>JBBDGP010000740.1:437500-900685 GCA_037952835.1 Lithobates septentrionalis | reverse complement strand
CAATTGAGAATTAATGGTACTCTAAGCGATTCATTTACACTTCACAACGGCACGCGTCAGGGTTGCCCTCTTTCCCCTATTTTATTTGCCCTCTCTCTTGAACCGTTTTTATCTACAATTCGGCACAACCCGAACATCCATGGCATCATGATAGACAAGTTTGAACACAAATATGCCGCATATGCGGATGATATTTTATTCTATGTCCAACAACCTATAATTACTCTACCCAATCTGCTGCAAGCCTTTTCCGCATATAATCAAGTTTCAAATTTTCAGATCAATATGTCCAAATCCGAAATTCTAAATATTTCAGTCCCCCAGGAGACAGCTAGCAATCTTCAGAAATCTTTCCCATTCACCTGGCAAAAAACAGCAATGAAATATCTCGGTATATTTCTGACTCCTAATCTCTCATCCCTATTTCATGCTAACTTCATGCCCCTCCTTAATACACTTAATTCGGACATACAAAAATGGTCACAGCTCGCACACTCTTGGTTAGGTAAGATCAATGTGATCAAAATGAACGTACTGCCCAGGCTACTATTTTTGTTCCAGATGATACCTTTCCAAATTCCACCTAGTTTCTTCAAATGTGTAACGAAAATTATAAGTAAATATGTTTGGAATAGACGTAACCCAAGAATTTCTAGATCAATTTTGCTTAGACCTAAACGGTTAGGAGGCTTAGCTCTGCCAGATATTAAGCGATATTACATGGCAACAGTCCTATCAAGAATATCAGACTGGAAATACAACAAGACATCAAAAATCTGGCTATCACTGGAAATGTCATTAGGGGGTAGTGACCTTTACAAGATGATCTGGATTCCTGCGAAATTCCGATCGCTGCCCCCAACCACATCTCCACTTACTCGATCCACCTTCGCATGCTGGGATCTGCTGCACAGAACTCAGCAGTGGCAATACAATTCCCCCCTTATGCCTCTGACTGGACACAACTTCTTTCCACCAGGTAATATGGATCCCGGTCTTCATTCTTGGAACCTTGGGAATACTATTCAACTACACCAAGTCGTAGACGCCTCGAACATTGTACCACTATCATTGCTCACCTCAACGCCAACCCCATCACTATTGGATCAATGGAGATATTTGCAACTAAAGGACTTCATCCAATCCCTTCCTAAGCCTCTACGCAATGCAACTAACCTAACACCAATTGAATCAGCATTTGTAGGAGACATGCCAGTAGAAAGGCCGCTTTCCTATTTCTATCAAGCACTAGCCTCACCCACCCCGGCTAGCTACCCTACATTTCTTCACAATTGGGAGAGGGACTTAAATAAAAATCTGACGGATCAAGAGAAGTCATCCATCCTCTCTTTAACCCACTCAACTTCGATCGCCTCCAAAACTGCTGAGGTTAATTACAAGTTGTTGACCAGATGGCATTACACACCAGTAACTCTACATAAGCTCTTCCCCCAAGAATCACCACTATGCTGGCGTGGTTGCGGAGATGTCGCATCGCACGCTCACATCTGGTGGTACTGCCCCCTGATAAGGCCGTATTGGCTTACCATCTTTCACTGGATTAAAGAGATTCAGGGATCTGAAGTCCCTAATGACCCCTGGTATGTCCTTTTACACTGTACAGGCGAGCCAGTAGGATCATACAAAAAGTCTATCACTCCGCATTTACTAAATGCCGCTAAAGCCCTTATCCCTAAGTTCTGGAAAACTTCTAAAATACCCTCCCTACGTCAATGGCTGAGGGAGGTAGATCATACATACTATATGGAGGATCTAACATACTCCAATAAAAATAATTCAGAAACGAAGAGAAAAATGTGGTCCTGCTGGTTCGCCTTTAAATACACAACCGCATATGCGGAAATTATGGATCCTAAATGATGTACATTATGTATTGAGATCTAATATAGGATGAACCCTCCAGAGACGGACGGCAAATTCCAATCCCACCCCCATCCTCCCTTATCCCCATACCCCACCTCGACCTCTCAGTCTTCATTCTTGTTTATTCTCTCTTTTTTTTTTCTTTTTTCCCTTTTTCTTTTTCTTTCCTTCTTCCTTATTATCTTTCATTTTTTTTTCTTTTTTCTATATATTAAAAATTGACAGGATCTAATATCTCTGACTGAGGTCGCTATTTTCTCAGATAATATAGTGCTTAAGATAAAGTACTCAATTGACCCTGACGACCTTACTCTGAGATGATGCGATATTGACATTGCTAGTACCTGCATATATTATGATATCTTGATGTAACTCTTTTCTTTTTGTGAACATCCTGTGTTTCAATAAAAAATTATTAAAAAAAAAAAAAAAAATTAGAACAATGTAAGCAGCCACTATAAAAATAAATAAATCATCTCAAAATATGCTACAGTGAACACTCTAACATTAGCGGCGCTGAACAATCACAGCAAACGGCTGTAATAATTGTATCCAATTTGTGATACATGCATCATAAGTCCATCAACAAAAAAGTTCATGTGGGTTTAAATCCGGCTGAATCCCGTCACCACACTGCGCGTGAGAACTCCCCTGAGGTAATGGACTTACCAGATAAACTTACCAGATAAACAAAGGTATTAAGCTTGTGTTTTAAACAATTTCTGTCAGCAGGCACTGCGTCTCTCCATCTAGGTGTTGCTCGTGACAAGAAAAAAAAATGTGCACATAGCATAATCCAATAACCAATATCCAATTTATTTGATAAAAATACCCCCTTTACAATTGCGCATTTACAAATTTAAAATTTAAAGCAGGCATATAGAAACTCAATATCTCCTGTCACTATCCCTTTTCAAAGAGCGGTGTTCCCGGGCTGATCGGACGGCGTAGGATGCTGCGTTTCATCATCACGTCGTCAGAGGGCGTGGCCACACAGCGCAGCTCCTATCCTTAAATACACCGCAAACGGCAGGTATTAACCCTGCGCAAGCTCGTTCCATCCGATCAGATCCGCAGCATCCGCCGCATCACTACCAGAGGACTCGTGTATTTGTACAACGCCATATTGTAACAATCCAGTAATATGTTGTAAACAAACACTCTCCTTGCATAACTTAAAATACCTCCGCCATAATCTGCAGATACGCATGTCTGACAATCCCCATACATGAACCTACTTGATCAATACGATCACACATGTTCTTAAATGATCGTTTCATGTATGGTGATTATGAATCACAAGGGGCAACATCTGGCTAAGCAAAACGAGCTGAGATAAACCATCCCCACTCGTCTTGCTTTGCACGTTGCGCTCTTTGTTTACCCTATTGTTATTTCGGATCATTACTTATATTACACAGTATGTTCCATTAATACCTCCAATATGTATTTAAATTATATTAAACATTTCAAAACGTGTTTCTACTTATACAACAATTCCGAACTTTAAAAGGTAACTCCCATCACATACACATCATAAAAGACTTCATCATATATAAATAACATATAAAAAACGATAATATATATCAGAAGCACATTGCATATGTAAAATTTCATTGTAAAAACATCACTCAAAATCCTATATTTAATAATTACTGATAAAAACAATTTAAATCCAACTCAACGTTCATTCCCTTGGGGCATAAAGTGTCGGTTAACCACTTGAGCCCCGGACCATTATGCTGCCTAAGGACCAGAGGTATTTTTCCAATTTGGCACTGCGTCGCTTTAACTGCTAATTGCGTGGTCATGCAATGCTGTACCCAAACGAAATTTGCGTCCTTTTCTTCCCACAAATAGAGCTTTCTTTTGATGGTATTTGATCACCTCTGCGGTTTTTATTTTTTGCGCTATAAACGGAAAAAGACCAAAAATTTTGAAAAAAAATGATATTTTCTACTTTTTGTTATAAAAAAAATCCAATAAACTCAATTTTAGTCATACATTTAGGCCAAAATGTATTCGGCCACATGTCTTTGGTAAAAAAAAATGTCAATAAGTGTATATTTATTGGTTTGCGCAAAAGTTATAGCGTCTACAAACTAGGGTACATTTTCTGGAATTTACACAGCTTTTAGTTTATGACTGCCTATGTCATTTCTTGAGGTGCTAAAATGGCAGGGCAGTACAAACCCCCCCAAATGACCCCATTTTGGAAAGTAGACATCCCAAGGAAATTACTAAGAGGCATGTTGAGCCCATTGAATATTAATTTTTTTGTCCCAAGTGATTGAATAATGACAAAAAAAAAAAAATATTTACAAAAAGTTGTCACTAAATGATATATTGCTCGCACAGGCCATGGGCCTATGTGGAATTGCACCCAAAAATACATTCAGCTGCTTCTCCTGAGTATGGGGATACCACATGTGTGGGACTTTTTGGGAGCCTAGCCGCGTACGGGGCCCCGAAAACCAATCACCGCCTTCAGGATTTCTAAGGGTGTAAATTTTTGATTTCACTCTTCACTGCCTATCACAGTTTCGGAGGCCATGGAATGCCCAGGTGGCACAAAACCCCCCCAAATGACCCCATTTTGGAAAGTAGACACCCCAAGCTATTTGATGAGAGGCATGGTGAGTATTTTGCAACTCTCATTTGTTTTTGAAAATGAAGAAAGACAAGAAAAAACATTTTTTTTTTCTTTTTTCAATTTTAAATACTTTGTGACAAAAAGTGAGGTCTGCAAAATACTCACTATACCTCTCAGCAAATAGCTTGGGGTGTCTACTTTCCAAAATGAGGTCATTTGGGGGGGTTTGTGCCACCTGGGCATTCCATGGCCTCCGAAACTGTGATAGGCAGTGAAGAGTGAAATCAAAAATTCATGCCCTTAGAAAGCCTGAAGGCGGTGCTTGGTTTTCAGGGTCCCGTACGTGGCTAGGCTCCCAAAAAGTCTCACACATGTGGTATCCCCGTACTCAGGAGAAGCAGCAGAATGTATTTTGGGGTGTAATTTCACATATTCCCATGGCATGTTTGAGCAATATATCATTTAGTGACAACTTTGTGCAAAAAAAAAAATTTGTCTCTTTCCCGCAACTTGTGTCGCAATATAAAATATTCCATGGACTCGACATGCCTCTCAGCAAATAGCTTGGGGTGTCTACTTTCCAAAATTGGGTCATTTGGGGGGGGTTTGAACTGTCCTGGCATTTTATGCACAACATTTAGAAGCTTATGTCACACATCAGCCACTCTTCTAACCACTTGAAGACAAAGCCCTTTCTGACACTTTTTGTTTACATGAAAAAGTTTTTTTTTTTTTTGCAAAAAAATTACTTTGAACCCCCAAACATTATATATTTTTTTAAAGCAAATGCCCTACACATTAAAATGGTGGGTGTTTCATTTTTTTTTTTTCACACAGTATTTGCCCAGCGATTTTTCAAACGCATTTTTTGGGGAAAAAACACACTTTTTTAAATTTTAATGCACTAAAACACACTATATTGCCCAAATGTTTGATGAAATAAAAAAGATGATCTTAGGCCGAGTACATGGATACCAAACATGACATGCTTTACAATTGCGCACAAACGTGCACTGGCAACAAAATAAATACATTTTTAAAAGCCTTTAAAAGCCTTTACAGGTTACCACTTTAGATTTACAGAGGAGGTCTACTGCAAAAATTACTGCCCTCGATCTGACCTTCGCGGTGATACCTCACATGCATGGTGCAATTGCTGTTTACGTTTGACGACAGACCGCCGCTTGCGTTCGCCTTAGCGCGAGAGCAGGGGGCGACAGGGGTGCTTTTTTTTTTTTTTTTTTTTTTCTTTATTATTTTTTTGCTTTTTTATCTTATTTTTAAACTGTTCCTTTCATATTTTTTTTAATCATTTAATTGTTATCTCGGGGAATGTAAATATCCCCTATGATAGCAATAGGTAGTGACAGGTACTCTTTTTTGAAAAAATTGGGGTCTATTAGACCCTAGATCTCTCCTCTGCCCTCAAAGCATCTGACCACACCAAGATCGGTGTGATAAAATGCTTCCCCAATTTCCCAATGGCGCTTTTTACATCCGGCGAAATCTAAGTCATAAAATGCTCGTAGCTTCCGGTTTCTTAGGCCATAGAGATGTTTGGAGCCACTCTGGTCTCTGATCAGCTCTATGGTCAGCTGGCTGAATCACCGGCTGGGTTCTCAGGTTCCCTGTTGAGACAGGAGAGCCAGAGAAACACACGGAAGATGGTGGGGGGGGGCATTCCCTCCCACGGCTTTTAAAAGCAGTCTAGAGGCTAATTAGCCGCTAGGATTGCTTTTACATGAAAGCCGACCGCTGGCTGAAAAGAATGATACCAAGATGATACCTAAACCTGCAGGCATCATTCTGTTATAACCATTCAAAGTCATGAATTGCGTACCTGAAGACAAAAAAATGGTTAACAATAAAGCACAGTAAACGGTAAAGTATAAAAAATTGCATACCTGAAAAACAAACATGATAAAACATAACAACAATAAAACATTGCAGAATAGAATACAGTAAAAAAGAGCAGAACAATAGAGAGAGAATAGAGAGAGAGAGAGAACAATAAAACGACAACTATTTTTTTTTATTTTATATATAGTTTTTTTTTAACACTTTTTTTTGTAACTAACTTTTATAACTGTAACCGGTTCCAGGTTCGGGTCTCTCAAAATGCAATGGCATCTTGGGAGACCCTGTGAAAGTGCGCCTAGTCTGTGCAATGCTGTACCCTACGCTAATACTCAACTAGTGAATGGTAGCGTTCAAAACATTCACCAATGCAAAGACCAGGATTGTCAGGACAGGAGGGACAATAATAGCGGGTGTCACGCCTATATCCGCACTTGCTGCAGACACAACATCTTTTTTGGGGGGGTTCGTTGGGTAGGGGTACTCGGGAGGACATAAACAAAATGCCTCTCATGCAGCCGACTGCATTTGGTTGGGGATGTGAATGGGGGAAGTACGGGCGCTCCAGAAGCAGTGGGTTCCCAATTAGGATTGGTGAATGCAGCAGGAAGGGCATTATGGGCACGACGGGCCTGTGTTTGTCTTTTTAGTGGCAGCGGGACACTACTTGTGCTTGCCACCTCACCAGCTTGAACTGCACTTATGGGACTCGCCACGTCACCAAGTGTTACTGCAGTGCGGGTTTGACTACGACCGGGGTGTACTAGGACGCTGGTGCTTGCCAGTTCAATAAAAAGCTACCAAAAAAACTGTTAGCGATCGCAGGGATCAGGCCTGACTCTGCGAATGCTGCAGTTATGTGTTTAGTGTTTTGTAAGTGACAGTGATTGATCGATACTGCACTTGGGTTGGCTGGGCTGGGCCGGGCGGAGGGGCAAAACGCAGGTGCTAGCAGGTATCTGGGCTGATCCCGCTAACACTGTGTTTTTGGGAACCCTAAACTGCTGGGGACGCTAGTATAGATCTGATTGGATAAGATATTGATCCGTTCAGATACTATACCACTAAGGGAGGCGTATGCTGCGTGCGTGGGTGTTAGCGATACTGGCGCTAACCTGACGCTGCCTGGGGCTGGTGCTTGCCAGTTCACCAAAATGCTACCAAAAAAACTGTTAGCGATCGCAGGGATCAGGCCTGACTCTGCGAACGCTGCAGTTATGCGTTTAGTGTTTTGTAAGTGACAGTGATCGATCGATACTGCACTTGGGTGGGCTGGGCTGGGCCGGGCGGAGGGGCAAAACGCAGGTGCTAGCAGGTATCTGGGCTGATCCCGCTAACACTGCGTTTTTGGGAACCCTAAACTGCTGGGGACGCTAGTATAGATCTGATCGGATCAGATATTGATTCGTTCAGATACTATACCACTAAGGGAGGCGTATGCTGCGTGCGTGGGTGTTAGCGGTACTGGCGCTAATCTGACGCTGCCTGGGACGACGCATATCACCGCCGGGCGATCAGGGGGCTAAACCTTTATTCGGTAATAAACGGAGGGTGCCCTGACACTATAAAAAATAAACGAACTAACCAGCGTCACCCGTAACACTTATACGGTGATCAGTGCTGAAAGGGTTAACTAGGGGCAATCAAGGGGTTAAAACATTTATTAGGTAGTATATGGGGGTCCCTGGCGCTATAAAACGCTGACGGCGAACCTAAATATTTACGTCCCTAACTAGCGTCACCAGCGACACTAATACAGCGATCAGAAAAATGATCGCTTAGTGACACTGGTGATGGGGGGTGATCAAGTGGTTAAAACTTTATTAGGGGGGGTTAGGGGGGTACCCTAGACCTAAAGGGGGCTAACTCTAACTGCCCTAACACTGTAACTGTCACAAACTGACACCAATGCAGTAATCAGAAAAAAAAAAAAAAAAACTGCTTGGTGTCAGTTTGTGACGGGGGGGGGGGTGATTGGGGGGTGATCGGGGGGCGATCGGGGGGCGATCGGGGGGGGGGGGATCGGGGTGTTTTGTGTGCCTGGCATGTTCTACTGTGTGTGTTAGTGTTTTACACTCACATTTCAGTCTTCTCTCCTCGGCGCCGGAACGGAAAATACCGAGCCGAGGAAAGATGACATCATTTCCTTTGCTGCTGTTTAGCATACAGCAGCAAAGGAATGTTCCCATTTGCCGGCGGCGATCGCGAGGGAGGGGCCACAAACGGATGGCCTCCCCCTCACCTCCGATCGCCGGGAAACAAAACAGGACCGCCTCGGGCACCAGGGGGGGTCGGATCGGACCCCCCACCCGCGGAAGGCAAATCACGTGTATGTACGTGATTTTGCCTGCCCATGCCGCCTTGCCGACGTACATCGGCGTGAGGCGGTCCTTAAGTGGTTAAATAAATCCATTTTGTTTCGAACTGATAGTTCCCTTGCCGTATTGCTCCCTCTCCATTCTGGGTACATTTTTTCTACTCCCCAAAATTTAAGTCCTGAAGGGTCCCTATTGTGCTTACATCTAAAGTGCATTGATACACTGTGGTCTTTAAGACCAATTTTGATGTTATTAATATGCTCCGATACCCACTTGCCTAAGGTGCGTTTAGTGCGACCAATATAGATCAGACCGCACGGGCACTGGAGCACATATACCACATAAGTTATTAGCGGTAGATTGAAACTCAGTTAGTCCTCTTAATCTTGTGTTTACTTGTCGGCATGATAAACATCTGCGACATGCATAGAATCCTGGCCTCTCCCAAAACATAGAAGGTTTTATAGGTGGCTTTGTCCCCAAAAGACTGCCCTATCCTATAGATAAACACTGGATTCTCCGGAATGGCCTTCATCAGAATTTTATCCATGCTCAATACAGACCAATATTTTCTAAAAAATCATTTCAACTTCTTTATATTGGGCATGATAACCACTAATGAAGCCCCATTCATGCTTGGTATCATTTTGCTTTACCCTATTGACTAAACATCTATCTTGTGTGATTTGGTGTATTGCATGAATCGCATTATCCAGAATTGCTGGTTTATAACCCTTTTCCACAAATCGCTTTTTAATTATTTGATCTTGTAATAGGTAGTCATCATCGCGTGAGCAGTTTCTTCTAATTCTTGTGAATTGCCCTTTTGGTATGTTTCTCAACCATGGAGGGTGATGGCCGCTATAAATAGGTAAATAGCTGTTCCGATCTGTCGGTTTGAAAAACCCTTTAGTAACTAGCTGGTGGTTGGTTAACATTATTGTGACATTTAGATAATTTATTGATTCCCTACTCCATTGACATTCTAATTTAATGCTATTATTATTTCGGTTAAGCTCCTCAATAAATTCTATTGGGGTTGATTCTGTAACAACCCAGATAAAAAATAAATCATCAATGAACCTTTTGTAAAAAAGGAGTTCTCTTTTTTGTTGACCGTAAATAAATTTATCCTCCCATGCACTCATAAAAAGATTTGCTAGGCTTGGCGCGAATTTCGCGCCCATTGCAACGCCTTTCTTTTGAGTGAAAAATGTACCCGCATACCAAAAATAGTTATGGGCCAAACAATAATCCAAAGACAATCCTTAAAATTTCTTTTGTATGAATGGAAGGTCATCCCTTTTACTTAATGCCCAATTCAGAGCTATCAAGGCGTCATCATGCTGTATTATAGTATACAGTGACGCCACGTCAGCTGTTACCAAAAATACATCTAAAACCTCTGGGATGCAAATTTCTTTCAGAAGTTGTAAGAAGTGCCTAGTGTCTTTTAAATATGCCGTTTGTACCACGCTTTCTTGCAAATAGTTATATAGATATTGGCCCACTTTGGCGGATCCTGAATTTATACTATTTACTATAGGTCTGGCGGGAGGGTTTTGGGGATCCTTGTGGATTTTGGGTAGTGTGTATATCGTCGGAAACCCGACTAAAACTTGGAATCAGATATCTCCTTTCTTTCTTATTAAGAACTCTCAAATTGTATCCATACTCTGCCAGATTGTTCAGATCTTTCCTATAATTCTCAGTGGGGTCATTATTCAGTTCAACATAAGTGTTCTTATCTGCCAACATACTTTTTTAATTGGGAATGATAAAAGTTACTTTCTAAGATCACCACACCTCCTCCCTTATCAGCTGGCCTGACAATTACATCTTTTCTGGCCTCTAAGGATTTAACACCCTCTTCTATATACTTTGGGTTAACACTCTTTCTATGTACTAATTTCTCCACATCCTTCAAAACCATTTGTTTGAACACTTTCACATGTTTATTAGAAGGTTGTGGAGGGATGAATAATGATTTATTTTTTAGACCACTATCGACCCCTATGGTTGTATGATCAATTCTATTCGTTGGACCTGATTTAATTCCTAGGAAGTACCTTTTCATATTTATTTTCCTTATGTATTTCTGTACATCTATATAAACACTAAATTTATTAATTGTTTTATTAGCTGCACACTTGAGTCCCGCGTTCAAAATATTCATTTCTTTATCGTTGAGTTGAATATTTGCTAAATTATAAATCCCCTCTAGTCTGTCTCCCTTCTTCTTTTTTTGTTGTATTCTCTGTCCACCTCTACAGCCTCTGTGTCCTTTGTTCTTGTTACTGGTAAGGGACTGCGGGGTCTTTCCCATTGGGGTGAGTTCCACCACCCTTGATCCCTGTGGTATTGAGTCGTTTTTGGAGGATGGCCTCTCCAATGGCTCCCTCCTCGCGCCTTCTGCCCACCTCTTCCCCCTCGTCCTAAAAAAGACCTTGCTGGTTTAGGGGTATTGGTGTTATAATCATTTAACATGCCAAATCAATTCAAGGTAGGTATGGGGTATGGACTCTATTGATCTTTACTATCATACTCCTGATATTGCTTAGGCCATGGGTAACTATTTTGTTGTTCCCAAATACTATTTGGATGTGGGCTGTATTGGTCACTATCATCAATATTTTGATAGTGATTATTAGTCGATCTCCTTGATTGAAGACCAGTTGTATTCTGATGATAGTGCTGATTGGAGTGTGTATTGTGTTCATTTTTTTTACCTCTCCTGCCTATTTGGCCACCTCTACCTCTTTGTATAAAGGGTTGGGGGGTATGAGTCCATCTTGGTGCTGATGAACCAACTTCCACACCATTATTTGGAACCTTCCTCAATTGTGGTGGTGCTAGTTTGACCCTCTCATCCACATCCCTCGACTCAACATTAGTATTTTGCCATAGGTAAATAGAATTATTTTTAAAGTCCCCCATATCCCTATGGAACAGTTTCTTTTTTTGTGTTTCTCTATCAATTTTTTCTCATTTCTTTTTTATAACCCCATTAAAATGTAAAGCTTGCTGTGTGTCTTTAATCGGATCTAGCTTCATTTGCGAATCTGCAATCTTTTTTTTCTAATAACCTCATTTTCTGTTTTTTCCTTTTCAACCCCAGTTCTTGTAATTTGAATCCTACACCATGTAAGAAATCTAGCCACTCATTCATGGACACCTCATCCTTTAGCCCATCCTGTGAAGTCACTTGCCACCTGAGGCTCCTCAAGATGATTTTTTTCTTTTAGGTATTGCTCAAAAGTGCGGATATCCCACCAAGTGTGAACCTGCTTTTCTAATGCATACCCTAATGATGTAAATAATTGGTTATGATCCACATTTTCAACTGGTACTGCATCTATCGCAAACAAGGATTCCAAATTAATTTTTCGGCTACTAATACATTTTACAGCATTCATGGCTGCTATAGGTAACAAAATTCAATATATAATCGATGAGAATAGTTAACCATAAATGAATGGTAAAAAGCAGGAGTAGTTATGGCGCTGCTCTTGTGGGGTTAGAATTTTTTTTTTTCTATTAGTGGACAATTCCACCATATATTACCTGGTGTACATAACTCCTATAGATCTAGAGTATTATTCTGAAAATTATATTTATGAGCGAAAAAAACCAAAAAAAAACCTATATGTACCAAAATAACGTGAGTGTTTTAGATCTGGAATCTGTGACTGGTACTCGGTTACTAATAATCACATTGTAATAAAAGTGAAATATCAACATGAAATTATTTCCACAAAGTGCATTTGTGCTAAACCAGTGCTATAAATGTCATAAAGTGACTGCTGCTAAATCATACAGAATCATACAAAATGTCCAGTCCTATGAATTCCAAAAAGTGACTGGTGCTAGATCATACAAAATCATACTAAATGTCCAATATAAAAGGTGACTGATGTGTTTTTAATTTGGTAAAAAGCAGGAGTAGTTATGGCGCTGCCCTTGTGGGGTTAGAAATTTTTTTTTTCCTATTAGTGGACAATTCCTCTATATATTACCTGGTGTACATAACTCCTATAGATCTAGAGTATTATTCTTAAAAATTATATTTATGAGCGAAGCAAAAAGCAAAAGAACAAAAAAACAAAAACAAAAAAAAAAACTCTATATGTACCAAAATAACGTGAGTGTTTTAGATCTGGAATCTGTGACTGGTACTCGGTTACTAATAATGACATTGTAATAAAAGTGAAATATCAACATAAAATGCTTCAATTATTTCCACAAAGTGCATTTGTGCTAAACCAGTGCTATAAATGTCATAAAGTGACTGCTGCTAAATCATACAGAATCATACAAAATGTCCAGTGCTATGAATTCCATAAAGTGACTGGTGCTAGATCATACAAAATCATACTAAATATCCAATATAAAAGGTGACTGATGTGTTTTTAACCAGTAATCTTGGATAGGAAAAGTTCCATTAATGAAAAATAAATAAATAAATAAAAAAAAAAAACTGGGGCGTCTGAAGTCTGATGACGAAACGCGCGTAGGGTGGGCTTACGGACGTCTTGCAGCACCTCTAGCAAAGCGATTTTGATATCTTTTTCATGCTCGTTTTTATCATTGAAAATGTGAGTACCACTGTGTTATTAAGCTTTAATAAAAGTTCCTATACGGTTTTACGCTATGGGTATCCCTCCTTTCTTTTATATGTAATACATCAAAACAACACGGAAAGTAAAGTTTGGAGACATCTATGATTGCTACACAGTGGCAGATACTGTGACTGCCTGCACCCCTGCAGGGGAAAGAAAATTCAGTGAGTGCAAGCAGTATCAGAGCATGCAGATAAGGCACTAATTAAAAAGCCAGCACCTGGATAAGAAGTTTTCCCACAGAAATCTGTTTCTCAGAGATTGAACATCCTAAAATACTCCAAAAAGAAACTTTTTTTAAAACTTTTTTTATTTATTTATTTATTTTTTCATTAATGGAACTTTTCCTATCCAAGATTACTGGTTAAAAACACATCAGTCACCTTTTATATTGGATATTTAGTATGATTATGTATGATCTAGCACCAGTCACTTTATGGAATTCATAGCACTGGACATTTTGTATGATTCTGTATGATTTAGCAGCAGTCACTTTATGACATTTATAGCACTGGTTTAGCACATATGCACTTTGTGGAAATAATTGAAGTATTTTATGTTGATATTTCACTTTTATTACAATGTGATTATTAGTAACCGAGTACCAGTCACAGATTCCAGATCTAAAACACTCACATTATTTTGGTACATATAGGTTTGTTTTTTTTTTCCGCTCATAAATATAATTTTCAGAATAATACTCTAGATCTATAGGAGTTATGTACACCAGGTAATATATAGTGGAATTGTCCACTAATAGAAAAAAAATTTTTCTAACCCCACAAGGGCAGCGCCATAACTACTCCTGCTTTTTACCAAATTCTAATACACTCCACTTAGGTGATATTGTATCTGTAGAGGCAGCAGCCCAATATCCTAACTACACTCAACCACTGTGCGGATTTACCCCATATATCCATAAATGAATGGTACCTCCCCCCCCAGCGTTCATGAAATAATAATGATGTTAATTAGAACAATGTAAGCAGCCACTATAAAAATAAATAAATGATCTCAAAATATGCTACAGTGAACACTCTAACATTAGCAACAATCTCTAACAATCACAGCAAACGGCTGTAATAATTGTATTCAATTTGTGATACATGCATCATAAGTCCATCAACAAAAAGTTTATGTGGGGTTAAATCCGGCTGAATCTCATTACCACACCGCATGTGAGAACTCCCCTAAGGTAATGGACTTACCAGATAAACGAAGGTATTAAGCTTGTGTTTTAAACAATTTCTGTCAGCAGGCGCTGCGTCTCTCCATCTAGGTGTTGCTCGTGACAAGCAAAAGAAATGTGCACATAGCGTAAGCCAATACAATTTATTTGATAAAAATACCCCCCATACAATTGCACACTTACAAATTTAAAATTCAAAGCAGGCATATAGAAACTCAATATCTCCCGTCACTATGGCTTGTCAAACTCTCACCGCTCAGCTGATCTCTCATAGAGCGGTGTTCCCAGGCCGAGTAGACAGATAATCGGATGGCGTAGGATGCTGCGTAGTCACGTCCTAACGCGTTTCATCATCACTTTGTCAGGGGGCGTGGCCACACAGCGCAGCTCCTATCCTTATATACACCGCGAGCGCCAGGTATTAACACTGCGCGCGCTAGTTCCATCCGATCAGATCCGCAGCATCCGCTGCATCACTACCAGAGGACTTGTGCATTTGTACAACACCATATTGTAACGATCCAGTAATATGTTGTAAACAAACACTCTCCTTGGATAACTCAACATACCTCTGCCATAATCTATGGATACGCATGTCTGACAATCCCCATACATGAAGCTACTTGATCAATATGATCACACACGTTCTTAAATAATCGTTCCCTGTATGGTGATTATGAATCACAAAGGGCAACATACGGCTAAGCAAAACGGGCTGAGATAAACCATCCCCACTCGTCTTGCTATCCATATTGCGCTCATTGTTTACCCTATTGTTATTTCGGATCATTACTTATATTACACAGTATGTTCCATTTAAAGACCACAGTGTATCAATGCATTTTAGTTGTAAGCACAATAGGGACCCTTCAGGACTTCAGGAAATTTTAGGGAGTAGAAAAAATTTACCCAGAATGGAGAGGGAACAATAGGGTAAGGGAACTATCAAAGTGCAAAACAAAATTGATTTATTTAACAGACACTTTATGCCCCAAGGGAATGAACATTGATTTGGATTTAAATTGTTTTATCGGTAATTAATTATTAAATATAACATTTTGAGAGATTTTTTTACAATGCAAGTTTACATATGCAATGTGCTTCTGATATATATTATCGGTTTTTATATATTATTTATATATAATGATGTCTCTTATAAAATGTGTATGTGATGGGAGTTACTTTTTAAAGTTCGGAATTGTTACATATAGGAGGTATTAATGGAACATACTGTGTAATATAAGTAATGATCCGAAATAACAATAGGGTAAATGATGAGCGCAATATGGATAGCAAGACGAGTGGGTATGGTTTATCTCAGCCCGTTTTGCTTAGCCGTATGTTGCCCTTTGTGATTCATAATCACCATACACGGAACGATCATTTAAGAACATGTGTGATCATATTGATCAAGTAGCTTCATGTATGAGGATTGTCAGACATGCGTATCCGCAGGTTATGGCAGAGATATGTTGAGTTATCCAAGGAGAGTGTTTGTTTACACCATATAATCCTGGATCATTACAATATGGCATTGTACAAATGCACGAGTCCTCTGGTAGTGATGCGGCGGATGCTGCGGATCTGATCAGATGGGACGAGCATGCGCAGGGTTAATACCTGGCACTCACAGGGTATTGAAGGAAAGGAGCTGCGCTGTGTGGCCATGCCCTCTGACAAAGTGATGACGAAACGTGTCAGTGCATGACCATGCAGCATCCTACACCGCCCGATTATCTGTCTACTCGGCCTGGGAACACTGCTCTACGGGAGATCAGCTGAGCGCTGAGAGTTTGACAAGGGATAGTGACGGGAGATATTGAGTTTCTATATGCCTGCTTTGAATTTTAAATTTGTAAGTGCGCAATTGTAAGACCCCTTTCAAGCAGGAGCCTTTTGCAGGCACTATAGCGTTAAAAATAGCACCTGCAAACTGCCCTAAAACAGCTGCTCCATTACACTGGAGCGGTGCACTGGCAGGGCGTCAGAAAAAGTCCTGCCAGCAGCTTCTTTGGAGCAGTGAAGGAGCAGTGAACTCACCGCTCCTCCACTGCTGCTCCCCATTGAAATCAGGGGGCAGAGCTGCGATACCGCCGGCAAAACGCCACTTCGGCAGCGTTTTGCGGGCGGATTTAACCCCTTTTCGGCCGCTAGCGGGGAGGTTTTAACCCCCGAATAGCGCCGCTAAAATGACGGTAAAGCGGCGCTAAAAATAGTGCCGCTTTACCGCAGACGCTGGTGGCGGCACAGTGTGAAAGGGGTCTAAGGGGGGTATTTTTATCAGATAAATTTTATTGGATTACGCTATGTGCACATCTCCTTTGCTTTTCACAAGCAACACCTAGATGGAGAGACGCAGTGCCTGCTGACAGAAATTGTTTAAAACACAAGCTTAATACCCTCGTTTATCTGGTAAGTCCATTACCTTAGGGGAGTTCTCTACAGTTTTTTACAGCCGTTTGCTGTGATTGTTAAGTGCCGCTAATGTTACAGTGTTCACTGTAGCATATTTTGAGATCATGTTTGTCACGTACCTGATCGGAGTCTGAAGTGACGAGGTCGGCCTCCCTTGTATCTCCAACCCGGGTCCCGCTGAGAGTGGGAACAGAGGGACCCCAAGGAAAGGAGGAACACGAGTGCCTGTTGAAGTAACCCAGGAGTCTTGAGGCAGATGATGCGACTTTAGGTAGGCAGGAAGTCGCAGCAGATCGCAGGAGCAGAGATGCAGGAACTTGACAGGCAGCTCGGAGCCAGGAAGGAGACAGGAACGGAGTCACAGGAATAGCCGGGTTCGGAAGCAGGCGGACAGCAAGGTACCAAATCATCAGGCAGAAGCAGAGTCAACGTTGGAAGCCGAAGTCAGGAGCCAGTGAATCAGGATGTGGAAGAGTCCAGAGACAAGGTCAGGGGAGCCAAGGTTCAGCAACGAATATCAAGCAGGCAGGTAACACAGGATACAGATACAGGAACAGCTGAAGATCAGTCAGCACCTGTCACAGTCAGTGTGTCCTTTAAATAGGCCGTCTGGCGCCAAAGGGCCGCGCGGACGCGCTCCCGCGGGTGCACCCATTCCTTTGCGCACGCGCACTAGCACGTCTGCGATCCGAAGCGACGTTCCCGAACGCATGCGTGCGTAACGAGTCCTTTACGAACGAGTGTACCCGCGAGTGAACCCGGGACGTAACAGTTCTCTTACATTGCCCCCTCCTTACGGGCAGCCTCCGGATGCCCCTCAGGGGCTTCTTCTCTGGATGATGCTGAAAAAATGCTCGTACCTTTTGCGGGGCATGTACGTTAGAAGCTGGTTCCCAGGAATTGTCCTCAGGGCCGTAGCCCTTCCATTTAATCAGAAACTGTGTTAGGCCATTCCTGGTTCTGCAGTCGAGAACGGCTTCTACCTCAAATTCTTCACTGCCCTCAACGAGCAGTGGAGGAGGGTTTTCTGGATCCCGGTTAGAGAAGGGATTGGGTACTGATGTCTTCAACAAAGAAATATGAAAAACAGGGTGAATTTTGAGATTCTTTGGTAGGATAAGTTCAAAAGCCACAGAGTTGATCCTCCTTTTTACAGCAAAGGGCCCCAGGTATTTTGGACCAAGTTTCTTGGAGGGACACTTCAGTTTTAAATTAGCAGTGGATAGCCAGACCTTGTCTCCTGGATTCAGATTCAAGTTGCCCCTCCTTTTCCTGTCAAAAAATCTTTTGTTATTGGCCTGGGCCTTAGAGATGGTGTCCTGAAGCACTTTATTATTGGAGATGAACCAACTCAGTCTGTCTTGAACAGCAGGCACAGCAGAATCCACGGGTAATTCAGGCAAAAAGGAAGGGTGATATCCATAATTGGCGAAAAAGGGGGTTTGCTTGGTAGCAGAGTGGATGGAATTATTGTATGCAAATTCCGCTAGCGGAAGCAGAGGTGACCAATCGTCCTGTGAAAAAGAGGAGAAGCAACGCAAATATTGCTCCAGCGTCTGGTTGGTTCTCTCCGTCTGTCCATTAGTTTGAGGATGGTAGGCAGAGGACAGACGGAGCTCGATGTTTAAGGCTTCACAGAGAGATCTCCAGAATCTGGACGTGAACTGTACCCCTCGATCAGAAGTGATATTATCGGGAATACCATGTAGTCTCACTATCTCTCGGATGAACATGGAAGCAGTCTCAGCGGCAGACGGGGTTCCTTGCATGGGTAAAAAGTGTGCCATCTTAGTCAAGCGATCAACCACGACAAATATGGTGGTAAAGTCTTCAGACGGGGGAAGTTCCACAATGAAATCCATGGATATCATGCTCCATGGTTTCTTAGGCACAGGAAGACATTCTAATAGGCCCCAAGTCTTGGCTCGGTCAGTCTTATTGCGTTGACAGGTCACACAGGATTTGACGTATCTTTTACAGTCTTGAATCAAGTCTGGCCACCAGAAAGAACGGGAAATTAGGTTGATACTCTTGTGAATCCCAAAATGGCCTGCCAAAGGATGATCGTGGCAACGCTTGAGGACAGAAACCCTGAACTGCTCCGGGACAAAGACCTGTTCCTTATGGTAATACAGCCCGTCTTTGAGTTGAAGAGATAAATCTTGGGAAGGGGGATGCTCCAACAGCTCAGCTCTTATTTGGGACGTCAGATTGGTTTGGAGAAGAAGAAAGTTTTTGGCAGGTAAAATGGTGTCTGCTTCGGAAGGATGAACAGGGTCATGGAACATGCGTGACAGCGCGTCTGGTTTCCCATTCTTAGAACCAGGGCGGAAGGTTATGTGGAATGTGAAACGGGAAAAGAACAATGCCCATCTTGCCTGCCGAGGTCTGAGTCGTTTAGCTGTTCTCAAATACTCAAGATTCTTATGGTCAGTGAAAATGAGTATAGGGTGCAAGGCTCCTTCTAACAGATAGCGCCATTCCTCGAGGGCAGCTTTAATGGCCAACAGTTCCCGGTCCCCTACATCATAATTCTTCTCAGAGGGATTCAATTTCTTGGAGAAGAATGCCACAGGATGGAGTAAGGACTTGGGGCCCTGTCGCTGCGACAATATGGCTCCCACTGCGATTTCAGAGGCGTCCACCTCTAGAATATAGGGCAAGGAAGGGTCAGGATGCTTTAAGATGGGAGCTGAGGTGAACAAGGCTTTCAACTGCTCAAAAGATGTTTGTGCTTCAGTACTCCACCGGAAGGGAACATGCTGTTTGGTCAAAAGGGTGATAGCAGAAATAATACCAGAAAAGTTCTTAATAAATTTCCTGTAGAAATTAGCGAATCCCACAAACCTTTGTACCGCCTTTCGATCTGTAGGAGCTGGCCATTCCAAAACAGCAGCGACTTTCTGGGGATCCATGGAGATCCCATCAGCGGAGATGACAAGTCCCAGGAATTGAATTGTATGTTTTTCAAAGTCGCATTTTTCAGCCTTGACATAGAGATGATGTTCACGAAGTTTACTCAAAACTTTTTTCACATGGGTACGGTGGATCTCGATTGAGTCAGAGAAGATAAGAATATCATCGAGATAGACAATGAGAAACAGGTCAAGAAAGTCCCGAAAAACATCATTTACCAGATGCTGAAAGGTGGCTGGGGCGTTGCAGAGACCGAAGGGCATAACTAGGTATTCAAAATGCCCAAAGCGTGACCTGAAGGCAGTCTTCCATTCATCCCCCTTTCTGATTCGCACCAAATTGTAGGCACCTCTTAGATCTAGCTTGGAAAAAACTTGTGCTCCACGCAGTCTCTGAAATAACTCGGGAATTAAGGGAAGTGGGTACCGGTTCTTGATAGTTATTTTATTAAGATCACGATAGTCAATACAGGGCCTCAGGGAGTGATCTTTTTTCTCCACAAAAAAGATACCAGCTCCTGCTGGGGAGGAAGAGGCTCGAATAAACCCTTTTTCTAGACTTTCATCAATGTATTTGCGTAGGGCCTCTAGTTCAGGTTCCGAGAGAGGGTAAATTCGGCCGAAGGGAATTTCTGCCCCTGGTAAGAGTTCAATGGGACAATCGTAAGTCCGGTGGGGAGGTAAGCTCTCTGCACTCTTTTTATTAAATACGTCCAAGAATTCATGATAGACTGTGGGTACTAATTTCAGAGTTTCAGGGTCCGAGTGGATGCTGAGGAGAGGAGCAGGATTAACAAACTTTTTTGGGTAACAATGTTTCTGACAATAATTAGAGGAAAATGAGATATCTCCGGTAAGCCAGTCAATATGAGGGTTATGGGCCCTTAACCAGGGTAGCCCCAGGATAACAGGAAACATGGGGGACGTTATGACGTCCAAACGGAGCAGCTCCTGATGTTCCGAAGAGACTTGGCAAAGAATGGGTACAGTCTCTTGTGTAACAGGCCCAGACTTAAGACCAGAGCCATCTGCCAGATGCACAGTAAATTCCTGCCTCTTGGTACATACAGGAAGTTGATGTAAGGTGACAAAGGCTGAGTCCACAAAACAACTGCAAGCTCCAGAGTCTATAATTGCGGTTACAGAAATAGTCCTCCCTGGCAAATGAAACTGGAGCGAAAGAGGGAGGTGTAGCAGATCCCTCCCAGGAAGATGCAACATGTAAGGAGGCGTAGAAGTGGCCTTGGCAGGTCTTATGGGGCAAGCTTGGATGAAATGGCCCGCTCCTCCGCAGTAAAAACATAGTCCGTCATGTACTCGCCGGAGGCGTTCAGAGGAAGATAGTGGTGGTCTTGAAAAGCTTCTGCGGGGAAGTTCAGGAGGCTCCTTATTCTTGGAGTGACCCTTAGGTAATCTGGACGTGATTGTGGAGACAGGAGCAAAACTTCTTGAGAGAGGCGCTGGCTTGGTACTAGCTTTCTCAGATTGCCTTTCACGCAATCGACGGTCAATTTGGATAACAAGATGGATCAGATCTTCCAGGGATGAGGGCACTCCTATTCGGGCAAGTTCGTCTTTTAATTGGTCAGAGAGTCCAAGACGAAATTGATGATGTAAAGCGGCCTTATTCCACTGCGTATCTAAACTCCAGACACGGAAATCTGTTACATAGTCCTCCACGGATCTCAAGCCTTGTTGGAGTTTTCCCAGTGTAAATTCAGCAGTCTGTTGGAGGAAAGGGTCAGCATACAGCTGGGACATGGCTGAAAAGAAAGAGTCAGCGGTAGACAAGGCCGGATCATGGTGTTCTCTAAGATGATGAGCCCAGGAGAGTGGTTCATTTCGTAGGAGTGTAATGATAAATCCCACTTTAATATGCTCGGACGAGAAGGTGCGTGGTAACAAGGAAAAATAAAGTTCACAGGCATTTTGAAAGGTGCGAAACAATTTGCGATCCCCTGAAAAATGCTCTGGCAAAGGTACTCTAGGTTCAGGAGGCAGAGAGGTTTCGTTGAGCAGGCAGAAGTCAGTCTGTACAGACGTATTTACAGGTGCAAGGAGAGTAGCTGCAGATGAGACACCAAGCAGATTCGGTAGACGATCTTGCATCTGACCCAAGTCTTCTTGGAGATTTCGTGCGGTATGGGCTAGTGCAGAGATTGCCCGGCAAATGTCCATAACAGGTGAGGCCTCCCTTTCAGACTCCATTGCTGGCTGACTGATACTGTCACGTACCTGATCGGAGTCTGAAGTGACGAGGTCGGCCTCCCTTGTATCTCCAACCCGGGTCCCGCTGAGAGTGGGAACAGAGGGACCCCAAGGAAAGGAGGAACACGAGTGCCTGTTGAAGTAACCCAGGAGTCTTGAGGCAGATGATGCGACTTTAGGTAGGCAGGAAGTCGCAGCAGATCGCAGGAGCAGAGATGCAGGAACTTGACAGGCAGCTCGGAGCCAGGAAGGAGACAGGAACGGAGTCACAGGAATAGCCGGGTTCGGAAGCAGGCGGACAGCAAGGTACCAAATCATCAGGCAGAAGCAGAGTCAACGTTGGAAGCCGAAGTCAGGAGCCAGTGAATCAGGATGTGGAAGAGTCCAGAGACAAGGTCAGGGGAGCCAAGGTTCAGCAACGAATATCAAGCAGGCAGGTAACACAGGATACAGATACAGGAACAGCTGAAGATCAGTCAGCACCTGTCACAGTCAGTGTGTCCTTTAAATAGGCCGTCTGGCGCCAAAGGGCCGCGCGGACGCGCTCCCGCGGGTGCACCCATTCCTTTGCGCACGCGCACTAGCACGTCTGCGATCCGAAGCGACGTTCCCGAACGCATGCGTGCGTAACGAGTCCTTTACGAACGAGTGTACCCGCGAGTGAACCCGGGACGTAACAGTTCTCTTACAATGTTAAATCTATTCAAAATAAAAAAGATCCACTGCGCTTATTGTACAAATTAACCACTTCAGCCCCAGAAGATTTTGTTGCTCAATGCCATTTTTTGCGATACGGCACTGCATCGCCTTAACTGCCAATTTTCCAATTTCCATTTTCCAATATCCAATTTGCCAATTTTCTAAACCTTTTCTAGGAACCTTTTCCAAAGTTGGACCGACACAAGTAGGACCAGTTAAGATGGCTCTTATAGGGAAACATTGATTTTTACATGTCATGCGACGTGTGCTCTTAAAGTCAGAGCCCATGTCGCACTAGTGTGAACCCAGCCTAAATAATAAAATGAGTGCAAAAATCTGGAGATATTTAAGAATTAAACAATTACAGATCAATAAAAAGTCCATATATGTAAAATAGAGTACAAAAAGTCCCAAAGTTGACAACAATGAACTGTGAATCAATCCAAATAACGAGTGCTCTCCAAGTGAATGACACCAGTGCTCACACACTCCTTACCAGATGAAGAGATCTCAATAAACAAAAATCAACTGCGCTTTGCTGTGATACAGCCACAATATCCCCAGTGGCAATTCAGGTTGGATATGGCTCCAGACAGATGGAAAGACCACAACTTATAGAAATCAACTGTGCCTCATGGTGACCCAGCCACAATATCTCCAACAGTTTCTCAGGTCTGCTATGGCTCCATTCTACTGATGATGACTGTGTGGTGGAAACGCGTTTGGCGGAGTCTAGGCTTGTAATGTCATTTTGGTTTCTGCATACTACAATTTTCCCATTTTCCTCATGTGGGTGGATTACTACAATATATTTTTTTGTGATTTTAAATTTGCTGCACTATGAATTTGCCCTATTTCTCTGTCTTTACCTTATATGCCATATGAATAGAGCCATAGAAGACCTGAGTAGCTTTTGGAGATATTGTGGCTGGGGCACCATGAGGCACATTTGATCTCTATATGTTGTGGTCTTTGCATCTGTCTGGAGCCATATCAAATCTGAATCCCCATTGGGGATATTGTGGCTTTACCACAGCAAAGCGCAATTGATCTATGTTAAATCTATTGTCATGCCTTCCTGCACTTCTGAAAACACACTAAAAAATACACACGTGTGAACCTAGCCTTAGGATGTGTAGACGACCTTCCTCTTCCTGCCGCAGAACTTACAATTATACTTAAACTAGTTTTGTGGCTACTATGTGGCCAGAAAGGAAATCTCTAAACACTGCCCCCAGACCCCCCCCCCCCCCGCCCCTCTAAGCAGACATGGAACATTTCATAAACAAGTCTAAAGTTCAATTAAAATTGTTTCGTTCCACATGGGATGTATGGTTGAATATGCACCATTCACCACTAGCATTTCTTGCCCTCAGAGGGATAACTTTTGATTATGTTCTCCAAGTTTTTGACTACTAGACAACAATAATTGATGTATTGCTACATTATAATATTTACACACATGTGTTCCCCCAAGCTGTAATATGTTGAACTGTGTGCCTGACATGTATCCATGTTTTCCTCCCATGGAACATTTATGTAGACAATATGATAACATCAGAGGTCACATATCTGCTATATATACAATATTGATGTATGTCTCGAGGAAACTGAACTACATGATCCAATGGGAACAAGATTTTCAGGAAACCCTTGATCTTGAAGAATGGTACACGATATCAGACACAGCATCCCAAACGCTCATCAATACCTCTATTATTGAGGCGAACTATAAGGTCTTCTTGAGATGGTACATGGTATCGGCTAGACTGGCCACCTTTGTACCCGGAGCCACCTCTAAGTGCTTTAGAGGATGTGGCCAAGTGGGTTCCACCTATCACATATGGAGGACATGCCCAAAGGTCAGGAGATTTTGTATTAGGGTATACAATTTTATATATACTCTTACCCAGATTAACCAGACGAAATCAGCAAAACATGCACTCCTGGGTGGCAGGATAGCAGAAGCCTCCAGATTACAAAGACGACTCCTTACATTTATATTTATTTCAGCCAAAATAACTATAGCCAGAAACTGGAGGTCCGCTGCCCTGCCATTTGATCAGCTTAAACACAAAATGTCGTGGCTTATGTTGAATAAAAGGTTAACGGCTATAGCACAAGATAAGATGAAATGGTTTCACAAAGTATGGAACCCATGGACTAAATACCTGACAGATGACTCCAGGACGCTTACAAACTAGATTCACAAGAGATGGGTTTCTGGGCACGGAGCCACAGTTCCCCCCCCCCTCTTTCCCTTCTTAGCTCTCTCTTCTGCACCTTTTCACCACTCTACTCTATCCCCCCCCTCTTTTAATAATTTTTAATTATTGGGTTTCAATTTTTGTTTCATTTATTATGTTATCTCTCTCATTCATCCTCGACGGACCATTACCAACTTGGGCTATTGAGGGAGAAACCCGAGTGACCGGAAGAGCCAGACTCCCCCGATAGTCAGATGGGGAGCGGGTTCTTTCCGGTGGGTAGAACATACGTTAGGGTCTAGGATTGGAAATATACATTAGGCCATAGATACTGTGGTACTGTGCACAGGTGAATATCCTTAAGTGAGAATAGGCATGTATACCACACTTATCTAAGTAAAAATGTTACGGTTAACATCAGGAGATGATAATGGCCCAAGTAAGCTATAAGAAGAGGAATCTTCAAGTATGTTATAATATTCAATGTATGACTCCCTAAACAAGTGGTATCCTGTACAATGAAAAGTCGAGATATTTGTTCTTTGTGTTGTAAAACTCTAATAAAAACTATTGAAACATGTTTTCATTCACTTTTACATCCACTATTTCATTCACTATGGTTTGGTGTCTGTAATTTTTATATCTGGAAAACATAATAAAAAACGTTTTAGTTTAAAAAAATTAAAAATAATGGAGAACTATTTTGAATAGAAATATGAATAGTCAATTGGCGCAGACTAAAAAGGACGGGATATAACAGTTAATAGAAAAATTAACTAGGATGTCTTATAGTATACTGTAAGTGTGTCTTCTTAATTTCCATATTTCCACTATTCAAAAAAAGACTTTATGGGAGTATAATCAGCCAACACGTGAACCAATTATATCACCAATGCAAACAGACAGCATTTTTTATGTATGTGGCATAGCTTATTAAGTAATTGGAGAGTAACTTTAGCGTATTAATTTGAGCCAAACCCTTGCTTTGTCATATTTGTACACCTGTTCTCTCTCCTACTAATTGTTTAAACAGAGATTAACAATGCTTTAGCATTTCTTATAAACCCACGTATGTGGCAAACTGCCTCTTCAGTGATTCACAAGGTTCTTATATGAATAAATTTCACATCACACCTTCAGATAAAAAACAGTGCATTTATAATCCAAAAAGACCAGAATATATCCAGACTGGAAATGTTAAAATTCTATCAAACATACTGTAGAAGGTTTTGATGAAAAAGCCTATTCCATATGTGATGGAACCCCATACTCAAGAGTAGTATGTCCGCCATATAAGCTTCCCTTGCCCGGTACCAGCATGATCCAAGGTCCCTTAGCCAACCCAGTCACTTGTTGAGGCATCAGTGTAGGGTGGTAAGAAGTATAAGACTGTTTATTCAAACACAGGTACAGAGATATATACACTCAGGGGACAATCCCCCTTCTTTGCATAATGACACAGGGTGGGGTAAACTTTACCTCCTCCAGTAACATGACACACAGGTATATTCAACTTTTCAACAGTAGACTGTCTTTAGGAGGGGCTGCTGGAGAACCCCCCCTAACAGCTAATCCACATACACATATACATCCCATAATACTTTGCTCCCAAGGCAGACAGAAACAATAGAATAATGGGATACAGGCACTTAACAAACACATATAATAACCCCCACCTCACCTCAGACTATTTAGCAACGGCCTGAGAAGAAAGGTGGAATTTATCTTCATACAGTATATTTCTTGAGGGATACTGTTCAGAAATATTAATGTCCCAAGTGAAAGAGCCCCTTTATTCAACACGGGTAAAAGGAAATGCTGAGTCCGGTGTGGTTGTACGGTGAGTCTGGTTAATGCAGATCCGACTGGAGTTCTCGGTCACCCTGTGCCCCTAACAGACACAGGGTACTTACACATAGGAGGGGCCGGGGAAGCTGGACAAGGAGTTTCCAGAGCTCTCTAAGGTAAGCTGAGTTCCACAAGCCCCCCGCCCAAAGTGACTCCCGTCACACCATACATAATAACTTAAAGTATAACTAACGTTAACTATTACCAAAGTTAAGCCAAATTTTTTTTTAAGTTTTGGATAGAGTGAAGAGGGATTAGAATGCTTGTTTTTAATTTTTGACTGTGCCGCAGTTAAGGAGATTCACCCTCTCTAATTGTTCTGTTTACCATTATCATTGCAAGTGAAAGAAAAGGAAAACCCCAAATTTTGGGTTGTTCCCAGAAAAATAATAGAGGAGAACTTTGCCAATGGGGACACTAGTTCTGGTAGCCTGGGGATCCACAAGGAATTCCCTTAATTTGCAGGGATTTTCTCTTACTTCCTGTTTGGCTATAGGACAACAAGTGAAGGGATATCTCAAAAATGTGGCACAGATGGCAAAAAAAAAAAAAAAATCTGACAGAGGTTATAACCCTCCCTTGCTCTATCCAAAGTAGAAAGAAAGTTTTGCCTATAGTTCTAATTTAAGATGATAATAAATCCTGTGAAAAACACTATGACAAGAAATGTCTAACATTCCTTTTAAAATGAAAACTATAATGGCTCGTGGTTAGGGTATTCATTCATTCATTTACAAGTTTACCTTTTTTTTTAAATTGATGTTTATGTCTATTTCTGTTAGAATATGTATACTATCTTTGTTTTACAGATATATATTTAATACAAGACAAAGGATTTCAAGAGCACTGTGGGTTCTCTAAAAGACAACAAAGCAGAAGCTTCCAGTTTTCAGGCTCACTTTTTCAGTTGAAACCTCTGATGGAGCCACACATCTGACCCACATGTTAAACCAACCTTGAGCTCAACCTACTGTCTCAATAGAAGACTATACAATAGTTATATTTAACGGAAAAATATTTTTAACTTTCCATGGTAAAGAAAGAAAATGTATGCCAAACTACTGTACATTCCCTTTACCCTTTCACTGCCAGGCCCTGTGGTCCATTTTGTACACTCAGGTGGCCAGACCATTTTTGCAATTTTTCCTTTGTTTTTTATTTTTCACTTATAGTTTTCAGATTTGTGAAAGACCCCCCCCCCCTCCACCATATATTTTCTGAAAGCACATGATAAGTAGAATAAAAAGAAGGTGCTACTGATTTTTTAGACCCCGTGGTATTTGCGCAAATGTTTATCAAACCAATATATTTGCAAAAAATACACTAAAACCCTTATTAACAGATAAAAACACAGCAAATTTTACAAAATCCCTACTAAATATAAATGCTTAACCTGTATTGAGTGAATAGATAACAAATATTTGTAACTTTTAAATTGCACCTTTTTGTGAAATGGTGAAAATCGAACAGACGCAAAAGTGTAAATATCCATATCTCCCTAAAAATCTGAAGGTTTTCATTTTTCCCTTACAGCTTTCAGAATTTGTGAAAGTCCCCCAAAACCATATATTTTCTGAAAGCATATAACCTCTAGAATAAAAAGAAGGTGCTACTGATTTTTTAGACCCCACGATATTTGCGCAAATGTTTATCGAACCAATATATTGGCAAAAAAATACACTAAAACCATGATTAGCAGATAAAAACACAGCTAATTTTACAAAATTCCTGCTAAATCCCTACTAAATATAAATGCTTAACCTGTATGGAGTTAATAAATACCAAAAAGTTTTAATTTTTACATTGTGCCTTTTTTCAAAATGGTGAAAATCAAACGTACGCAAAAATGTAAATATCCAAATTTCTCAAAAAATCTGAAGGATTTCATTTTTCCCTTACAGCTTTCAGAATTTGTGAAAGACCCCCAAAACCATATATTTTCTGAAAGCATATGACCTCTAGAATAAAAAGAAGGTGCTGCTGATTTTTTAGACCACGCGGTATTTGCGCAAATATTTATCGAACCAATATATTCGCAAACATACACTAAAACCATTATTAGCAGATAAAAACACAGCTAATGTTACAAAAATTCCTACTAAATCCCTATTAAAGATAAAAGCTTAACCTGTGAAGGGGATAGGAGAGGAGAGTGGGGGGGCAGTTTTAGATGAAAGAGTGCAACGGGGGGTGGAGAGGCAGGGGACAGGGAGGCGGTGGCGTGGGTGAGGGGGGACGGTCACATTAGGGGTTAATAACTCTGATCAGCGGGTTATACTACGCTGATCAGAGTTATATGATTGTTCAGCAGAGTCTGCTGAACAATTCTGATATAAGCTTTTGGTCATTGAAGTGACCAAAAGCTTATAGGAGAGGAAGAAATGAGGACCTGGCAGTGAAAGGGTTAAAAGCATACCTCCCAACCGTCCCGGATTGCCCGGGAAAGTCCCGCTGTGGGAGGTCTGTCCCGCGTCCCGGGCACCTTCATTCCGGGACAATACAATGTCCCGGAATTGCCCCATTGGCCGATCTGATGCCCCCTAAAAATTGCCGCTGTCCCTCACTGCCCGGCGCTATACTGGTTCTGGCCAAGACCGCTTCATTTCACCCCCAGATGCTGCCTGGCTAACTGCCAAAACAACTGGTTGCTAGGCATGGCCCGCCTGGCGTCTAACAACCAGTGACGTCACGACGAGGAGGAAAGTGGAGCCCCAGCATTCAGTGCGAGCTGGAGGAGGATTCCTCCTCGCGCCTAAGCTCTGCCCCTGGCTCCACCTCCAAACTCCGGGTCTCCCCTGAAGGCTTTTCCTGCTTTGGAAGAAAGTTAGGAGAATGCTCCCTGCATTGTCCTGTGCAGACAGAATGAATCCCGCACGGCACAGCCTGAGGCTGGTTTTCTCACTGTGTGGAAATTTTCTTTGATTGGAACTCGCGGCTGCTTGTCCTCATGGTGATTGGCTGCAGCACATGGCAATCATCCTCCTGTATTTGCCAACAGAACACTCCCTGTGGGGGCGGGGTCAGTTGCCGGTCTGTGCTGAAGACGAGGAGGAGGGCTTTCTGCAGGTCTGTGTATGTGTGATAGGAAAGTTGCTGCAGTTAACTTAAGCTGTTACAGTGTCCTGGCAGATGACAGATAGATTTCTGGTGAAGCCTGTGCCCAGAATCTTAGCTCAGGTTGCAGGCACAGAGCATCACTCGTTCTGTCTGTTTAATCTGTACAGGACTCTGCAGCAGAAGAGAAGGACAGTGTGTGCTGAGAACGGGGAAGTGTTCTGTGTGTGTCTCAATCTGAATTGCCCTGTTTATGCTTCCTCTCCTGAGCTCTCTGTCCACTCCCATTCATCCTGAATCCTGAGATCTCCCTGTCCACCCCAACTTCCCATCCTGCAATCTCCCTGTCCACCCCCCCTCCCATCCTGCGATCTCCCCGTCCGCCACCCTTCCCACCCTGCGATCTCCCCGTCCCACCCTGCAATCTCCCCGTCCCACCCTGCGATCTCCCCGTCCCACCCTGCAATCTCCCCGTCCCATCCTGCAATCTCCCCGTCACATCCTGCGATCTCCCCGTCCCACCCTGCGATCTCCCCGTCCCACCCTGCAATCTCCCCGTCCCACCCTGCAATCTTTCCGTCCCATCCTGCAATCTCCCCATCCCATCCTGCGATCTCCCTGTCCCACCCTGCGATCTCCCCGTCCCACCCTGCAATCTCCCCGTCCCACCCTGCAATCTCCCCGTCCCACCCTGCAATCTCCCCGTCCCATCCTGCAATCTCCCTGTCCCATCCTGCAATCTCCCCGTCCCATTCTGCAATCTCCCCGTCCCATCCTGCGATCTCCCCGTCCCATCCTGCGATCTCCCCGTCCCACCCTGCGATCTCCCTGTCCCACCCTGCAATCTCCCCGTCCCACCCTGCAATCTCCCCGTCCCACCCTGCAATCTCCCCGTCCCATCCTGCAATCTCCCCGTCCCATCCTGCAATCTCCCCGTCCCATCCTGCAATCTCCCCGTCCCACCCTGCAATCTCCCCGTCCCACCCTGCAATCTCCCCGTCCCATCCTGCAATCTCCCCGTCCCACCCTGCAATCTTCCCATCCCATACTGCAATCTCCCCGTCCCATCCTGCAATCTCCCCGTCCCACCCTGCAATCTCCCCGTCCCATCCTGCAATCTCCCCGTCCCACCCTGCAATCTCCCTGTCCCATCCTGCGATCTCCCTGTCCACCCCAACTTCCTATCCTGCGATCACCCCGTCCCACCCTGCGATCTCCCCGTCCCACCCTGCAATCTCCCCGTCCCATCCTGCGATCTCCCTGTCCACCCCAACTTCCTATCCTGTGATCTCCCCGTCCCACCCTGCGATCTCCCCGTCCCACCCTGCAATCTCCCCGTCCCATCCTGCGATCTCCCTGTCCAACCCAACTTCCCATCCTGCGATCTCCCCGTCCCACCCTGCGATCTCCCCGTCCCACCCTGCGATCTCCCCGTCCCACCCTGCAATCTCCCCGTCCCATCCTGCGATCTCCCTGTCCACCCCAACTTCCCATCCTGCGATCTCCCCGTCCAATCCTGCAATCTCCCCGTCCCACCCTGCGATCTCCCCGTCCCACCCTGCGATCTCCCTGTCCACCCCAACTTCCTATCCTGCGATCTCCCCGTCCCACCCTGCGATCTCCCCATCCCACCCTGCAATCTCCCCGTCCCATCCTGCGATCTCCCTGTCCACCCCAACTTCCCACCCTGCGATCTCCCCGTCCCACCCTGCGATCTCCCCGTCCCACCCTGCGATCTCCCTGTCCACCCCAACTTCCCACCCTGCGATCTCCCCGTCCCACCCTGCGATCTCCCCGTCCCACCCTGCGATCTCCCCGTCCCACCCTGTGATCTCCCCGTCCCACCCTGCGATCTCCCCGTCCCACCCTGCGATCTCCCCGTCCCACCCTGCGATCTCCCCGTCCCATCCTGTGATCTCCCCATCCACCACCCTTCCCACCCTGTGATCTCCCCGTCCACCACCCTTCCCACCCTGCAATCTCCCCGTCCCACCCTGCGATCTCCCCGTCCCACCCTGCAATCTTCCCGTCCCACCCTGCGATCTCCCCGTCCCACCCTGCAATATCCCCGTCCCATCCTGCGATCTCCCTGTCCACCCCAACTTCCCATCCTGCGATCTCCCCGTCTAATCCTGCAATCTCCCCGAATATCCGCAGTTGAAGACTCTCAGGTGGCATCATCTGTTTCTACAAAGCAAAGAGGAAGTGAAGGGGTATCCAAAAAGAGATTTGCCCCTTTGTTTAAAAAACATACTGCAGCTCTGCTGAGCAAAAAAGCTGCTCCAAAGCGGAAAAGAGAGTCAATAGAAACTAAGTATGTAGCAGAAACCAGCAGTGAGGATTAGGACATTTTAGACTGATTTTGTTTTGGTCCCATACTGCAATCTCCCCGTCCCATCCTGCAATCTCCCCGTCCCACCCTGCAATCTCCCCGTCCCATCCTGCAATCTCCCCGTCCCACCCTGCAATCTCCCTGTCCCATCCTGCGATCTCCCTGTCCACCCCAACTTCCTATCCTGCGATCACCCCGTCCCACCCTGCGATCTCCCTGTCCCACCCTGCAATCTCCCCGTCCCATCCTGCGATCTCCCTGTCCACCCCAACTTCCTATCCTGTGATCTCCCCGTCCCACCCTGCGATCTCCCCGTCCCACCCTGCAATCTCCCCGTCCCATCCTGCGATCTCCCTGTCCAACCCAACTTCCCATCCTGCGATCTCCCCGTCCCACCCTGCGATCTCCCCGTCCCACCCTGCGATCTCCCCGTCCCACCCTGCAATCTCCCCGTCCCATCCTGCGATCTCCCTGTCCACCCCAACTTCCCATCCTGCGATCTCCCCGTCCAATCCTGCAATCTCCCCGTCCCACCCTGCAATCTCCCCGTCCCATCCTGCGATCTCCCTGTCCACCCCAACTTCCTATCCTGTGATCTCCCCGTCCCACCCTGCGATCTCCCCGTCCCACCCTGCAATCTCCCCGTCCCATCCTGCGATCTCCCTGTCCAACCCAACTTCCCATCCTGCGATCTCCCCGTCCCACCCTGCGATCTCCCCGTCCCACCCTGCGATCTCCCCGTCCCACCCTGCAATCTCCCCGTCCCATCCTGCGATCTCCCTGTCCAACCCAACTTCCCATCCTGCGATCTCCCCGTCCCACCCTGCGATCTCCCCGTCCCACCCTGCGATCTCCCCGTCCCACCCTGCAATCTCCCCGTCCCATCCTGCGATCTCCCTGTCCACCCCAACTTCCCATCCTGCGATCTCCCCGTCCAATCCTGCAATCTCCCCGTCCCACCCTGCGATCTCCCCGTCCCACCCTGCGATCTCCCTGTCCACCCCAACTTCCTATCCTGCGATCTCCCCGTCCCACCCTGCGATCTCCCCATCCCACCCTGCAATCTCCCCGTCCCATCCTGCGATCTCCCTGTCCACCCCAACTTCCCACCCTGCGATCTCCCCGTCCCACCCTGCGATCTCCCCGTCCCACCCTGCGATCTCCCTGTCCACCCCAACTTCCCACCCTGCGATCTCCCCGTCCCACCCTGCGATCTCCCCGTCCCACCCTGTGATCTCCCCGTCCCACCCTGCGATCTCCCCGTCCCACCCTGCGATCTCCCCGTCCCACCCTGCGATCTCCCCGTCCCATCCTGTGATCTCCCCATCCACCACCCTTCCCACCCTGTGATCTCCCCGTCCACCACCCTTCCCACCCTGCAATCTCCCCGTCCCACCCTGCGATCTCCCCGTCCCACCCTGCAATCTTCCCGTCCCACCCTGCGATCTCCCCGTCCCACCCTGCAATATCCCCGTCCCATCCTGCGATCTCCCTGTCCACCCCAACTTCCCATCCTGCGATCTCCCCGTCCAATCCTGCAATCTCCCCGAATATCCGCAGTTGAAGACTCTCAGGTGGCATCATCTGTTTCTACAAAGCAAAGAGGAAGTGAAGGGGTATCCAAAAAGAGATTTGCCCCTTTGTTTAAAAAACATACTGCAGCTCTGCTGAGCAAAAAAGCTGCTCCAAAGCGGAAAAGAGAGTCAATAGAAACTAAGTATGTAGCAGAAACCAGCAGTGAGGATTAGGACATTTTAGACTGATTTTGTTTTGGTGAATTCAGTTCTGCTTGAGTGTAGCTTTTTTGCATTCTTTAGGTTAATAGAATGTTGGGTTATTTATAATTTATATTCTGCATATGCTGCAGCCTCAGTAAGTTATTTTGTTTCTTAAAAAGTAAATATGTTTATTATTTTCACTAAACACTACTTGGAGTTGTTACTGTTGTTTTTTTTAAGAGATTTTGTTTTAAATAAATTTATTTTCTTGTTGAATCTTATAGTATTGGGTGTTTTTTTTCACAAAGCTCATCTATCTATTGACTTTGTGCCGGTTCACACTGGTGCGATGCGAGAACACTGCGTGTTCCCGCATCGCATGTCAGTTCACACTGCCATATGCGAATCGCTGGGGAGTGTCAATACATTGTTAACGACACCCCCAGTTCAGCTTGCATATCGCACTGCGAACTGACAGTTCGGACATGAATCGGATCGCATATGTGTGAACACCCATGCGATCCGATTCTGGTCCGAACAGAAAAAAGGGTCCTGTGCGTGTTTGCACCGAATGCGGTGCGATATCAGCCATACTATCTCTATGGCTGATATCGCACCACACAGACATCGCATGTAATGTGAACGGCAGTGCGCTGCGAATTACATGCGATGTCTGTGCGATGTTTGGCATCGCACCAGTGTGAACCGGCACTTCAGGTCCACTATTAATATCCTGCAAAATCCAAGGTAGCAGAAGCAACAAGAGAGAAAAATAATTATTTAAATGGCGTATATCTTTGGTTATGACCTGGCAGCTATGACCTGGTTTGTATAGCTGAATGTTTAATATACATCCATCATGCTGTGCTAATTGGCATGCCATTAAAATGGGTAGCTATATTATATAGGATTTAACAGAAATTTAATTTATAGCACTTAATATTATAGTGATGTAAACATGTCTCCAATATGATTGACCACACCTCTTAAACCACAACCAAATGACCACGCCCTTTTTGCTGGCCACGCCCACTTCTCGGCATGATGCGCTGCGCTCTCCACACATCGGATCTTCTAAGTGTCCCTCATTGTCAAGTTCAAAAGTTGGGAGGTATGGTTAAAAGTGCTGCTGCTGTTCCTAAAAATGTAGTATAACTGATTAGATAATAGCTTTCCTCCTGTTCAAGAGGTTCCTGCCAGAACATTTTTTTGGGGAGTGATTGACCCACAGTCATAGAGGGGATATAAATCCCACCTGCACTGTGAAGCAAGAAGGGGCACCATGGGCAGTAACAGATTACTGATAAAAACAAGCTCTAATTTGCTGAAAAAATAAAAGCAAGTTAGAGTGATGTTTATTGTGAGAAAGAAGAGTGTGAATGAAGAAAGAACAAATGATAATAGAGAATGAAAATGCATATTTTTCTTTTCTGTTATAATGATGTTTCCTTCAGTGTACCTGCATCAAAATGTCTCTTTATATTTTAACCAGCCATCTATTTATTTCTACCGGTCTCTACGCCAATGGGATATCACATAATCAAGAATGTCTGGAAGGACCTAAAAAAAACCTTTTTATTTAGTACTGTACTCCAGAGTCCATGGTGACTCAAAATTAAAAAGAAAAAATGTCAATCCACCTCTAAATGGACTATCACAGAGGATCCAAAATAAACTCCAAATTCCTTTTACTAAAATAATCACAGCCATAAAGTCAAGAACACCTCGTTATTACATACACAATTTATTTGTATTACTACCAAATGAAGCAAAATATTATAAAATGCAATAGTTAGAACATACAAATAGATGTGGAGTGTGGGTACAATAGAAGTGTGAGAACATGCATGCACTACATACAATACAAATATGTGAGGCACTGCATCAAACTGGCATAGAATGTAACAGAGAGGAGTGAGGCAATGGGGTTGATTTACTAAAGGCAAATAGACTGTGTGCATTGTAAAGTGCAGTTGCTCCAGAGCTTAGTAAACAAAGCTTCACTTTGCAAAGACTACACAATCACATGCAAGGAAAATTAAAAAACAAAATTTTTGCTTGCCCATGATTGGATGATGGAAGTCAACAGCTTCCCCTCATTTTCTAAGCTCTGGAGAGATCTTAAGGCAATGCATATGATGGAAAAGCTGGAGGTAATACGTGAGAGATGTGAGGCACTAGTGTACCACAGAGACGGGGGGGGGGGGGTGTTATTGAGTATAGGCAAACCCACTGTGCAATTGGATGTGCATTCCCTGTAGATCTGAGGGGGACATGCAAGGAAAATATAAAAACAGCATTTTTGCTTGTACGTGATTAGATAATAAAATCAGCAGAGCTTCCCCTCATTTCAGAGCTTTCCCTCAGATCTACAGCGACTGCACTTCCAAGTGCACTTGTGGTGCACTGTGGATTTGCCTTTAGTAAATCAACCGCATCGTCTGAGATGTTGTATAATATGTTATATATTGTCAAGGTCAAAGTGATAAGTAGTAGGATGTTCATACAGTTGCATTATAATACTTAGTAAAGGCACAAAATTGCAGCAGTATATTACTCAGCAATAGCACAATAGTGCAGCGCCATACCACTCAGTAATGGTACACATTGCAGTAGAACTGTTCCAGGATTAGCCTGTTTTACCAGAGGATGGCATCTGCTGGAAGGGTGGCGAATTGCAATGTAGCGAACTCTTTGCTGCTGAAAAGATCCCCCGATTGCTGATCCAGGTACCAGAATGCCTGTGGAGAACAAGAGGTGTCCCTGCACTGATCCTACTCACTCACAAATCTTTCAATGAGCTGTAAACTCTCCCTGTCAAATGGGGTTTCTGTCCCTCACCTATCCACATGCTCCAGTCAAACTGGAAGGGCGCGGGCACCCGAGATGGCTTTCAGGGATCATCAGAAGTTGTAGCATCCAATCAGACAGCTGCAAACCCTGGGATCTCTCAAGGAATAATTTTCTTTTAAAGATCCCACTCCATTAGTATAGTGGCACAGCAACAACTGTTACTTCTAAATGACAACCTGAGTATTCCATAAAGGAATTATTCTGTTTGCACAATGAGAAAAATTAAGCTAGCTCTTCTGAGAAAAAAAAAACTTCCCTGGGAAAGTGATGGATTGGTCATAAGGAGGACAAAGGAGGGTGCCCAGAACATCAGCATCAACATCAGTACTGTTGTGGTGAATTCTGGTGAAGGGGAAGGACACAAAGAGTCCTATCACCTGAGGAAGACTAAACTTTGAGACATTTCTGGAACATATTTAGGCCTTCTTCACACAACATTTTAGTGCCAGCTTTGTCAAGGTAGCTATCTAAGTAATTCCTGCAGCTGGATTCATAGGTGGATAATTGCAACCGCTCAGCCTGTACAAAGCAATGAAGGCTGACAGCAATTACAGCTGTTTGCTGGTATTCGGATGTAATCATGCATGGAGCAATTACCTTTCAGTTAAGTACAGATGATCGCCCTGGATGCAAGCCGTTTTTGTCCTAGGGTTATCATCTGTCCCCAACCTCAGGTAATGGCTCCATGTGTAATTACATCCAAATACTGGTGGACAGGTGCAGCTTGTCATTGCTTTGTACAGGCTGAGTGGCCACAACTATCTGCATCTACCTGGGAATTTATCTGCAGGAATCCCCTGGACTCTTCTGGCAGCTGGCACTAAAATACCATAAGAATGAGGCCGAATCCTACAACCTCATTACTGTACAAGAATAGCAAGAGCCACTATGAAGTGCTGTTACATTTTCAAAAACTAGACTAAATGAAGTAAAGTTTCCTAGTGTAGCCCTTCAAGTCGAGCCATACTTTTTGGTCCAATCACTGTCCAAACCTTGCCGCCTCAACTTCTGCAACATCTCTAAGATAGGCTCCTTCCTAACCAAAGACATCACAAAGCTCCTAGTTCACTCCCTGGTCATCTCTCTCCTTGACTACTGCCTCCCTCCTCATTGGATTACCTTTACATAGGCAATCCCCCCTTCAAACCATCATGAAAGCTGCTGCCAGGCTCATCCACCTTACCAAGTGCTCAGTTTCTGCTACTCTCCTCTGTCAATCTCTCCACTGGGTGCCACTCACCCAACACATTAAATTCGAACTAACAACAACTTACAAAGCCACCCACAACTCTGCCCCCAGCTACATCACTATCCTAGTCTCAAAATATGAACCTAAACGTACTTCTCCCGAGCCTCTCCCATCCTATGGAACTCCCTACTCCAATCTGTCTGACTATCTCCTACTCTGCTTTTAGACGATCTCTGAAAACCCTCCTCTTCAGAGAAGCCTATTCTACCCCAGGCTAACAACTGTACTTTTATTTTCTCCATCAGCTTATCCCCCACAGTTATTAACTTTTGTATCACTTGACCCTCCCTCTTGTAAGCTCTAACGAGCAGGAGTCTCTGATTCCTTCTGTATTGAATTGTATTGTAACTGTACTGCCTGCCCTCATGTTGTAAAATGTTGCACAAACTGTTGGCACTATATAAATCCTGTATTATAATAATAATAATTTAAATTTTCCTCTTTGTTAGTTCTAAAAGTTGGTTGAGGTTATTATTTGAGATTCAGCATATACCAGTGTTAAAGCAACCATGTCAATGTGTAACTTTTCATTAAAACTTCTGAAAAATAAATCTTGATGAAAGTTAAGGAGAACACTGTAAACCTTATTTTATATGTACATGAATAATTTTCAGGACTTACAGGAGTTGCAGAAATAGCAAGATAATTTAATGAGATTTTAGCTGATCAAAACAAAAGAAAACAAAACAAAAAAAAAAAACAGGTGACTGTGCTCTAATGTGAAAATAGGTTAAGGAATTTCATTATACAAAACCTTTTTCTTGTAATACTGAATGCTCACTATGCAAGTAAACAATCTTAAAATACGTAGCATAGTGACGTAAAAGGTGTAGCTAAAATAGAAGCAGATGGGTAATCATGTGCGATAAAGATGAGATAAATGTAAGTGGGAGTGCCAGTTTTAAGTGCCTAAGAAACATTCTGTCACCTTGACAACACCATGTATGCTGTACACAATGCACACATTGTTTGTTATTGTATAACCATAATTATTTGACTTCCCTTTTATACTCTAAAGGTTAACAGATGGGACAAACTCCAATGCCTCTTATCTCTTATATATCATTGTCTTTGTTTTCTCTTTACTCATCCTTGGTCAAAGTATGCATAAACTTTCTTTTTTTTTCAGCATAAACATCTGAATAGTTTTTCTATAGGTTCAAGGGATAGTTAAAGTCTGTATTCAGTTTATTTCCAAGTAACTTTCACTTCTTTTTAATACATTCAGTAATAGGTTCCATAAACATTTCTTCAAAAAGACAATAACCATTTCTTTCTGACCCACAGTGACCAAACACAAGTATTTGTAGCATGAACCTGGTTATTCTAAACTTGCCAAAGAACCCACAAGATACGTGGACCAACTCTCTGAATAGGAAACTTTGCAATACCTCTTTGATGATGGGACTCCCAACCTTAACCTGCACTGAGATTCTTCCAGCTTGCCTGATAACTATTTATGTGCCTGCAGACTATAAGTGATCATCACTGGGGTAGGTTAACCCCACAGTGAACCCTTCACATGTATGTAGCGGTGCCCCCATAAGAGTGTTGTGGCCCACCTGTCATCCTGCCCAGCATTCAATCCTCAGTCCCTCCAAGGCAATGAACAGTCCATGTGCTTGTTTTTGTTTATTTTATTGAGGGAATTTAACTTGGATGGGTTAAGGGAATTATGAGATGCCCAGAAAATTGTACAGTATATCAATCAATTGGTGGATTGTATATCAATCAATTGGTGGATTGTATATCAATCAATCGGGACAACTATGTACATTTCTCTGTACAAATTACTACTTCAGTCTCCTCCAGCACATTCCTTGCTTGCAGACTATTCCTCTTCCTTCCTCCTGCACAACTCTTAATCCTCGGGACCAGCTAGCACATGTAAGGTTAGGCACTGGCTCAGCCAGGCCTCAGCAATTGCCCTTTGCAGGCAGGGACCACGGGGCCCTGTAGTGTAGCATAAGTAGAAAGTCTTTAGTGGTGCTAGCTGTCCTACTGATGGACTACTGCTCCCAGTCAGCCCTCTTCAGGCCCTGCCAGCCCTCATGGCTGCAGCTACCCGAATCCACTGCCCATGACATTGCAGTCCTCACTAATGGCTCTGCACCCATCTCTGACTGTTCCCTCTCAGTCCTCTCAGGCATGCCTCCCCAGTCCTCCTGACTGCACATGTCACTCACCAACCCTTCTGACTGCAACTGGTGGTTCCCTCCTGAAGACTTACTCGGCAGTACTAGCTCCTGCTGTCCTCTCTTGCTCCTCCAGTGCCTCCTGTCCAGAACCTTCACGCTTATTTTGAAGGGCTCCGTCCTGCACCCAAGCCCGAGGCCCAAGATCACCCCCCCCCAGACTGGGGAGCTCCCTCAAAGGCCCCGACAGCCTAGTACTCCATCTCCAGTTCCTCCACCCGACAACTCCTTCCCAGCTGGGCCGACTCTAGGTATTTAACAAGGTCTGCCCCGTACCAATCCAGGTTGGGGATTGGTCAGGGCTCCTTAGAACACCCCAGGCAGCTCCACCTCTCCTCTCCTCCTCTCCTTCTAGAATCCTCTAGAAGAAAGAGAGAGGTCTCAGTGATGCCGCCTGTGAGTCACCAGCTGCTAACTCTGAGCCACTCCCAGCCCAAACAAACCTAAACAAACAGACCTGGCTGCCAGCCAGGCCTGCCTAAATTTCCCTACACTCACCAAAAATCCTAATCTAGCACCTACCTATTTAGAGGGTGCTACATGTACAAACATTATCTGCCACCATATTTTTTAACAGGAATCCACACACCATTCATACAATGACCTCTAAATCATATTTCCACTTTTGCAGTTAAATTTGATAAAAACCCCTCCATATTCTCATTATGTGTTCCCATTCACAAGCATGCCAAAAATGCCTTTTTAAATATGCCTTGTAGGTGTTTTCCATGAGGAGGTGTCATGGTTGACTGCAAGGTTTTTGAACAATGTCAGAGTGAGCCTGGTCCAAGTCTGTCATGGTTAACATACAATGCATAAAGGCCAGTTTCTACATCTTTAACCTTTTGTAAGGACAGACAGTGTTAAAACCTAGTTACAATTGATAATGTTCTTGGAGGGTCTAGAATGGAGCATCTAAAAAAAGTAAGCTACGATTTTATTGTTTTTAGGTTATGCTATGTGACTGAGGATGTGCAACATATAAAAAAAAAGGTGTTATCTTCTGGACCAACCCAAATATTAAAACTTTTTTTGGTCTGAGGTTGCTGGTTTCATCACGCAGCTCACCAGTGTTGATGTATGCTTGCTCAGGCTTTGGGAGCATTGATCCCCCATCAGCTACTAGGACTCTTGTTGGTCTGCTGCTTTTTTTTATGCCCGTAAGGACATTATTTGAAGTGGAAGTCTAAGGAGTCCCCTAGCTTACAATTTTGGAAAATCCAGGTAAATAAGGTAATACCCCTTTATAAAACAATGTATGAATCTCGTGGGTGTTCTCGAAAGTTCAACAAGGTGTGGCACTTATGGCTAGATTCTCCATCCACTGCCACATCCACGGACACTGATTTTATAGTTATTAGGTGATTGCATCCTCTGTGATTTCAGGACATAGCTGATCTGAGAAATCTGAGTGGTTATCCTGGGAAATAAATGTGATATATTCATTATTGTCTGTGGTGTTCTGCACCATGCGTATTGGGGATAATGCAGAGGCCCTTCCATTTTTCTTTATTTCAAAACGTATTTCCCAGATAGCAAGGATAACTTGCCACAAATGTGTGGCAGTGTTCAATTGTAAGTCTTGTTAACTTGTTGCACATTTTCACTGGCAAGTTGTACACTTGCAGAGCATTTGAAGTTCTAGTTGACACTTTTCCAATTTGTAGCAAATTTGTGTGGCAAGTCTCTAGCAATAGCAAAGTTGCAGTGGTGAGTCTACAGCAAGATCTCTGCAAGTCACAGTGACTCCTGTGGTGGGATGACTATTACACAATATAACTGAACCAGAACTTGCAGCAGACTTGCAGAATGTTTGTAAAGAAAGTTAATGAGGGATGAGCCGAACACCCCCTGGTTCAGTTCGCACCAGGACATGCGAACAGGCAAAAAATTTGTGGTAAAATGCAAACACCGTTAAAGTCTATGGGACACGAACATGAAAAATAAAAAGTGCTAATTTTAGAGGCTTATATGCAAGTTATTGCCATAAATTATTGCTCCTGGGGACATGTATCAATGCAGAAAAAGTTTTAAAAACTGCCGTTTTTTCAGGAGCAGTGATTTTAAGAATGCTTAAACTGAAACAATAAAAATTTAATATTGCTTTAAATATCGTGCCTGGGGTGTCCCCTTAGTCTGCCCGTAAAGTAGTGCATCTTCGGATCTGGTATGGATTTTAAGGGGAACTCCATGCTAAATCTTTAAAAAAAATTGGCTTAGGGGGTCCCCCCTAAATCTATACCAGACCCTTTTCTGAGCATGCAGCTTGGAGGACAGTATGAGGGGGGAGGGTGAGCGCCCCCCCTCCTGAACCATACCAGCCACATGCCCTCAACATGGGGAGGGTCCCTCCCAAAGCACCTTGTCCCAGAAGACAACGGGGGGGGGCTCGTTGCAGAAGAGGATGTGACATCCTCGGCCGCAGCCCGGCTGGATCAGAAGTACTCCTAGTACAGTGCCTTGCAAAAGTATTCACCCCCTTGGCATTTTTCGTGTTTTGTTGCCTCACAACTTGGAATTCACATGGATTTTTGAGGATTTGCATCATTTAATTTACAGAACATGCCCACAACTTTGAGGATTTTTTTTTATTGTGATGCAAATAACAAATAGGACAAAATAGCAGAAAAATTCAATGTGCATAACTATTCACCCCCCTAAAGTCAATACTTTGTAGAGCCACCTTTTGCGGCTATCACAGCTCCAAGATGCTTTGGATCAGTCTCTATGAGCTTGCCACACCTTACTACTGGGATTTTTGCCCATTCCTCCTTGCAAAACTGCTCCAGCTCCTTCAAGTTGGATGGTTTGTGCTTGTGAACAGCAATCTTTAAGTCTGACCACAGATTTTTTATTGGATTGAGGTCTGGGCTTTGAGTAGGCCATTCCAACACATTTACATGTTTCCCCTTAAACCACTCAAGTGTTGCTTTAGCTGTACGTTTGGGGTCATTGTCCTGCTGGAAGGTGAACCTCCGTCCTAGCCTCAAATCACACACAGAGTTGTACAGATTTTGCTCAAGAATATCCCTGTATTTAGCACCATCCATCTTTCCCTCAACTCTGACTAGTTTCCCAATCCCGACTGCTGAAAAACATCCCCACAGCATGATGCTGCCACCACCATGTTTCACTGTGGGGATGGTGTTCTTTGGGTGTTGTGATGTGTTGCGTTTGCGCTAGACATAGCGTTTTCTTTGATGACCAAAAAGTTCAATTTTAGTCTCATCAGACCAGAGCACCTTCCTCCATACATTTTGGGAGTCTCCCACATGTCTTTTCGCCTACTCAAAACGTGGCATTTTGTTTTTTGCTGAAAGTAATGGCTTTCTTCTGGCCACTCTGCCATAAAGCCCAACTCTATGGAGCATACGGCTTATTGTCGTCCTATGTACAGATACACCAGTCTCTGCTGGGGAACTCTGCAGTTCCTCCAGGGTTACCTTAGGTCTCTGTGCTGCCTCTCTGACTAATGCCCTCCTTGCCCAGTCCGTGAGTTTTGGTGTGCAGCCGTCTCTTGGCAGGTTTGCTGTTGTGCCATGTTCTTTCCATTTAGTTATGATAGATTTGATGGTGCTCCTAGGGATCATCAAAGATTTGGATATTTTTTTAAAACCTAACTCTGACTTGTACTTCTCAACAACATTGTCCCTTACTTGTTTGGAGAGTTCCTTGGTCTTCATGGCAGTGTTTGGTTAGTGGTGCCTCTTGCTTAGGTGTTGCAGCCTCTGGGGCCTTTCAAAAAGGTGTGCATATGTAATGACAGATCATGTGACACTTAGATTGCACACAGGTGGATATCATTTCACTAATTATGTGACTTCTGAAGGTTAATTGGTTGCACCAGAGCTTTTTATGGACTTCATAACAAAGGGGATGAATACATATGCACATGCCAATTATCATTTTTTTATATCTAAAAAATTGTTTTATGTATAGATTTTTCTAATTTTACTTCACAAACTTAGACTATTGTGTTCTGATCCATCACATATAATTTAGATAAAAAAAACATTGAACTAAAGGCTGTAATGTAACAAAATAGGTAAAAAGCCAAGGGGGGTGAATACTTTTGCAAGTCACTGTACTTCAAAAAGGTACGAGAGAAAGTAAAAAAAAAAAATTAAATATCCAAAAGCTAGGGGTGGAGAGGTGGTCTTTTGTTTAAGACCACCTCTCAAAATTGGGTGGAACTCCGCTTTAACCTCCACATAAGGAAGGACTTCCTTACATTTATTTAAGACTCCTGGTGGAACTCAATTGTCGTATGTATTTTTTTTAAATGGCTAATTATATAACTATGCTGTTTTTAATGGTACACAAGTAGGAACTTTTTTTCTGTTACTGTCCATCCTCTTGGAACATGAGAATTCTGAACTGTTGAAATACTTCCTATAGAAAAAGCCACTAAGCTGCCTGCAGATAGTGAGAGGTTGCTATTGCACCATTGCATAGAGCAGATAAGTATAACATTATTAATATTATATAGCGCCAACAGTTTATGCAGCGCTTTACAATATGAGAGGGAGACAATACAGTATACTACAATAAAATACAAGAGTATTAAGAGGGCCCTTCTCAGAAGAGCTTACAATCTAATAAGGTGGGGCAGGTGGTACAAAAGGTGGGGAATGAGCTGATGAAAGTGGTAAAAGATTAGTTGGAGTTGTGATAGGCTTCCCTGAAGAGGTGAGTTTTCAGGGATCGCCTGAAGGTAGCAAGAGTAGGGGATAGCTGGACAGGTTGAGGTAGCAAGTTCCAGAGGATGGGAGAAGCTCTGGAGAAAACCTGGAGACGAGCATGGGAGGAGGAGGAGACGAGAGGGCTTGAGAGTAGGAGGTCTTGAGAAGAGCGGAGAGGACAATTTGGGTGATATTTGGAGACAATATTGGTGATGCAGCTCGGGGCAGAGTTGTGAATGGCTTTGTATGTTATGGTTAGTATTTTGAATTTAATTCGCTCGGTGATTGGGAGCCAGTGTAGGGATTGCAGGAGAGGGTTGGCAGACACTGAGCGGTTGGTAAGGTGGATAAGTCTGGCAGCAGCATTCATGATAGACTGAAGAGGGGATAGCCTATGGAGAGGTAAGCCAATTAGAAGGGAGTTGCAATAGTCAAGGTGAGAGATAACAAGGGAGTCAATGAGGAGCTTGGTGGTTTCATTTGTGAAAAGGGGGCACATTTTAGAGATGTTACGGAGGTGAGTTCTACAAACTTTTGACAGCGATTGGACATATTTATTATTATATTAAAACATATGTATTATTTTATTTAAAAAAAAAATCTAGACTTTAAAATCACTTTAAAGCATGGCGTGCTAAAATAACATTGTGGTGAGAATGTTTTGGCTATGAACTTAGTTTGTCTCCCTCTGCTTACACCTGTGGGTCATGCACTGTGGTTAGACTCTATATAATATCTTCAAAAGAATACCTTTGTTTACATGTCTTGAGATTACGTTGTATTGAATGTGTGTGTATTATCTTAACTAGCTGAAAGCTTGTACAATTGTTTTTGTGAAGAGTTATTGGCTATGACCTCAAATATACAGTATCTCACAAACGTGAGTACACCGGCCCTCACATTTTTGTAAATATTTTTTTATATCTTTTCATGTGACAACACTGAAGAAATGACACTTTGCTACAATTTAAAGTAGCGAGTTTACAGCTTGTATAACTGTGTAACTTTGCTGTCCCCTCAAAATAACTCAACACACAGCCATTAATGTCTAAACTGCTGACAACAAAAGTGATTGACAGTACTGATGGGCACTGAATGGCAGCACTCATGGCCACGGATAGGTGGCACTGATGGGCACTGATAGGCACTGTTTGGTGGCGCTAATACAATGATTGGCACTGATAGGCGGCACTGATTGGCACTAATAGAAAGCACTATTTGGCACTGATTGGCAGCACTGATTGACAGCACTGATGGGTCCTGATTGGGACTGATAGGTGGCACTGATTGACAGCACTAATGGCACTGATAGGCTGCACTGATTGGCACTAATAGGCAGCACTGATTGGCACTGATAGGCAGCATTGATTGGCAACATTTAGTGGCACTGATTGGCAGCACTGATGGGCACTAATTGGCAGCACTGATGGGCAATGATAGGCAGCACTGATAGTCAACACTGATGAGCACTGATAGGTAGCACTGATGGGCATCGATAGGCAGCACTGATGGGCACTGATTGGCAGCACTGATGGGCACTGATAGACAGCACTGATGGGCACGATTGGCACTGATAGGCAGCACTGATGGACACTGACAGGTGGCACTGATTGGAAGCACTGATTGGCACTAATAGGCAGCAATAATTGTCACTGATAGGCAGCACTGATTGGCACTAATAGAAAGCACTGATTGGCACTGATTGGCAGCACTGATGGGCCCTGATTGGCACTGATAGGTGGCACTGATTGGCAGGACTAATGGCACTGATAGGCTGCATTGATTGGCAGAATTTAGTGGCACTGATTGGCAGCACTGATGCACACTTATTGGCAGCACTGATCAGCAATGATAAGCAGCACTGATAGTCAACACTGATGAGCACTGATAGGCAGCATTGAAGGGCACTGACAGGTGGCACTGATTGGAAGCACTCATTGGCACTGATAGGCAGCGCTGATTGGCACTGATAGGTGGCACACATTGGATGCACTGATTGGCACTGATAGACAGCACTGATGGGCGCTGATAGGTGGAATTGGTTGACACTGAGGAGCGGCACTGATTGGCACTGACAAGCGACACTGAATGGAAGCACTGACTGGCACTGACTGACAGGCAGCACTGGCACTGCTTGGCACTGACAGGTGGCACTGATTGGCACTGACTGGCACTGACAGGCGGCATTGCAACTGGAAGGAACTCAGTCAAGTAATTGCAAGATCATTGTTCCTAATTTTTATGAACAGTCTACTGACTGGAATGGTACCAGCTGATTGGAGAAAAGCCAATGTAGCACCAATATTTAAAAAAGGGTTGGCCCTTTTTAAATACGTCGACGTTTCGCCAACCTACAGGGCGTTATCAAAGACCTAATTCCCGGCCCACTCGACCGTCTTAAATAGAGGAAAGGAGGAAACATCCCCCACACAGAGGACTAATCACCATCCACATGGGAACCATGCTGATGATGAAATGAAAAAAGGTCACCCCCACAGGCAGAGCACAGCCGCTGGGAGAGACCAAAAAAGTGCAAATAGCAATCTGCAAAAACGATTCCAAGGACTAAAGACGTCAGTTCCGGCTAAACCATGGAGCTCACTGGGAATACATTTACATGCAAAATGAAATAAATATACATACAAGCCGAAAAATGAAATATAAAAGGAAAAACTAATATTGAAAATAAAAATGAAATAAAAATAAAAATAAGAATAAAAATAATTAAAAAAATAAAACTAAAAATACAAATAAAGAGAAAAATTGAAAAAAATATAATAATAATAATAAAAAAATAAAAATAAAAAACAAAAAAAAATAATAAAAATAAAATTAAAATAAAATAAAGAAAAAAAATGGAAAGAAAAAAGAAAAATACAATGGACAAAAAATACTATCTTGTTCTAAAAATTTGACAGGAAACAGTTCAGATCCAATTCAATGTTTAACCCTCGGGGGCTTATCATTTTTAAACGATGGATCCACTGGGTCTCATTACGAGAAATAGCTCGCTTAAGGTTACCTCCTCTCCAATGCCCCTCAACTCTGTCAATGCCACAGAAGGTGAGGCTACTGGGGTCCCTACCGTGAACTAGTCTGAAATGATTTGATAAACTGTGGTGTTTGTAACCTTTTTTGATCCTATTAACATGCAACTGCATGCAGCGTAATCTCACTCCCGACACTCTGGTGGTCCTACCTACGTATTGTAACCCACATGGGCAGGACAATAGGTAGGTAACGTGGGTGGTGCCACATGTAATACATTTTTTAATTCTATAGGATTGACCAGTGGAGTGTGCTGTAAACTCAGTTGTTTTCCTCACCCTGGGTTTAGATGTTCTACATATAACACATCTCCCACAACTGAAAAAACCTACCTGGTCCAAAAAAGTGCATAGCTTTTTCGGGGGGGCAACAACATTGGGTGCCAGCTTGAGTCGTAGCTTAGGAGGCTTGGTGTAAATGAACTGTGGTCTACTGGGTAAAACACTGGCTAAATCGTCATCTTTCAATAGAAGATGCCAATGCTTACGAACAATATGTTCCACTTGTTTATATTGGTGGGTAAAACCTGACATAAAAGCAATACCATAATCTCTTTTGGCAACTTCCTTCTTTTTAAAAAATTTGTCCCTATTCATACTCCTTACCAAGGATAGGGTTAAATTTAAATCACATGGGGTGTAACCTTTTTCCAAGAACCTCTCATACAGAACTTGAGCTTGTAGGTCAAAATCCACGATCCTTGTGCAATTGCGTCTGACTCTTAGAAATTGGCTTTTAGGAATGGATCTAAGCCAACGGGGGTGATGGCAGCTCCCAAGGGGGATGTAACCATTTCTGTCCACTTCCTTAAAATAGGTATTAGTGGACAGTGTATGGTTATCCTTAAAAATAACTAGATCAAGAAAATTGACCAGTCGGGAGGAGCCAGTGACGAGCAGTGCTGTGTGTGCACTGTTGGCGTGTGAGGAGATCCCAGCTGTTAGCTGTATGCAACTGACCTTACCATATGTGATTCCTACTGCTGGAAAGTGTGAGTGAAGTTTTCCCTTAGCTTATAGGGAATATTTAATATACTATCTGCGCAATGGTCCCTTTCTTTGTTGTTTCATACTGCGGAAGTTCTTTGAAAGCCAGAAGCCAGCCCATGCTAATGAGCAGCTGAATATATGAGCAAGCCATCTATCACTGGGGTTACTCATTGATACCTGTCCAAATTCATCAATCACCAAAGACATTTCTTCATAGAGGTATGCTGTCCTATTGAGATATTTGTGCACTGTGGCTCATCACATTAATATATCTCATTTTTCTTTCTTTTTTATTGTGTTTAATAATTTATTATCACATTGATATTTAGTTATAGGATTTTGTTATGGTGAAGGATGTTATGTTATTTATATTAGGTTCCATTTGCTTATTTTTGCACATGATTCACTGATTAACTATGAGGAGGTCACACCGTGTTATACTGGGAGGTTAATATTAGCGCATTATACATTCTGAATATAAACAACATTTTTTTGTGTGATATCAGTTCACATACACAATAATTGCAGCTATGTTATTTGGCCATCTTCTAGTATTTGTCACTTATTTATTTATTTACTAGTTCATATCAGCGCTTTAGTACACCTTTTACTTTATACATATAAATTATAAAGTGCAAGTGCAAATGACCAATACATAATATACTGTATCTGAATGCGCACTCTCTTTTGAGTTTGAGCCCAGGTTCACACTGACAGCAGGAATAAAATTATGCGAGTTCAGCTGAACTCGCATGATTTCATTTGCACATGAATAATTATACAAAAAAATGTGTAGCGCTAAAATGGCAAGATGCCTTAAAACTAATGAGTATAAAAGGCCTATACTTAAAGTATAGTGTACATATAAACATACATGCAGAGTATGACTAAAAATCAAAAAATCAAAACAGAACAGTCACTACGTTGGAATTGAGTGGGTTGCTACCCCAAACGTGAAGTGAGGAGCGCCTTCACCAACATATAACAGTTTCAAAAGGTAACGTTCTATAGTAAATTAAAAAGTCTCGTCAATACATGGGATAGTCCATCTAGAAACCAAACTCCTATCGAACACCACTGTGTCTTCAAAACATGCAGTGCACTTGAATATTAAAGATGGAGGCTTACCGGAGGGTTTGAACCCAAGACAGCATATACTGTGAGGGTCAAACCAGCTTTTATTGCACCCTGGCAATGGTGGGAAGATCTTTGTGGCCTGAGGATAGTGAGAAGGTCTTTTCTAAAGATGTATCTTCTCCACACGTAATGCTGGATCTCTCCAACCTGTACATTCAACTATTTACATGTAAATTGAGGCTCCATGATCATGGGGATATCAACAGACGGATCATCCGGTGAAGCCAAAGAAGGGGTATCTCCAAAATACAGTGACCGGTAAGTGGTCCGATAAATGAGCATGGATATATCAGGCGTATAGTAACAGTCAGGCTCGTAGCGAGCTTACTCCTCCTCACTGCACCTCCCGCGCGATAGACCACCGGAGTGATGTCACTGGCTCCTCCCTAGCGGTGCTAGGTCAACCGCATGAATTGTAGCTAAAACGCCAGGTCCTGAGCCTCCATCGCGTCCCTATATCCACGCTTGCCGGTGTTGGGTTATCCTAATGGCAGCTGATTACAAGTGGCTATGGTCCTATCAGGGGTCGTGGACCAGCGCGGATTCTAGCTCAGCCTCCACATCTCAGGTATGTATGTACAGGAATATGCAGGACAAAGGTACTTGATAGTGAAGTATGTCTTAACCAGGTAATGCTTTATTAAAAATCTTTAAGTAGATGTACTCACATAAAAACAATGCAGAGCAAACCTCTCTCCTACGAGCAGCGAACTCGTTCTGTGTCTAGCAATGTGAAACAGCCTATTCCTAGGGAATAGGCTGTTTCACATTGCTAGACACAGAACGAGTTCGCTGCTCGTAGGAGAGAGGTTTGCTCTGCATTGTTTTTATGTGAGTACATCTACTTAAAGATTTTTAATAAAGCATTACCTGGTTAAGACATACTTCACTATCAAGTACCTTTGTCCTGCATATTCCTGTACATACATACCTGAGATGTGGAGGCTGAGCTAGAATCCGCGCTGGTCCACGACCCCTGATAGGACCATAGCCACTTGTAATCAGCTGCCATTAGGATAACCCAACACCGGCAAGCGTGGATATAGGGACGCGATGGAGGCTCAGGACCTGGCGTTTTAGCTACAATTCATGCGGTTGACCTAGCACCGCTAGGGAGGAGCCAGTGACATCACTCCGGTGGTCTATCGCGCGGGAGGTGCAGTGAGGAGGAGTAAGCTCGCTACGAGCCTGACTGTTACTATACGCCTGATATATCCATGCTCATTTATCGGACCACTTACCGGTCACTGTATTTTGGAGATACCCCTTCTTTGGCTTCACCGGATGATCCGTCTGTTGATATCCCCATGATCATGGAGCCTCAATTTACATGTAAATAGTTGAATGTACAGGTTGGAGAGATCCAGCATTACGTGTGGAGAAGATACATCTTTAGAAAAGACCTTCTCACTATCCTCAGGCCACAAAGATCTTCCCACCATTGCCAGGGTGCAATAAAAGCTGGTTTGACCCTCACAGTATATGCTGTCTTGGGTTCAAACCCTCCGGTAAGCCTCCATCTTTAATATTCAAGTGCACTGCATGTTTTGAAGACACAGTGGTGTTCGATAGGAGTTTGGTTTCTAGATGGACTATCCCATGTATTGACGAGACTTTTTAATTTACTATAGAACGTTACCTTTTGAAACTGTTATATGTTGGTGAAGGCGCTCCTCACTTCACGTTTGGGGTAGCAACCCACTCAATTCCAACGTAGTGACTGTTCTGTTTTGATTTTTTGATTTTTAGTCATACTCTGCATGTATGTTTATATGTACACTATACTTTAAGTATAGGCCTTTTATACTCATTAGTTTTAAGGCATCTTGCCATTTTAGCGCTACACATTTTTTTGTATAATTATTTATCTGTTGGGCAACGATTCTAGTTGTTGTGTTAGCTGCTTATAACTTTTAGACTTGTTTCAGAGTAAGCGCAAATTTACCATTAGTGTGATTTTTGGTTTATTCATTTGCACATGTCAGTCCTGACTTCGGGGGTGATTTCAGAGACATCTCTGCGGGTTGCTGCACAGATGTCAATGGAAATCGCACCCCGAAATCGCCAATTCGGACGGTGCCATTGCCACCGATTTGACATGTCAAATTGCATGCCAAATCGCATCAATGTGAACCAGGTCTAAAACTAGGCTCTGCCATTTCAGTCTCCATAAGTCAGTTGCCGAAAGTGACGTACGGACACCAGAACTGCAGAGCCTAGTTTTCCCTTCTCCCAGACATGTAGGCACAAGCTGGAGCTTACTGGAACTTGTTTATCAGAGATTACATAATTTAGCAACATCTTGAGAGGCAGCCTTTCTCTATCCACCATTGATTTTGCCACACCGAAAGTGCCTTGCTATTGGAAAAGCTGGCTTTAGAGAAGGAGTTTATGCATGTTTGATCTCTATAATATGAGATCCATGAGATCATCTGGTTTGAGGCCAGGTTTTTCATTATACGGAGCACTTTGGAGTGGAATTTTTTCATAAGCACCAAGCACTTTATCAAGGTATATACTGTATCATACAGACTTTTTGTGACAGGATAGATCACATGATGGACTTTAAAGTTTAAACTCATGTGCGCATTCAGATATATTATGTATTGGTCATTTGCACTTGCACTTTACAATTTAAATGTGGTTTAACTATTGTATTTTATATATAAGTGTTATCACACACACTATTTATTATTTATTATGTTTAACCCTTTTGGGTTTGCACTGTTATATGCATATTTTTCATTGTGTGTTCAGTATTTGCACTTATTTATTGGATTAGATATTCACTTTTTGAATTTAAAGGAATAGTGCACCTAAATATTTTTATATTATTTAATGGTTCAGTATTCAGAATATTTGAGTTGCAGCAGTTCACATTTGTTGTGCTGGCTGAGCACGAGAACTTGTATATATGTTTTTCTGTTTACTCTGGCTAATTGTCACACAGTTCTATAGAAGGTCAGCCATTTGAATTCAGAGAATGCCCCTGGGCTCTCCTAATGGTGTTGGTGGGCTCCAATTTGCATATACTGCAGTGTCTTTCAATTTACATGTGCCTGTGTGTGCCATGCAACCACTCCAGTGCCTACTGTAGTGAGAGTGGATTACATAGTTGTTGGCAGTTTGGCCATACAGAAACATTTAAGAGACACAGATTAAAGCTCTCATGTCAAAGGATAGCCAGCCATTGACAGGCTCCCCTGCTGAGCCAGTGGGGCCTGGGTCTGGCATAAGAGGGATGCCTGTATCCCCATATCGGTGGCCCTGCAACCACCACCTACTTACATTCCAATATTGCATAAACTCCATCTTTCCCCACTTTTGGCAAACTATTTTTCCCATATAGTTCCCTCTTTGTTCCACCTCCCATTTCTAACCTAACTTTTCAGCCTCCTTCTATGGCATTTATATTTTCCTACCTCGTATTACACCACTTTATTTTTGCATTTCATGTCATGTCAGCATGGGCTTGACTAGTCCCAACGTAAACATTCTTCCAGCCACTATCTCCCCTTCTCACATGTCACATGGACATGCATCCTCATTAAAAACAGGCAGCACCAGCTAACTTCAAAGTGCATCTGAAATGCCACCTGACATCTGTTGCAAGGAATATTACTGTGGCAACCCATGGGCTATTGTTTACAAACGTGAGGCAGCTCCTTTGCGGTCCCCTGCTGACACATTTGGGGCCCTGGTGTAGTACAGGAGGGCTGCCTGTACACCTGTATCAAAGGCCCTGCAAGTATATACCCATCTTCCTTAAATCTCTTTGTTGGAAGATTGAGGTGGGGGGGGGGGCAGGAGCTCTCACAGGTTAATAATTATTGTAGAATCAATAACAAATTTATATAATAAAAAGCCCATAAAACAAAATGTGGAATGCTTGACAATTTTTTATATGAATTTTCTGCACAGTATGGTACATATTTCCAGATTGGCATGGAGTGTGGTAGATAAATTATCTACATGTAGCACCCTCTACCTAAAGGTAGGTGCTAGAGTAGTATTTTTCTAGCTCAGGACATTTAGCCAGCCCTGTGCTGTAGGCTGGGCCTGATTGTTGTGATTTGGGACTGGGAGTGTTCAATATATTGGGGGATGTGGCCACCTGCACTCTGACTCAAAGATGCCTCCCCTGCTTTCAGAAGGATAGTTCTGGAAGAGAGGTTGGACTTGAGGTCTGAGTGGCAGGCGGCTCATGTGAGGAGCCCTGACCAATCATTAACTTACATTGGCAGGGGGTAGGCCTCTCGTATAAGCTGGGGTCACATGCTTCCAGGGAGGAGTTCTGTGGAGCAGAAAGACAGAATGGAGGATTGAGGTGCTATTCCGCGCGTCCCCACGTGGGGATGCGGTGAACGCAGAGGAGGGATGGAGGAACCATAAACTACATCCTTATTTAATCCCATCATGTTACTATTTCTAATTTAATATTGGTGTTATTTATACGTTCCAGCACCAGCTACTTTGTGCTAACACACGTGAAAGTGTTTACCAAAGGGCAAATTCCTTTTTGGATTCCTTTACATCAAGCTTGAATCTGCTGTGAACTTTTGTGCTTACGGTGGTTTGTGTGTGCAAATGTTATGTTTGTACTCTGTGAGGTGTGTCCAATATACACACAATTTCAGATGTGTTTAATCAAATAGACTTCATTACTTTCACAGGTAGAACAACATTTAATAAGAGCAACGCTGTATCCTGGCCCAGGCCCAGGGAAGTACTTTGCAGGGGGGCAGCAAGGAAAGGAGTCCCCGCCGGCTTATTAGTGTAGCACCAGTCCTATGGGGCGGACTGGGCTGAGAGGCAAATTAGTCTAGTGCCCCCATAAAGTGGCCTCACTGTTTCCGGTATGCGGGCAGCTGGCATTCCACAACTGGGGGGGCGCCCTTTCTAATTTTGACTGTCTCCTCATCCTGGACCACAAACCTTCCTCTCTGTGCTATGTTTTTTGCTGCACCATTGGCATGGTTATATCTTCTTAGTCCTCTCCATAAAATTATCAGAAATTTGTGCTTAAAGTTGAACTTTAGGCAACACTTTTTTTCCCTTTATTTTGAATAGAGTAAGGGAGGGTTATAGCTCCTGTCAGTTTATTTTTTACCATCCCTGTGCCATTGCAGAGATTTCCCTTCACTTCCTGCCCCATAGCCAAACAAGAAGTGAGAGGAAATCCATGCAAATTAAGGGGATCCATTGCCCCCCCCCCCCAGGCCCTCAGAACTAGTGTCCCCACTAGAAAATTTCAGGGTGAGTCTTAAACAGCAAGGGTGTGTGGCCTTGACAGGAAAGGGTGGGTCATATTTAAATTAGGGGGTGCAAGAGTTTTGTCAGGCCTAGGGCAGCACAAAACCTAAATACACTAATGAATAAGAGTGTATAAAAAGGTACTCCTGCGCTATCACACAAAGTGTTAAAAATAAAATTAAAAGGACTGTTGCAAACACTGAAATTAGCAAATCCATGACTTAAAAGAATAAATAAAAAGGGGGGGGGGGGTTGCGCTATCCACAATGACATGTGCTATACAATTAAACCATAATAACGTATATGAAATAACAAATAAAATAATGATTAATAAATACTGAAAAGATGTGCCAATAGGTGACTAATGCAATAATGAATAAACTAAAGTCCCAGTGGTAACAATGTGGTTCCAAGCAAGGTGCAGTGAGAAAAAAGTGCTCAATCCAATGCACAAAAAACTGTGAAATAAAGGTGGTTGGTGTCTCTTCTTGCAGTTCTTTAATTCTTTAAGTAGCAGAGTTATATACTGTGTGACCTACTTGGCTTCAAAAGTGGAGCAACCAGCTGTATACTAGCAAAAAATTAGAATAAAGAGAAATTAAGTTTAATATTAAAAGAAAATCATAAGAGATGAAAAAAAAATTCTTGAACTTAACCAAACCCCCTAACATATTAAAGGATTTTTTTTTTATTGATGTAAAAAATGTGTTAAAAACAAAAAATAATGAAAACATAAAAGGGGGGGCAGTGCTAAAGAAAAGAAATGGGCAGCTTGCAATAGGCAAATATACAGTACCCAAACAAACCAACAAAGAAAACAATGCAGCGCCTCCAAATATAGAATATTACAAACTTAAAGCAGTAGTAAACCCCTATGTGTTTAAAAAACAAAAAAACTGTTTTTTTGGGGTTTTTTGCATCGAATACTACCACATTATGTGAAACTTACCTTAGAACAAAGCCCTTCCAGTGGCGAGCTGTCACCACCGACAAGGCTTCCATCTTAACCCATCTTCCTTCCGAGTTTGCGGACTTCAGCTGTGTGACTAGCCGGAGCCACCATAATGTCACTCCCGTGCAGAAGCCGACGTTTTTGGCAAAGGGCTCTGAAAGAAAGGCTCGGGTGGCCGTTCCTTCAGAGCGCATGTTCTGGTGACGTAACCAGCAGCATGTACAGTAAGTGCCTCCTAAATGGTGCACGTTTAAGAGATATTTACAGTACCTATAGGTAAGCCTTATTATAGGCTTACCTATAGGTACAAATTATGACTAGGAGTTTATTCCCACTTTAAAGCATGTGCTATCAACACAGCATTCATAATGTGCAAAAAGCATTCACAATATTCAAAAATGATAATAAAAATAAATCACTGTGAATAAAAGTCCAACGCAAAAGAGTAAAAAATATGTGATCATCACATATTTTGGACTCTTTTGCAATGGACTTTTATTTACACTGAATTATTTTTAATAACATTTTTGAATATTGTGAATGGTGTGTTGATAGCACATGCTTTAAGTTTGTAATATACTATATTTGGAGGTGCTGCATTGTTTTCTTTGTTAAAAACAAAAAATGTCAAACAAGTTTTATTCTTTTTTCTTGTGACTAACTCCAAATAGAGCAATTATAGAGGATGGCTGAAAAAATTGTAATTTATGTATTGTCTCAAGCATCAGTGGAGTAATTAAGAAAGAGAAGGGGAAAGAAAAAAGGGGGGGAAGAGATGGGGGGGAAGTGTTGGGGAAGGGGGTGGTGGAAATGGGAAAGATGGAAGAGAGGTGGGGAATTGGAAAGGAACAAAGAGGAGGTCGCTCATAGTAATAGGTGATCTCCCACTCAAGGTTTAGTCCTTTTGGAATGTGGGTGTCCAACTTGAATGTCCACTATACTTCTCTATTAAAAAGAAGAGAGATCGATCACCTCTGGCCTACTCTCTTAATGATTTTAACTCTGAATGATCATAGATATGAATGGTGTTTTGTTCTAAAATGCCTGGCTTCGTTAGTGTTAAGGTTAGAAATGTGATCCCGAATCCTGTCACAGAGGTGTCTGGTTGTCCTGCCTACATATTGCATGTTACACTGAATGCATGTTATAACATACAGTACACCATGTATTTGGTTTGACAGTTAACTCTCTGTCTTATGTAATAGGAACTGCCATTGGAACATGACAAGATCGTATGGGAGTCTCCTATATATTGGTAACTACTAGTGGTGCCTGTCATGAGCAGCCATGTCTTGCTGCATTTATCAGATTTAAATAGACTAGATGTAATAGACTAAACAGACTAGTTGGTATTCCCTATTGTGCATGCTGTTTTGGCTACAAACTTAGCCCCTTCTTTTTGTACTGCATTATAACCAGGATCACAATGTAGAACGGGTAAGTATCTAGAGATAATACGTTTGATGTCATAGAATCCTTGACTATAGCATGTGGAAAACACTACAGATGTTGGATCAATGTTACGTTGGTTGCCCAAACTTTGATCTTTCAGCAGAATCTCCCTCAGAGTGTCTCTGGCACACAAGTGTGACCATGTCACCTCATGTTTTTTTATATCCACATTCATGGAACCTCTGTTCCACAAGTTTGGCTTCTGCATAAAAGTTAGCAAAACTAGAACAGTGGTGTTCTTTTAGGTAGAGGATGTTGTATATTTGTTAAGTTCTGTGTGTTGCCATTTGAAGAAATGTTATGGCATTTATGCTTTAAGAGTCTTAAAGATCTCCTTCAATAGCTTTCATTACAGTATAGTTTGCCTTTTCGTACTTCTCAGCTGGTATCCTCTGAATTGGGTATATTGGGCATTAAGTCTTATCTTGCAGACCTGGGTCTGTGGCTCTCCTTGAAATGTGTCTTTTACCCCATAGTGTCACTATATGTTCTCTTACGTATACCATGAACACATTCTTTATGGGCAAGTATTTGGCACTATGAACAGTATAGTAGAGATTGGCCAGAGAAGGATCACAATGCAGGGGCAGCACAGTGGCTAAGTGGTTAGCACTTCGACCTAAAAGCCCTAGGGTCCTGGGTTTGAATCCCAACCACAGCACTACCTGCCTGTTTGCATGTTCTCCCTTTGCTTTATAAAAAAATGTAAATTATTAAATACTCACGATACAGACGTTTTTTATTGGCATGTTGTGTATGTTACCGGCAATGTGTTTATTGCTTTCTAAAGAATGCCTAGGAAATATAAATAATGCACAACGTTTTTTGGCAAAGTATGAAATGTTTGTGTAATTGTTATTTTGCTATATACTTTACCTAGGCATTGTATAGAACAGCTAGGCATTATTTAGAATGGCAAATACTGTTATTTGAATTTTAAACCAACTCAATGCCAGATCACAACTTTATTTCCCAAGGGCTTACTCAGGGTTGTAGATGTTTCTGACCAGGAAATACAGTACCTCTGCAATAAACTGCTACTGTATCACTTAATCCACTGGAAGCAGATAAGGTTTTTTGACTTGTATGTGCAAGGACAACTGCTCTTCTTCTGGGATGACGTCATATGACGTCCTTACATCCTTGCCATGCATGCGCACCCTTGAGGGTGCAGCACATCGATCGGTGCTGCGATGTGTCTCTCAGACACAGTGCAGCATCGATTGCGGTAAAGACCTGATTAAGTAGGCTCTCTACCATGTGATCAGATGTGTCCAATCACAGCTGATCACGTATACACAAATGCCAGTTATCTGCATTACCTTTCATATGCCCTGTTAGTGTCTGAGGAAAGGAAAGCCAAAAACCTGCTTTCCTTTGGTGACAGGGGCATTTACACTGATAATCAGGGCACTGATCACCAGTACCCTGATGATCAGTGCAGCTCCATTAGTATCCATCAGTGCAGCATATCAGTGTCGATCAGTGCAGCATATTAGTGCCCATTAGTGCTGCATATCAGTGCCCATCAGTGCTGAATATCAGTGTGCAACAGTGCTGCATACCAGTGCCCATTAGTGCAGCTTATCATTGCCCATCAGTGCCACCTTATCGGTGCCCATCAGTGGCACCTCATGAGTGCAGCCTCATCCGTGCAGGCTCATCAGTGCCCATTACTGCAGCCTCATCAGTGCAGCCTCAACAGTGCAGCCTCATCAGTGCCCAGCAGTTCAACCTCATCAGTGTCCATCAGTGCAGCCTATCAGTGCCAATCAATGTAGACTATCAGTGCCCATCGTTGCAGCCCCATCAGCGCACATCAGTGAAGAAGAAAAATTACTTATTTACAAAATTTTACAACAGAAACTTAAAAAAGGTTTTTTCATTTGTTTAGCAAAAAATAAAAACCCCAGTGGTGAATAAATGCCACCAAAAGAAAGCTCTATTTGTCTCAAAAAAGGATCACAATGATATTTGTGTGCAGTGTTGCATGACTGTGCAACAGCGCTGAAAGCTGAAAATTGACCTGGGGAGAAAGGGGGCGAAAGTGCCCTGTATTAAAGTTGTTAATTACGTTTTCTATTTTGTTAACAATATCAAATGTTTTACTTTGTTTCAGATTGCTTTTACTTCTGATGTTTTGGTTCCTGTCCGATGTGATCTCACTAATAAAAAAAAATGCTGGTTATTGTGTTAATAAGGACGTGAACTAGATGCACACGCACCATTAAATGGTATTGCTGCTTTTCTAGAGGGAGGGGAGATTTTGTGCTGATCCCTGCACTCTGCGTTACTTATTACTGACCTTTGCACTCAACAATACTTGCCCCTGAGCCTTAAAAAGAAGTGTGCTACACCTTGGTGATCTTTGATCCCTTCCATGTTGTTCAGGTAAATCTCCACAGCTCCAGGATTGCCTACCCCTGCTCTATGCAATTCACAATTCAGCACAGTGTAATACTTCCTAATATTTTTTTTTTTTTTTTTTTTTTTTTTTTTCAAATAACATTTTTATTATAATATTTGCAGTACAGAAGTACATATTAGATGAGATGTAATAAGAGGTGAGAACATGTGGCAATAAAGGGAAAGAAAAAAAAAAAAAAGCACAATAGACAAAATAAGAAAACAAAAAAGAAAAAGGAGAAAAAACATACATATGCTAGGCATTATTCTCTCTTTTTCTCTCTTTCTCCAACTCTCGTTTTGCTCTCATCTTCTAATCTGCTGATAACTAAGCAAGTCACTGAAGTACTCAAGGTAGAGTGGAAGAATAGTGAAAGAGGGGGGAAAAGGAAAAAGGGGAAAGAAAGGGGAGGGGGGGTGTTGTTTTAATTCGTTTACGTGCTCATGGTGGGTCCTCTCGAAGATGCCACAACTCCCATACTCTGTTATGTGCCTCCAGCCTATCCTGTATCCGGGCTGTCATCTTCTCCATCAACTCCACATCTTTGATTCTAGCGTATAAGGCTTCAGGCGTGGGGGGGAGGGTTTTTTTCCAGTGTAAAGCGATAAGACAACGTGCTGCTGTGAGAATGTGGCGTGTGAGTTTTTTTTGGGCTTTGGGGATCTTTAATTGTGAGATTCCTAAGAGGAAAAATTTGGGGATCATGGGAATCTGTGTTTCTAGTAAGCGAGCCAGTAGTTGTTGGACTGTGTCCCAAAATGGGGCAATCATTGAGCAGTTCCAGAATATATGGAGGAGGGTCCCCCTGTCTTTCTGACATCGCCAACAGCGATCTGAGCTAGATGGGTATATGGCATGAAGAATATCCGGAGTCATATACCAGTAGAGGAGAATTTTGTAGGTATTTTCCTTGTATAGAGTGCAGAGGGAGCTTTTTGCTGCCTGTGTCCATATCGTCTGCCATTGCTCCATGGGAAGTTCCTCGTTAAGGGATTTTTCCCACTTAATCATATAGGCATGTTTACCTTTGAGTTCTAGTGGGTAAGCATTTAGTATTTTGTAGATATCAGATATTAACCCTTTTTGGGCCGTGCCCGCCAGGATTAAATTTTCAAAGGGTGATGGGGGGGAGAACTGTAGGTCAGGCGATATGGACATGGCATAATGACGTATTTGCATGTAGCTGTAGAAAGCTTGGTGTGGTAGATCAAATTTGGTCTGGAGGGCAGAGAAGGACAATAGTTTGCGGGATCTGGGGTCCACCAGTGCTCCATAATGGAAGAGGTTCCGTACCGCCCACGGGTGGGACATCTGATGTGTGAGACTATCTGGTATTTTGGGGTTATAGACAAATGATGTTAGGACTGATTTTTCCGAGGCCAATGTGTAGGAGCGAGATAGTTTATTCCATAAGCGTCGGAGCTGAGTCATAGGTCCCAGTAGCCGCTCAGGGGGGACCTCTGCCCTCGCATTCCACAGTAAGCTGTTTGGGTGGGTCAGGGGCTAACCATATTTTTTCGATCTCTGTCCATCTATTATAGGACCTTTGGGTGAACCACGATGCTATCGCACGAAGTTGGGCCGCTTGATAGTATTTGGTAAGATTGGGAAAGGCAAGACCTCCATCTGAGCGCGCCGCCATCATTACTGATTGTGGGATTCTGTGTCTCTTATAGTTCCAGGTAAATTTAAGGAGGTCAGATTGGAGTTTAATTAAATGTTTGTGGGGGACAGGGATGGGCAAAGTTTGAAAGAGGTACAGTAACTTCGGGAGGATCGTCATCTTAATAGATGCAATCCGGCCTAACAGGGAAATATGGTGTTTTTTCCAATTAGTGAGCAGGGTTCTGATGGAGCGGAAGAGGGGAGGGAAGTTCTCTTGGTATAGGGTGTTAAACTTTGTGGTGATGTGTACTCCTAGGTATTTCAAGGAGGTGTCCTTCCAGTGGTAGTTGAAATTGGTCTTTAGGTGCGCCGTTTCCTCGTCCGAGATATTGATTGGAAGGGCTTCTGACTTAGATGTATTAATTTTATAGCCCGAGAGGGCTCCATATCTACTAAGTTCTGCGTGTAGGTTTGGGAGAGAGATTCTAAGCTGGGTCAAAGTGAGGATCACATCGTCAGCAAACAGTGAGATCTTAAACTCTCGACCCCTAACTGAGATTCCCCGTATATTTTGGTTGCCTCGGATGGAGGCCGCCAGTGGTTCGACGCATAGTGCGAATAGTAACGGTGATAGTGGGCATCCCTGTCGAGTGCCGTTGGCTATTGAGAAAGTAGACGAGATGGCATAGGGCGTTCTGACTTGGGCGGAGGGGTTGGAATATAAGTGTTGTATGGCTCTCATGAAGGGTCCGCGGAACCCTGCATGCTGTAGTGTTGCGAATAGGAAGGGCCACCCAAGGCGGTCAAAGGCCTTTTCGGCGTCTAGGCTAAGCAGCAGAGATTCTGATTTCTCCCTATTCGCTACCTCTATCAGATCAATCACCTTTCTGGTGTTATCTCCTGCTTGCCTGAGGGGGACAAAGCCCACTTGGTCCTTATGGATAAGGGATGGGAGGATCATGTTCAAGCGGAGTGATAACAGTTTTGTAAAGATTTTAAGATCTGAATTCAGTAAGGCGATGGGTCTGTAGTTGGCGCACAGGGTGGGGTCCTTGTCTGGTTTAGGAATCACAGTGATAAATGATCGCTGCATATCTGGTGGGATGGGGGAATCTCGATAGAAGGCATTAAAAAGTTTGCACATGTGTGGTAGTAGGATGGGGAGAAAGGCCTTATAATATTCATAGGGTAATCCATCTGGGCCTGGGGCCTTGTGTGATGGGAGGGTTTTAACAGTCTGTTCTATTTCTTCTTCGGTGATCGGCATGTTTAGGGTTGCTAGGTCAGGGGTTTTGATTTGTGGGACTCCGCTCTGTGCAAGGTACTGCTGCATATGCTGGTGCAGTTCTGAAGAGAGAGGTTTGCTAGGTATGTTAGGATTGTTATAGAGTTCCTAGTAGTAATCTGCAAAGGTATTGACAATGTCTTTAGGGTGGGATATCAGGGAGCCTAGCTTGTTTTTAATTTGGTGTGGTGTGGTCATGTGGGAATTGTCTCGTAGTTTTCTTGCTAGTAGGGAATGAGCTTTATTGCCCTTGTCATAGTATCTTTGTCTAAGTCTAATGATGGCCTTTTCTACTTGCCCCATAGCCAAGTCGCTCAGAATGGTTCGTAAGTGTATGATTTTCTTAAGAAGGGGTAGGGTGGGGGTTTTTTGCAGTTCGTGTTCTAATGTTCTAAGTTCTTTTTCAGTTTGAGTTTTTGTGAGAAGGGCATCTTTTTTCATGGCAGACGATAGTGCTATACACCTGCCTCGGAGTACTGCCTTGTGTGCTTCCCAGAGTGTGGGGGTGGATACGTCGGGAGTGTTGTTTTCTACAAAATAGTGTTTTAGGGTGGATATTAGCTCCAGTTGCGATGGGGGGTGCTGAAGAAGAAATGTATTTAGTTTCCAGTTGTAGGGTCTACGGTTGGGGGGTCCTATTTCCAGCTTGATTAAAATAGGCGCATGGTCAGACCATGAAATTGGGAGTATCTGTGCCTCTCGTGTGTTTCTAAGCGTGTGGTTATTCACAAAGAAATAATCGATATGTGAGTGTGTCTGGTGGGGGGCTGAGTAAAACGTGTATTGCCTATCGCCAGGGTGGAGAGCTCTCCAGGCGTCAAAGAGAGCATATCGTCTGGTGAGCTTACGAAAAAGCTTCGAGTCTCGGAGGGCTCGAGCTGGTGTCGCCTTGGGGCTCACCACCTGGCGATCCATTATGGTGGAGTGGGTAAGGTTAAAGTCGCCTCCCACCACTAACATCCCATGTTCGGATTTAAAGAGGCGAGTGAGTACTTTAGACAAAAAATTGTGTTGTTTAACGTTGGGGGCATAGAGGGCGCAGAGGGTAATTGCTTGTTGTTGCCAATGTCCTCGAAGGATAACAAAATGACCGTGTGGGTCACTGTAGTGGGTTAGACAGGTGAATGGGGATCCGTTTTTAATGAGGATTGCGACCCCCGCTCTTTTGTGTGGACCTGAGGAGTGGTATATTTGGGGATATTGTTTAGAGGCGAATGCAAATGAGCCCCCCTTATCAAAGTGTGTCTCCTGAACCAAGATAATGTCTGCTCCTGAGTGTTTGAACTCCCTCAGCGCCAAGTGTTCCTTTTTGTTGGAGTTTAGGCCGTGTACGTTTAAGGATAGGATCTTAGCCATGGTGTCAAATGAGTGGGTGGGAGTGCCTTACCTGATGTGGAGGATGAGTTTTTGAGGTTGCAGGTCAACGGTGTACATTCTTCGAGAGGAGGACCATTCAGATTCCGCCAATTGTGGGATGAGTCATATGGTGGTGGAGAGGTGGATGGGGGAAGGAAAGGTAAGAGAGAGGGTGGAAAGAAGAAAAAGAAGAGGTAGTTAGTACATGGTAAACATTTATAATTTCTTATAACTGATATCTCTTGACCTTGAGAGGCTAAAGTGCCTAGGTCGGTGCGGGATTCCAGGGATCCTCCCGACAAAGGTCCTGAGGGGCCCGTCGGTCGGATGCAATGGAGCCCAAAATTGGTCATATAAAACATGAACTGCAGGAAAACTATCAATGCTAACATTTAACCAATAGGGGGGTGATTAGGAGTGGGATTTCCTATTCTCTCGGGTCTCTGCCCATTTTGTAGCTTAAAATGTGAAATTGGGGTGCACAGAGGGGGGGACTAAATATGTTATATTTGTCCAGGGCCGGATCATCGGCAGTAACTGATGGAAGAACTGTCCATCAATAAGTAATTTAAAGCATGAATACTACCACTAGAGTCAGCCGTTCTTATGCTTGGTGCTCTTGCGAGGTGCTTCTCTGTTCCGGGATCTATTCGAAGAGGACACCTTCTGCCATGTTGTGGGCGGTGTTGGCGGGGTGGTAATAAGATCCCAATCTGGGAGTCGAGGGACGGAGATTCCGATGGTGTCACAGAAGGCTTCTATGTCCTCTGGCTATCTTAAAACGGCAGATTTGCCTTGGGTTTTGGCTGTGAGGCTGAAGGGAAATCCCCAGCGGTAGGTGATGTTTTCGTCTTGGAGGACTCGCAGCAATGGTTGAAGAAGTCTCCGTTTTTGTAATGTGATCCAGGAGAGATCCGGGTATAGTTGTACCTGGGCATCTTTATAGGTCACTTTGCGAGCTAGTCGTGCTTGCCTCATGATGTCTTCCTTTAGGGGATAGGAGTTAATCCTGCAGATGATGTCCCTCGGTTGCGAGGTGGAGCTCTTGGGGCGCAGGGCTCTGTGGGCTCTATCCATTTCTATAAAGTTGGTAATGGGTTCACCCAGAAGATTGTTAAACACGTCTTGTAAGGTATGTTGAATGTCCTCTGGACCTTCGACTTCCGGTATCCCCCTCACTCGTATGTTGTTTCTTCGACCCCTATTATCTAGGTCCTCCACATGTCGTTGCATATCTCTCAACATAGTATGGTGATCTGCCCCTTGGAGTTGGGTTCTGTGAACTGCTAGCTTAGTTTCCTGTATTTCTTCCTCAGCCATTTCCACTCTGTCTGCTAAGTGTTTGAGGCCTGATTGGAGTACTTGTATTTCTGAGCGACATGTGGACTTTACGTCTTCTATCAGTTGTCTAAAGTCCTCTTTGGTGGGGATCGCCTGCAGATATGTTTGCCATTGTGGGGGTGCCGGTTGGGAATGGGCTGGTACCGGGTTTCCCTGCTCCGAGGTTGTGCGAGGTGGTAGGGGGTCTGTGGTCTGATGCGCAGGTCTGGGTGGGGGGTCCCATGGTTCACTCCAAGATGGAGATTGAGCGTGCAGAGGGGCCCTTGTGATATCCATCCTCTGGGGGTGAGGATCAGGTGCACCCACTTTTTGAGCGTATGTGGTCTGCGGTATTGTCCGTTCTGTGGGTGAGCTGCTGGCCCGTGAAAAGGATATCCTCTGTGTTTTTGGGGGTGGTGAGTCAGACACCCCGTGGATAGAGGGCGTTGGGCTTAGCGTGGGTTCCGGTGGGATCCGGGTAGCCGGGTACATGGGGTCTGGTAGGGCCGGAAAGTCCGCAGAGGAGTCTGAGGGGGTTGGTGAGCATGGCCCTGTGCCCTGAATGCATGGGTCTGACGCCGTTCTCAGGAGGCGAGGAAACGCCTCTGAGCATTGAGTATATTGCTGTGAGGGGAGGCCCATCATGGCGCCCTGCATGGCCTGTGGTGCTGCCTCATGTGAGGTGGATTCGGGGTATGGACTCACCGATCCCAGCTGGGGAGGTTCAGCCGCGGTGTTCATCAGGGCTGGATCACGGTCCAGGAGCGGCCTGCGAGGCGAGTGAGGCGGTAGAGGGATCCGAGCGGAGCTGCGTGAGAAGGCCGCGGAAGTGTCCGGCGCCATCTTGGCTGGTCCGGAGAGAGGCATGTCCGTCGGCGGAAAATAGGACCGGAGGTCTGTGGAGGTTCCTGGCGGGGGTACGGATGATCCCCTGGCTGCTGCGGATCTGGTGGTCCTGGATCTGCCCATGTGAGATCAGCGGAGCGTCCCCTGTGCGCTGTATTATCACGGGCTGGGAGAGAGCAGGTGAATTAGGCTACCATCCAGAGCGGCTTCCGGTCACGCCCCCAATATTTTTTTTTTTTATATGTTTTGTTTTTCTCTTTCCAAAATGTTTTTGTCCAGGATTCAAGGTTTGCTTCCTGACTCACTTGTTCATTTTTTAAATAAATGTTTAATTTATGGTGTGGGTCCCTTTAAGACAACAAGAGCAGTCTTCTCCACTCCCAAGCCTTGGGGAACATCCCACATCTCCCGCTTTGGGACGGTATTCCCAGCCCTAGTTGGCTACTTCCTCTAAAGGTTAGCAGGCGGCATCTGACAGGTTGTGAATTGGAAGTGATGTCATGAAAGTTCAACTTTCTGCACTGGATATTACATCTCTCTGGTTGGGGGTAAAGACAGGTATAGGTAGTTTGGAGCCATTTTTGCACATTTAAATGGTGTGGATGCCACATGGAGACAGGTGGATTTCACTCAATTGTGTCCACATGTCAATTGAAGGTTTTTCCTGGTGTCTATCCATGTATATTGATGATTGAATTTCTGTACTGTTCTTCTCTGGATCACCACCCTGTTCTCATGAAAATGAATATGTTTCTTGTGGCTGAGAGTTTGCTTTGTCTAAATAGAGAGGATCATGTGCTGTACAATTTACTGGTATGTCTTAATATGCTTCTTCCTTCCAGAAATATACTGGAGTGCTGCATATCATTTATTTAGAATGTATTATTAATGGGTCTTTCTTGAGAAAACCCAATTTATGGTTCTAGCACCCTTTTTTATGTAAATTAACTCTTTAAGTACTGATGTTGTGATTTGGGTGTGCATTAGCCTATTTTTTGATTTACTAATTTTGGCTCTTGCCTGAGCCTGTATCTCCAGGATATCTTTCTTGAACAGTACCACTGTAGTTTTATTAGAGAAGATTTAAATGCTACACACATATAGTTTTTAAAGAGTAAGCATAAAATCTCCAGTGTAGCCAGGGTATTCTCATCAGAGGCTGGCTCCGTTTGGTAGTAACCATAGGTAACTTGGTCAATGCTTGTGCTCCCCTATTTTCCAACATATTTTGTTGGTGTGGCTGTCTTCCACAGGGTTTGGAAGCACAAGCAAACAACTTCTTTTTAAGATCTCTCTGGTTCTTGTCCATTCATTTATTTAACCCTTACACCCCCATGCTCTAAAAGGTGTGTAAACACTCCAACTTTTATAATAGTTACACCAATAAAAATCATTAAAAAACAGGGTATGAAAGAATCTACAGGTACATATAAAATGATGTCCACAACATACTACAAAAGTGGCTATAAAAACCGATTAAGCATTCATTTACCATTTTACCCTTTAGGTTAAAAACTCAGTATTTTGTATATTAATTCCTCCTCCTCTTCAACTGGTTTTAACCAGTTGATCAGCTAGAAAATTGAGATTATTAGGATCTTTCATTTGACATTTCCTAAAGTGTTCTGAAACACTGTAGTTTTATTAGGCTTCTTAACATAACTAGGCATGTGCAGAACGGAGAAATTTGTTTACATAGTTACATAGTTACATAGCAGGTGATGTTGAAAAAATACAGTTTTTCAATCAAGTCCAATCTATGTATGTGATTTTATGTTAGTATTATATTATATAACCCTGTATGTTGTGGTCATTCAAGTGCTTATCTAATAGTTTTTTTAAACCACCGATTCTCCCTGCTGAAACCAACACCTGTGGAAGGGAATTGCACATCCTTGCAGCTCTTACAGTAAAGAACCCTCTATGTAGTTTAAGGTTAAACCTCTTTTCTTTTCATTTTAATGAGTGGCCACGTGTCTTATTAAACTCCCTTCCAGGGATGTTTTATCCCTATTGTGGGGTCACCAGTATGGTATTTGTAAATTGAAATCATATCCCCTCTTAAGCATCTCTTCTCCAGAGAGAACAAGTTCAGTGCTCATAACCTTTCCCCAAAATTAAGATCTTCCAGGCCCTTCTCTGTACTTGCTCCATTTCCAGCACATCCTTCCTGAGGACTGGTGCCCAGAACTGGACAGCATACACCAGGTCAGGCCGGACCAGAGTCTTGTAGAGTAAAACAAAAGGATTCGCCCTGGGACTTTGAATGAAGTGGGTACCGTTTCCGCCAGTAAATATAACAGTAGTAAATACAGTATATGATTTATTCAAGTAAAATTGTTTACATGCATAGATAACACCAACAGTTGCCAAAAAAGGATATATATATAAAACAAGAAATATTGGTACATGGATGTGATAGCAATCATAGTACACGGGCATCATACTACCCGACTAGTTTCGCAAGATCCAGCTCGCTCTTCAGGGGTGGATGTGTGTAACATTGTACCTGAGATAAAAAAAGTATATAGTTGGCAAAATGGCACAGTATTGGTTTAGGGGCACAGGGTAGGAGGTGTTAAGGGTCCCCATACTCACCACTGAGTTTGACCATGGCTACAGGTGTGCGGCTCCAAGATAGCGGCGCTGGGGGGGCGAAGTCAGATGGGACCCCACCAGGGGCCAAATGGCGAGCAGGCATGGCATAGGTGTAATGATGTAACCCAAGAGACCTTGTTAGTTCATAAAGAGTGTAGGCTGTAAACATAAGTATGTTTGTCAGGCATCTAAAGTAATAAAGTAGAATCAATAAGTACTGGCATAGAGATATATATGCATGAAATGAGAGGCCTGGACCCAAAGATGGTAGGGAACATGAAGATGGTAGGAAACATAGGATAACAGAGGGATACTAACAGGTGCAAAGATAAAAAAGAAAAAGGAAGTGAAAGAGGTGGACTGTGATTGTGTAATAGTAGGGTAGTGATGTATCCCTAAAAACCTTGTCTTGTCTTGTAGAGTCAGAGAATTATCGTTTATTCTCTGGAGTTAATCTTGTATATAGTCCCTTATTCCCTCCAAGAGCTTGCATACTATTGATGTTAGGCTAACTGGTCTGTAATTCCCAGGGATTTATTTTGGCCCTTTTTTAAATATTGGTGCTACATTGGCTTTTCTCCAATCAGCTGGTACCATTCCAGTCAGTTTAGTTTCGGATAGATTTATTATGTTACTAATTTTGTTTTGTTTCGGAATTAAGTTAGTTTTGTTTTTATAAAATTTCCTTTTGTTTAATAATTTTCTAACAAATTCCAGATTTTTGGAACAATTCGAATACAGATGAGTCGAAAAATTATCGACCAATTTGAATTCTGTATGAAGAATAGCTGTTTTTTAAGCAGCGAGCTGGGAAGACGGCTGCTGCGTCCTTAGCAACCAATGACTTATCAGCTGTCAGTGGGCTTCCTCACTGACAGCTGATATGTAAACAAAACAATGCCGGCAATAGAAAATTCTGAAAAAAAAAACAGCGAGGGGTCCCCATGAATCCATACCAGGCCCACGCAAAAATAAAAAACAAAGGTGTGGGGTCCCTCCCAAAATCCATTTCAGACCCTTATCCGAGCATGCAGCCTGGCAGGCCAGAAAAGGGGGGATGAGCCAATGCCCCATCTCCTGAACCATAGCAGGCCACATGCCCTTAACATGGTGGGGTGCTTGGGGCAGGGGGGCTCAGCCCCCACGCCCCAAAGCATCTTGTCCCCATGTTAAAGGGGACAAGGGCCTCTTCCCCACAACCCTGGGCTTTGGTTGTGGGAGTCTTATCAGAATCTGGAAGCCCCCTTAATAATAAGAGGGCCCCCAGATCCCACCCCCATATGTGAATGAGTATAGGGTACATAGTACCCCTACCCATTGACCAAAAAAGTGTAAAAAGTGAATAAAGACAGTACACGAGTTTTTGACAAATATGTCCCCCAATGTAGATCCATCTCATGCTGCCTGCTGCACCTCTGGACCCAAAAAACCCCCCAAAAAACAACAAAACTTCAGCCTCGTTGAACGCTCCCTGCCGAATGCTTGCTCTTCCACCTGATGTTTATCAAATAGCCAAGGGGCGGAGTCTCCCATTAGATCAGTGGGTGACCCCGCCCCCTTGTGACATCATGGACACAGCATGCCCCTGTCGGTTTGCTAGATACAGATTTTAACTAATTTCAACTAATTTCAACGAAATTTGATACTATTTCTTATATACAAATCTCAGAATAACTGAAAATTCTTCTGAATGTATTCGGACCAAAACAAATTGCACATGTCTAAACATTACGTATTTGCTGTTCAATATGTTTACCCACTGTCTGTTTTGTACAGTCACTGTACTGAAGCCCACAAGGGCACACAACCAAATAGACCACATTAGTAAAATCACAAGTTAAAAATTACCGTACCTTAAACTTCTTAAACTTAAACTTGGTAATGTTTATTTTTTTTAGTATTTCAAAGAAAGAATCTCCTAAAACTTTTCTCCACTGAGAAAAACATCCTAGAAGGACGTTTCTTCTTATCTTCTACATGGCCATTCACCAACAAATACCTCAATTTAGAGGCTGTGGGGAATAACATTTTGGTTTATTGCGTAACATAGATTTGAAGATAGGGTCTTTTTTCAGGAATGGCCAATATCTGGTGATGATCCTAGTCACCCTTTTATTATCATCTTCATATGGAAGGGCACAGGCAGTAATTGGTTCCTTCTCTTCTCTTGGCTAGTAGTTTCTCCCTATCAGCATTGAAGAAAAACATATAGGCCTAATCTATCATCTTAGGCCCTCAGTCTGATCAACAAATGTCTCTTTCTGAGTACAATTCCCTTCAGTGTTTCCTTAAAGTAAATGTAAACCCCCCAAAAATGTTTTAATTAAGACTCATATCTGTTACAGCAGAGGATGTCATTTCATCTGTGCCCAGTCTTGCCACGAAGAGTTAGTCCAGCTCTGAGCAATCCTCTTATCTTTTTTCAGTAAAATAAAAACGGACACACAAAGAAAAAGGTGTCCGTTCTTCCCCCTTGCTGTGAGTGACAGGTGATTTCCTTATCTCATGCACGAGTGTGAGAGAGGCATTCTGTGTACTTCACATCCCCCTCCTTTCTTCTCCAGCTCTCCCAGGATTGGCTGCTCCATACCTCAGCATGATTGGGCATGCTGAAGTCATGTGGTGACTTTCCTGGGTTTTGACTGGATGTTAGTGATCATGGGGCATAATCCACGAGACCAGCAGAAGATCAGTGTAAGAAATATCGATGCCTGGCCAAAGGGAGTGTAGAGGGGGGCGGGGAGTCTACTGACATCACGACTCTGCCCACCAAGCCCGGGACAACAGACCCTCCCACAGAATCCAGAGTACTGCAGGGATCCAAACAGCTAAAGGGGAGATATTTGACAGGCAAGGATACATGCAGGAGGCATGTATAATCTTATAGATAAGCACTATGGAAGTCATTTAGAAAAGATGAGAGTGGGTTTACATCCACTTTAATCCATGGTTTATAATGGCAGCTGTTCATGGGGACAAAACCATTGCAGTCTATTTTTTTTACAAAAGACCAGAGTAGTGATGAACCCACTGGAAATTTTAAAAGGTTAGATCTAAGAGGTTCACTTCCAATTCACTGCAACACATCTGATTGACTCCTTTTGCTACTTCTCCTTCTCCCTGCCAGAACGCTGCAGTACAAGTACTGTGAGATACTGATTCAAGTCCAATTCAGGTACAAACACTGCATTAAAAAAAAAACACTTAGGGGTGTACGCAGAGGCGTAACTAGAACCTTCAGGGCTCCGGTGCAAGAAACCATGATGGGCCCCCCTTCCACCCGAGCCCCGGCTTCCAATTTTGGGAGGGTGTCCATGGACATCCTCCCAAAACCGTGCTTCCCACATGACCCCTTGGACATGCATCCAGCGCAATCACATCAGCCCTTTACCATGTGATCAGCTGATCACATGTAAACAGACTGGTTATCCACAGCCCTTTCCTCACACGCTGTGTTTGTGTTAGGAAAGGACTGCCATTAACTGTCAAGAATGTCAATAAATTGTTTACACTGATAATCAGTGCCCCAATCATCAGTGCCCAGCAGTGCCGCCTATCAGTGCCCATCACTTCCACCTACAAGTGTTACCTATCAGTGCTCATTAAAGCTGCCTATTAGTGCCCATCAATTCTGCCTATCAGCACCACCTATCAGTGCTCATTAATGCCACCTAACTGCGTCCATCAGTGCCACCTATCAGTACTCTTCAATTCTGTCTATCAAAGCCCATCAATACTGCCTGAGTTCTGCCTATCAGTGTTCCTCAGTACCACCTATCAGTGCCACCTATCAGTGCAGCCTTTCAGTGCACATTAGTGCCTCCTATCAGTGCTGCCTATCAGTGCTCATCAATGTGGCCTATCAGTGCTCATCAGTGCCTTCTATCAGTGCTCATCAGTGCTCATCGGTGCCTTCTATCAGTGCTCATCGGTGCCTTCTATCAGTGCTCATCAGTGCCGTCTATCAGTGCTCATCAGTGCCTTCTATTAGTGCTCATCAGTGCCTTCTATTAGTGCTCATCAGTGCCTTCTATTAGTGCTCATCGGTGCCTTCTATTAGTGCTCATCAGTGCCTTCTATCAGTGCTGATCAGTGCCGTCTATCAGTGCTCATCAGTGCCTTCTATTAGTGCTCATCAGTGCCTTCTATTAGTGCTCATCAGTGCCTTCTATCAGTGCTCATCAGTGCCTTCTATCAGTGATCATCAGTGCCTTCTATCAGTGATCATCAGTGCCGTCTATCAGTGCTCATCAGTGCCTTCTATTAGCGCTCATCAGTGCCCATCAGTGCTCATCAGTGCCTTCTATTAGTGCTCATCAGTGCCCGTCAGTGCTCATCAGTGCCTTCTATTAGTGCTCATCAGTGCTCATCAGTGCCTTCTATTAGTGCTCATCAGTGCCCATCAGTGCTCATCAGTGCTCATCAGTGCCTTCTATCAGTGCTCATCAGTGCCTTCTATCAGTGCTCATCAGTGCCTTCTATTAGTGCTCATCAGTCCCTGCTATTAATTTCTATCAGTGCTGTCTGCCTTCTCAGGACAGCACAGCTCTGAGCGGAGATCGTGTGTCATAGATTAATAGCACAGAGAGACTCTGGCGGCATTAATGTTCTATTTGTCGGTCCTCTCTGGCATGGATGAGAGAGGAGGACACACAGTTGATCTCACTGCTCCCCCTTCTCCCCCTCCCCTCTCCTGTGTGCTCCGCGGGAAATGTGAGCTCTTTAGCTTCACACTTGAGTGCCTGCAGAGCACACAGGAGAGGGGAGGGGGGAGAAGGGGGAGCCGTGAGATCAGCTGTGTGTCCTCTCTCATCTCTGCCAGAGAGGACCGACAAATAGAACATTAATGCCGCCGGAGTCTCTCTGTGCTATTAATCTATGACACACGATCTCCGCTCAGAGTCGTGTGTGTGAAGATCAACCCCGCTGGGCCCCCCCACAGTGGCTGAATGCCAGGCCCTGTCGCAACTGCGACTGTTGCGACCCTGGAAATTCCGCCACTGGGTGTACTAATGATTATGGGCTGTATTAATGTGTAGCTTTTTTATGTCTGGAGTTCAGCTTTGAATCAACATGTTATAAAAGTTTTCTGTTTAATGACAAATAATTTGCATCAGCAACAAACCACCAGCTTTTAAAGTTTTCTATTTTATTGACACAGGTATACATAATGTATAAATAAATCATTGATTGCAAAATATATAAGTTTTCTATATATAATATATACTGTATATAATAAAAGTTTCTCCAGTCCTTTAATTTAGTGCATTATATCAGCCATTTAGAAATATTTATCAGGTTGCAAAAACTGATTTCTATTTGGCTGTTAGCTACATTACAATTAATCAAATATCTTTGTACTATAAAAAAAGTCTTATTGGATGCTAAGCCAGTGCAATGTGTTACTAGAGTTTGATGGCCAATAGAGGTGTGGTTACTTCTCAGCACATAGCATTATCAATATTTGAGGTATTAATTTACTGTTATTTACATATCATTTATTAAAATGTTTATACTATACCCCACATATGAAGTAAGATACAAATTGGCAGCCGACAAAGTAGTATATAGCTCAAGATATTGGTGCAGTGCAAAATGACGCAAAAAAACACTATATAAACCATTTTCCTGTGGTTTCAGTAGAATTCTTAGTCCATGTTAGAATTTATTCCTTGTTTCTAGTTATCCAGTGACCCAGCTTCTCCCATCAAAAGGCGTTTTCCAGGTTAGACATAACATGATGGCTTAGTGATGACAATTACAATATATAGGATGGTATACTAGCATTGATGTATATGGTAATACAAAGCCATTTTGAAGCAGTTTTTGGTCATCCTCAGTATAACTTTCTCATGTCCAGATGGGGGAAATAAGTTTCATAAATGTTCTGTTGTATGTCAAAGGAGTCTCTCCTGCCTTTTAAACAAAATATTAGCTGTGGGGAAAAAAGAAAAATCTTTTTGATATTTGGTACAGCTCATATATGGCTTTATGAAGACATTGCTGGACATGGACAAGGCTACAGCTTTACAGGCAATACAATAAATTTTTTTTGCAAGATTTAACCTCTTCATGAGAGAACCTCAAAAACCCTTCAATGTCTTTCTTAGGAAGCAGAATAAACAGGGCCTTGGGGATTGTTAGAGAATAAAAATCACACACATGTACTATGCACTTCTGTAACATTGAGATAACTGTCAACAAGCAGTTAAATCTCTCAGTAATAGGGAGATTTATCACTTTGGTAGCTCTAGTCTAAATTGTTATTGTTTTCAAATGTACTATCCCAGACAACAAGCAATTGAGCTGCAAGTTTGAAAATGACTTGCTAAGCTATTACTAGACTTGCCAGGCTTCACAAGTTTGTTGCACAATTGCAGCAAGTCCACATTGCATAACTCCAGATCACCTTTATTTGCAAACATTCTGCAAGTCTGCAGCAAGTTCAGGTTCAGTTATGTTGTGCAATAGTCATCCCACCACAGGGGTCACTGTGGCTGAATTTTCATGCTGTAGACTTGCAGAGCTCTTGCTGTAGACTCACCACTGTAACTTTGCTCTTGCTAGAGACTTGCCACGCAAATTTGCTACAAATTGGAAAAGTGTCAACTAGAACTTGTGCTTTAAGTGCTCTGCAAGTGTATAACCTGCCAGTGAAAACTTTCAATTCAACACTGCCACAAATGTGTGGCAAGTTATCCTTGCTCTCTGGGATATTATCTGAAATGCATAATTATATGAGCCCCCTCAGTGAAATCTATGCAGTTGTCACCTCCACATAAGCGCTTATCTTTAAAAGAAAGTTAAGGCACTGTTTTTAGAATCTTTGTGGTAATATTCTAATATTAACAAAGCTGACCTGTAGCCACTCAAGACATTGAAAGTTGTTTTATTTAAAGAATAACTCCACTATTCTTGAGAAAAACAAAACCCCTCTGGGTGATTAATGTATATTGGAAGGATTTTAACAAATGTTATTGCGTATTCCTACTTGGCATGTGCAAATCGTTTAGTTCCGAATTAATTTTTTAACAAATTTCAACAAATTAGTTAATTCGGAAATATCTGAATTAACGAAAACCCGTTTAACTAATTTTTCCAAATATTCGTAAATTTGAATATTCGAAAATTCGTAAATTCGAATATTCAAAAATTCGTAAATTCTAAATTTGAAAAATCTGAAAATCCCAAATTTTGGAAATTCGGAAATTCGAAAATCCGAAAATAAGAACAAAAATTCAAAAAAACGAAAATCCAAAAATTCCAAAAACCCGAAAATGTGAAAATCTGAAATAATAACTAACTAATAATAATTTAACTATTACTAACTATTAAATAATAAGTATTTGAATTTTCTTTGAAATGTGGCTGTTAGAGAGCGTAACGAATATGAATTTATCCAAAGTTATGAATTATCCGAAATAACGAATGCCATATCTAAACGAATGGAACATAACAAATTAATAATAATAAATAACAGTAATAATAATAAAAACATTTTATTGTTATTATAATTATTGATTCTTCCGTTCCATTTGTTGAGATGCGGCATTCAATATTTCGGATAATTCGTAACTTTGGATAAATTCGTATTCGTTACATTGACTAACAGCCAAATTTGAAAGGAAATACCAATATCTATAATTTAAAAGTTAGATATTATTAGTTAGTTAGTTAGTTATTATTTAGAATTTTCGTTTTTTCGAATTTTCAGATTTTCTTTCTTATTTTCGGATTTTCAAATTTTCGGATTTTCAAATTTTCGGAAGTTTCGAATTTACGAATTTTTGAAATTTCGAATTTACAAATTTACAAATTTTTGAATTTTCACATTTACGAATTTACGAATTTTGATCATAACGAATACAAAAAAACAAACAAACAAATGAAACGAAAACTAAAACAAACAAATTTTTCAGCAATGCACATGTCTAATTACTACCTCTTTATTCTCTAAAGAAAAAAACTGCTTATCTTTTGGATACTAATGCCCTGTACACACGGTCGGATTTTCCGACGGAAAATGTGTGATAGGACCTTGTTGTTGGAAATTCCGACCGTGTGTAGGCTCCATCACACATTTTCCATCGGAATTTCCGACACACAAAGTTTGAGAGCAGGCTAAAAAATTTTCCGACAACAAAAGCCGTCGTTGGAAATTCCGATCGTGTGTACACAAATCCGACACACAAAGTGCTCAGAATAAATTAAGAGACGAAAGCTATTGGCTACTGCCCCGTTTATAGTCCCGACATACGTGTTTTACGTCACCGCGTTCAGAACGATTGGATTTTCCGACAACTTTGTGTGACTGTGTGTATGCAAGACAAGTTTGAGCCAACATCCGTCGGAAAAAATTCCATGGATTTTGTTGTCGGAATTTCCGATCAATGTCCGACGGTGTGTACAGGGCATAAATGTGACTAATCAGCTGATTCACATTCAGGGTTCTGATGAGAAAAGCTGCAGTGCCTGCATCGCTATAGATGTGATTAACCCTTAAGGGCGTATCTCACCAAAAATGACATTTCTGTTGCAGAGGATGCATAAAATCTGACTGGTACGGTAGAGCAGAGCTCCTTACCTAAGCAGGAACTGACATTGCTCGGGGCATTTTGAATGCCAACTGTGCCATATTGTATTGCATTTTACAGAAAATTAGTACATTGCAGTTTGAAAAGCAAAGGTAAATTTTAACCACTTCTATACCCAGCTAAGTCTGATATTTCTCACATACATGTAAAAATCAGATTTTTTTTGCTAGAAAAATACTTAGAACCCCCAAACAATAAATATTTTCTGAAAGCAGAGTCCCTGAAGAATAAAATGGTGGGTGTTGCAATTTTTTACGCCCCATGTTGGCATGGTGGCCACCGTAGCGTTTGCAGTGGCAAATCAGTGTAGGACTGGCCATAAGAGGGATTACTTTGACGACGTTGGCCATCTTAAAGTGGAGTTCCACCCAAAATGGGAACTTCCACTCATCAGATTCCTCCCCCCCTCCGATGACACAGTTGGCACCTTTCAGGGGGGAGGGGGGTACAGATACCTGTATATTACAGGTATCTGTACCCACTTCCAGCATAGATAGCCGCAGAATCTGCGGTTATTTACGCCACTTCCTGCTCCCTCCCCGCTGCCTGCTGGGAAACACACGGGTCCCAGAGGCAGCAGGGACCATCCGTATTGCGCTGCGCGACTCGCGCATGCACAGTAGGGAACCGGGAAGTGAAGCCGCACGGCTTCACTTCCTGATTCCCTTACCGAAGATGGAGGCGGCAGCACCCGAGGACGGAGAGACGGTTTGGCCTCGGGTGCCGACATCGCGGGCGCCCTGGACAGGTAAGTGTCCATGATAAAAGGGGAGGGGGGAGGGATTGGGAAATTGGGACTTTATATGATACACATCACTTGGGTAGAATGAATCAACCAATTTAGATATTACGAATGTTTATTGTTAGTCATAGTTGGGCACTGTATACAGGTCACATTAATAATAATAAACCAACATGTACAGTACAAAATTAAAAAGGACATGATTAGTACATCATATAACAATCCAAGTATTATAGTAAACATTATTGCACATATTAGATAACGAACCAGCAACATGCCCAACACATGAAAAAACAGAGTAAAAGATATAAAAATTTCATTAATAGTTATGGGATTGATTCAAACAGTTAAACCCATAGTAAACACATGATTGCTGTGGCATAGCATCAAAAATACATGCTCGACGCGTTTCGTGGGTTGTTACCACTCATCAGGAGCAGCTATACGTTGGAGGTATCTATAATAAATTGAAAAATCTTTCATCAGTGGTAATTGATCAAAGGATAGGAAGAAGGGGAACATAGTATCTATGGTCCTAGTAGTCTTACCTATGAGTAGATAGTATAGAATATGAATAGTAATAGTATTGATGATACACCGGAGGTACTAGGAGGCAGAAGACAAACCCCCCCGGGAGCTGAGGTGACGGCTAACCAGGCGGCAATGGGGCCAAGAGAATGGAAATAAGATGACAACATCTGAGATAGATCGTCCTTCAATAATTGTAGTGATAGGCAATCGTTGTTGCGGGGTGTCAGTCTGACAAACCGCAACTCCAATCTAGGTAAAGAGTCTCAGACGGAGACTCTTTACCACGTGATCAGCCGTGTCCAATCACAGCTGATCACAATGTAAATAGGAAAAGCCGATGATCTGACAGACGCGAGTAGAGGAGAGCCGATCGGCTGCTCTCCTGACAGGGGGGTCTGTGCTGATTGTTTATCAGTACAGCCCCCCCTCGGATCCCACCCAGGACCACCATCATGCTGCCCAGGACCACCAGGATGGCCATCCACACTGGACCACCAGGTATGCCCCACCTAGACCCCCAGGGAAATATAAATTTGTGCCCAGGCAGCTGCGAATCAGTGCCCACTCACAATGCCACCAGGGATGCATATCAGTGCCTCATATCAGTGCCGCCTATCAGTGCCCATCAGTGCCACATATCAATGCCCATCACTGCCCATCAGTGCCGCCTATCAGTGCCCAGCAGTGCTGCCTATCAGTGCCCATCAGTGCCGCCTATCAGTGCCACCCATAGGAACCCATCTTTGCAGCCTTTCAGTGCCCATCAGTGTCGCCTATCTGTGCCCATCAGTGCCCACCAGTGCCACCCAGTGCCACCCATGAGTGCCCATCAGTGCCATCTACCAATGCCCATCAGTGCCGCATATCAGTACCCATCGTCAGTGCTTGTCAGTGCCCGCTCAATGGTGCCACCTCATCGTTGCCGCCTTATCAGTGCCTGTCAGTGCCGCCTTATCAGTGCCCAGTGAAAGAGAAAACTTATTTACAAAATTTTATAACAGAAACAAAAGCAAAACTTTTATTTTTTTCAAAATTTTCGGTCTTTTTTTATTTGTTTAGCAAAAAATAAAAACCGCAGAGGTGATCAAATACCCCCAAAAGAAAGCTCTATTTGTGGGAACAAAATGATAAAAATTTAGTTTGGGTACAGTGATGTATGACCACGCAATTGTCATTCAAACTGCAACAGCACTGAAAGCTGAAAATTGGTCTGGGCAGGAACGTGTATAAGTGCACTGTATTGAAGTGGTTAATTTAATTTAAATTAGTTTTTTTACACTGTACTTTTTTTTTTCTTTTTATCAATTGCTATCACAAGGGATGAATTGGTTAAGAATTTAATGGTTAATTAAATAGAAATTAAAAAAGGAGAAAAATAATAGCTGAAGGGAGAAGGGGAAGAATGAGTTAATTAGGGCTGTTTAGAGTAAACTAAGGGTTAATGGGGGTTAACCACTTGCTTACAGGGCACTTAAACCCCCCTCCTATCCAGGCCAATTTTCAGCTTTCAGCGCTGATGCACTTTGAATGACAATTGCGCGATCATACAACACTGTACCCAAATGACATTTTTATCATTTTTTCCCCACAAATAGAGCTTTCTTTTGGTGGTATTTGATCACCTCTGCGGTTTTTATTTTATTTTTTTTTAATTTAAAAAGACCCAATTTAATTTTTTTTTTTTTTTTTATATTTTGTTATAAAATTTTAAAAAGGGTAATTTTTCTCCTTCATTGATGTACGCTGATGAGGCAGCACCAATGGGCACTGATAGGTGGCAGTGATGGGCACTGATGGGTGGCAGTGATGGGCACTGATTGGTGGCAATAATGGGCACTGATCTGGTACATTGATCTGCAACACTGCTAGGTGGCACTGATTGGCACCACTAGTGGGCATTGTTAGGTGGCAATGGTGGGCATTGATAGGTGGCACTTGTAGGCATTGATAGGTGGCACTCATGGGCATTGATACGTGGCACTGGTGGGCACTGTGGGCACTGTGATGTGGCAATGTCAGGTGGCACTGGCAGGGGGTACTGGTGGCACAATTGAGGCACAATTGAGGCATCATTGCCTCCTCCTCTTCGGGACCGATGTCCCTTGCTGGTAAGCCGGTGATTGGCTTTTTTTTCTCCTCGCACTGTCAGCGCGAGGAGAAAAAAAAACGATCACAGAGCTTTTGTTTTGATCATGTGATCAGCTATCATTGGCTGACAGCTGATCACATGGTAAGGGGCCGCGACCGGCCCCTTACTTGGATCGGTGATCACAGTGACTCGGTGATCACAGCGCGTTCCACGCGCGCCCTGTAGGGCGCGCACGGGGCGCGTGCACAGGGGAGACCGTCATATGATGGCCTCCCGGGAATTCAGGTCCGCCCTGTAGCCGTCATTCGGCTATAGCGCGGATATCAAGTGGTTAAACAGATACTTTTTCTAAAGTTACAAAAAATTTTTTTTTCTTTTTATTTCTCTTAGTTGCTTTAAATGACAGCACCTGCAGATCAAAGTTCATTCTTTTGATCTGCAGATGAATAAAACAGGATAGATACAAAAGTAAGGCTGGCTATACATTATACAATTTTCTTATTAATTTTCCTTTAGATTTACTTTCAGCTATATAGTGCAAGGACCTGTCTAAAGTGTTTAGGTTTGACATCATATTATATGGTTTTGAAAAATTAAAAAATTGTACAAGAAAATTTTATAATGTAGGGTCAGCCAAGTAATGGATTTTATGTACTAAAGCTCGAGAGTGAAAAATCAGGCACACTTCTGCAAAGAAACCAATCAGCTTCTAACCTCAGATTGTTCAATTAAGCTTTGGCAATAAAACCTGGAAACTGATTGGTTTCTATGCAGAAGTGCGCCTGATATTTCTCTCTCCAGCTTTAGTAAATAAACACCAATGCTATTTTGTATCTCTCTATTGTACAGTGTTCAGGTGGTTTATTTTTTTGACAGCTGCAGCTGCTGAAGCTGTTGTATGAATACTACAACTCCCAACTTATTTTTCAGAGCTGAGAACTGCCCGAAATTGGGGGGAGGGAGTGGTAAAGAGGCAGCAGGACTGGACGTGCTACACACATCCCCTGTACTATGATGACTTTTTTGGGTGTGTGTAACATTCCAGTGCCCTGAACTGATTTAAGAAAAAAATACTTATAGGGAAGTATTTTAAAGTGGTTGTAAAGGCAGAAGGTTTTTTTATCTTAATGCATTCTATGCATTACGATAAAAAGCCTTTCGTGTGCAGCAGCTCCCCTCAGCCCCCCTAACACTTACCTGAGCCTATCTCCATCCAGCGATGTTGCAGGAGAGACTCGGCTGTCCGGGACTCTCCCTCCTCAATGGCTCCCGCTGCTGTCAATCAAAGTCAGTGAGCCAATGATGAGAGAGTGGGCGGGACTGGGCCGCGGCTCCATACCTGAATGGACACAGGGAACTGCAGCTCTGGTGCCCCATTGAAAGCTGCTTGCCATGGGGGCACTCAACAGGAGGGAGGGGCCAGGAGCCCAGAAGAGGGACCCGAGAAGAGGAGGATCTGGGCTGCTCTGTGCAAAACCACTGCAACAGCACAGCTAAGTATAGCATGTTTGTTATTTATTTATTTTTTATAATCTTTATTTTACAAAAATTTTTTACATTTTAAACAACATTTACAAAATCCACAAATATCCTCAAATATATTAGGATTACAAATTATTTTCACAATATAATCAAATTCTATAGCCCTTTCTGACCTCTATTTCCATATATCATGTATAATCTTATACTTAATCCTAACCTCTTATTCTTACTTATGCAGCGTACACACGAGCAGACTTTTCGACCGAACTGGTCCAAAGGACTTTAGATTTGAAACATGCTTCAAATCTTTCCGACGGACTCGAGTCCGGTCGAAAAATCTGCTCGTCTGTATGCTAGTCTGACGGACAAAAACCCACGCTAGGGCAGCTACTGGCTACTGGCTATCAACTTCCTAACTTTAGTCCGGTCGTACGTCATCACATACGAATCCGTCGGACTTTGGTGTGATCGTGTGTAGGCAAGACCGTTCGTTCAAAAGTCCGTCGGAAGTCCATCAAAAGTCCGTTGGAAAGTCCGTTGGACCAGTCCGCCCGTGTGTACGCGGCCTTACACACTTATCTTCTCATTCACACTTACAACCCTTACCTTACTTCTCATTCACACATACAACCCAAACTTAACTTCTCCTTCACACATACAGCCCAACACTCAATCCAGAAGAAGAAAAAAAAGAAAAAAACCTTTTTCCTTCTTTCTCTCTCTCATCTTTTCCTTTCTTTATTTGGGCCCATCTCCTGTACCTATAAGGTTTATAAGGTATATAAGGTTTGATAGAGATGTTGAAGTTCTAAGCTTTTCCCATATTTGCCATATTTTTTTTTTATCTGTTCCTTTAAACCTCTTTTGATCATCATCCTTTCCTCCAAGGACTGCATCTCGTTCATCTCACACACCCATTCCTCTATAGAGGGCTCTGTCCTTTTCCTCCATTTCCTGGCTATGATAGTCAGTGCTGCAGTTAGCAAATATTTTAAGATACCTTTTTTATACTCTTCAAAGATCCAGTGATCATTGACAAGAATGATATTAGTATATCTGGTTGTAGGTCTATTCCTGTTATGGCTTGATATATTTTGTATATTTTAATCCAAAATAACTGAACTCCTGGACAGAAATAACTAATATGCGACATTGTACCTTTTGCCCCTTGACATCTCCAACATAACTCTTCATTATCGGAATTTATTTTACGCATATCAACTGGGCATCTATATCATCTAGCTAATATTTTGTAATTTCTTTCTTGATGTCTATTAGAAAACGATAATTTATGTGTAATGCCCCATACACACGATCAGAAATTCCGTCAGAAAAAACTTGGATGGTTTTTCCAAAGGAATTCCGCTCAAGCTTGCCTTGCATACACACGTTAACACAAAAGTTCTCTGAACTTTCGACCATCAAGAAAGCGGTGACATACAACACTACGACGAGCCAAGAAAATGAAGTTCAATGCTTCAGAGCATGCATGATTTTTTGCACGTCCGAATTGCATACAGACGAACGTATTTTCGAATAGGAACTTTTTCCGACCGAAAAATAGAAAACCTGCCCTCAATCTTTTGCCGGCTGGAATTCTGCCAGCAAAAGTCTGATGGAGCATACACAAGGTCGGAATTTCGGACCAAAAGCTCACATCCGACTTTTGCTGGCGGAATTTCTGATCGTGTGTACGGGGCATTAGTATGATTGCTTTTTCCCATTTTGCTCTGGGGATAGTAATCCCCAACTCCTCTTTCCATCTCTTTATATAGGTTAGTTCCTGCTCCTTATTTTTGTAGATAAAATATTTATATATGTTAGATAGGACATGGGTTGGTCTCTGCTCTTGCAAAAGTAGTTTTTCCAGCTCTGTCAATGGTCTATCCAATATATCTTTTTTTGGCAAGGATTGGATATACCTTTGAAGCTGCTGATATTGCATCCAATTAATTTTATATTCCATACCTGGGGAGTCCACTGGGAGGAGTCTATTCCCTTCCATTGTCTGTACCAGCCTTATATCATCATTTCTCTGCCATTTTAGGAAGGTCGTAGCTTTTATTGCTGGTGGGAACTTGGGGTTACTAAAGAGAGGGGTCATTGGACCTATATATGTAGACCCTATCCCTCTCTTCATTAATCCATCCCAAACTTTCAATGTTGAAACAACCAAAGAAGGCATATCCCCTCTAGGAGGCTGATGTTCCCTCATTATCCATGGTAATGATTTCAATTTTATGGCTGTGACCTCTTCCTCCAGTTTCACCCATTGCTTACAATCTGCATTATGGAACCAATCCACAATCCTAGATATCAACACTGACCTAAGATATACCGAGAGATTAGGGAGAGCTAAACCTCCATCCTTTTTTAACCTACTTAATACCTCTCTGCTAATTCGGGCAGGCTTACCCACCCATATGAAACTCCCTATGGCCTTACGAAGTTGATTCAGGATATTTGTTGAAGGGAATACTGGAATGGTCTGAAATATGTATAATATCTTTGGCAATATATCCATTTTTACGATGTTTATCCTTCCCATCCAGGAAAATATCGCCCTATCAAATTGTTTCCCCAGGCCTCTAGGAATACACATTCCCGAGATATTTAATAGCATTTTTCTGCCACTTAAAAGAAAAATTCTTTTTAAGAATTCCTGAATTAAATTTGGTGTGGTCACCACTGGATTTGTTATATATATTAGCAGATCGTCTGCATATACCGACATTTTATATTCTTTGTCCCCAACTTTTATTCCTTGTATATCTACATTTTTTCGAATAGATGTTGTCAAATGTTCCATAACTAATACGTACAACAATGGGGATAAAGGGCACCCCTGTCGGGTTCCATTAGAGGTAGTAACTATATCAGATAGATCTCCATTGGCACGTATTCTGGCTGTTGGACTATGATAGAGAGCCATTATCTTTTCCAAAAGCACCGGCCTATTCCCCACTGCTTTAATGTCTCTTCGAAAAAACACTATCCCACCCTGTCAAATGCTTTCTCGGCATCGATGTTTGTTATTTTTAAACAAAAAAAACAAGACTTTAGCATCACTTTAACTTGAAGCAAACGTAACACATGTCAATAGTCATGTTTATAATGATTCAAGTTTTGACTGTAATTAGTTTCTTTTTGATATAAAAATATACATTTTACTTACCAAAAAGATGATCAAAAAGAGTAAGACGAGTACTAATAAAACAGCCAGGCAAATAAGAATAATGGCCCAGAATGGCAAGTCATCATTCCTTGGGATTTCTGCAGTAGAAATACACATAAGCATATTCATTTTTATAGTTATTATTTTGAATCTATTACATACAAAAAAAGCATTGGACATGCTAATTAGATTATGTTTATATAGAAGATGTACAGTGGCTTGCGAAAGTATTCGGCCCCCTTGAACTTTTCAACCTTTTGCCACATTTCAGGCTTCAAACATAAAGATATAAAATTTTAATTTTTTGTGAAGAATCACCAACAAGTGGGACACAATTGTGAAGTGGACCGAAATCTATTGGATATTTTAAACTTTTTTAGCAATTAAAAAACTGAAAAGTGGTGCGTGCAAAATGATTCGGCACCTTTACTTTCAGTGCAGCAAACTCACTCCAGAAGTTCCAGATATCGTTCCACATGCCCTGGGTGGCACCATGCCTTCATGACTCCATGTCTACGACAGGGGAGTCCACTGCATCTGGTAACAGTTTACGCCTACCATTTTCTGTTTTGATGCCGTTGTGAGGTGTCCATGCAGTGATCTTCCAAGTCTCCTTCCCACATTCGGAACATCCTTCATTGCCAGTGACTTTCTTTATGTGCACACTTAGAGACTCTGGCCTTTATTTACCTTTTTGGCACATGGACTTCTAGCATTGTTTGTTCCATTTACCACACCTGGCTGATAGGTTTGTGGTTTTTGGGAGCATATCACACCACTATGCTTTATGCGCTACATTTTTTATAGAGTTCTGACAGTTTTCACAGCTCCGTTCTGTCCTCTTTTCTGGGACAGACCACCCAATTTTAGCAGCAGTATAAGAGCGAGTACTATCCTTTTTCCAAGCCACACACATTTGTGGGACTCAGAAGGACAATTCTCGCTTTTGTACCATTGGGGGGGCTCTCATCCTAGATAAAAGAACAGGAAGGAGCTGCAAAAACCATTAGAAGCATTTGGTGCAGGCTTTATTCTGCGCACAATTGACCTACAGGGTGAGATTGGTTTAGAGTTATGGGATGGTGTTCATGGACTGCATAGAGTATCTTTTTAAGGTGAACTAACCCTTTATAATTTTTTTAATTTTCACATAAGGTTTTTTTTTTTTTATATTATTCAATGTTGAAAGAAAAATATTCTTTAGTTCATAGAAATATAAGAAGCAAATATTTACTTTTGCTAGGGACAGTCCATCCAAGACTGATATTTTTCCCAGTCTACACACCAGCTGAAACAATCACAAGCGGTTTCCACTCTGCATGTTGAATTTACTGTTTCATTTTAAAATTATGGAGCATGCAAATTACTCTATTTTCACCAACATTTAATCTCACTCCAGAAGCAGAAGACAGTTGGGAACAGTGCCAGAAATTAAGAGGTATACCAAGGAGACAGAAGCTCATACACTTTTACTCCACATTTAAAACCAATGAATATAGAATTATAAAGTAAATGAATATTAGAAGACTAGGTGGATATGTTGTGAACAGATCAGACTCAAGGGCGAAAAATCTGCAAACTTGGACATTCTGCTGCTTTAGAAAATACAGTGTAATCAATAATACATAGCCCATAATGGGGAACATAGACAAAAAAAATGCATTTATTTGTGGAGATTAAAAAGATGGTAAATGTTCCAACAGTGGGGGATTTGATAATTAAATTAATGACATGATGTGTTGGACGGGTTTTAAAAGATGACTGTAAATCAGACCTAGAAATTAAATTATAAGGACTTGCAAATCGTCTATGACTGTATTTATCACATAATTAGAATATTTTAAGGGATCCTTACCTGTAACAGTAAAATCCGTTAGGGGATATATTAATCCCAGCATACGTCCTCTGTCTGACCCTTGGATAAATTCATTCTGAACAGACTCCCTGTTTACAATTGGGTCATCTTGAAAGTAGCAGTTACATGATACTATAATAGATCCATTCCTGTAAATATAGAGCATTAAGATTTGGATCATAAAGGATTTCAAAACTGCAGGTGATAAAAACTTCTGCTTCCAAGCAGTAATCTGAAATTTCCACTTTTGAAATTTCAAAGTCTAGCTCTACCTTTTAGGAATTACTTGATTTTTATTATTTACTTTTACTCTCTCCTTGCCAGAGTGTGCCAGGCTGAAGATCAAGCTGAAGGGATGTGCTCTCTGCTGCTTGACAGCATAAAACATACCAAATGTGCTTTCATGGTTACCTGAAAACTCGCGTTTAAAGAAAACCAAAGACTTTGTTGATAGTTGCTCAAATGTCAGCCCAGGCCGGAGCTAACTCAGTCTCCTTGGGGACTTTATAGCCTGACAATGAACTGAAAAACAGCTAAATACAGTACGTACACCTTCCATTAGAGGTAAAGTTGGCCATTGATATATCGACCCTATTCCCTCATCCACACATCCCAAGTGGATGAAGGAATCCTCCCCACTGCACTATTGTATTCTGACTGCACGGACTCCCCCACCATCAGAATACAATGATTGACTGCAGCTCTGATTGAAACTAACATTTCCAGCAAGCCCATTTTAGAGCAGTCGATCCTTAGATCAACTGAACTTGAACAGGAACTACCATAAGTGGATCAAGACTTTTCTCTTCCCTGTTAAACTGGCCCAAATTTTGATCCACCTTTGGCCAGATTAAAGTTGTACTTTGATAACAAACATACAAGTGGAGGTTAAGATTGCTACAAATGCCCATTCATGACTGGTTCTTTTTAAGAATATTTTTTATCACCAGATTGCATATTTTAGCCATCACTGAGACTGGGATTCATTAAAACCAAATGTTGTGTTATGTAAGCTCAGAAACATGTATATATTGCAGGGTTATGGACAGCTGTGACACTGGTTGTAAAATCTCTAAAAAGATCTCCTTTAGCTTTACCAACAACTATGTAGTATGAGAATCTACCTGAACAATTGATTCACTTTACTGTATTTTCAGTTAGATAGACCTTCATAATGCATAGACTGTAAATCTAATGGAGAATTTACAACTAGACAGTTGTATATTTAGCAAGCCCTAAAAAGTAGAGATAGCAGTTACTGTATAAAATATCTGAAAAGAAAAAGAAAAAGAAAGTTGTATGTTATTGTTTGAGAACAGATCCACAAAGAGATCATGACATTAACCATATGATATGGCTGATACATCAAGCTCCAAAAATGAATATTGCATTCAAGGCCACAGGTAATAATACCTCATTTTTGAAAGAGCTAAAAATTTTAGGACTCAGTAATACCTTGCAATTTAAAATAAACTTGTAGTGAGTCTATACATTGTAAACTGACATCTAATATAATAGGAAGCAGCTTCAGATGCCTGCACATGACCCTTGAAAAATTGGATTTTCTGTCATGCAAATACTGAGGTAATCTGGAAATTCAGCGATGTTGTCTGCTACCTTCTGTGCCTATTGCTCAGCAAGGATACCCATTGCATTAATTACGTATGGGCGGTGCGGTGGGGAGTGTTCCTCACGACTGTAAGCCCACCAGGTTCTTGGGCTATGCCAATGAATGGCCTTGGGCTATGCCAGGCCATTCACTAGGGGTACCTTTGCCCAAGGGCTCACTCATCAGTGCCTGGGACCAGGCATGAACTGCGGTCATGTGAACATGACATTTTCTAACATTAAGGCAGTCTCCTGACTTAGAAATAAGCTGATACTACAAGTAGTATAAAGCCGAATCCCTCTTCAAGGAGGGAGTCCCATTGCTCTGCTTTCAGCGTGTTATATATGTTGTTTTTGGGGTGGTGAGTAGAACCACTCCACTCCACCAGGCAGCGTACTTCTGTTACCTCCCAGTAATGGAATGAAACTCTGCAAGACACATGGAGAGGGTCTCATGCGTGTCCTAATTTAACTCTTCCGTTCAGTTAGGCTGAGGGACTCCGTGACACTGATCAGCTCCTGTTTGCTATGGGAGACAGACCGCTAGGAAGGGAGCCCAATTAGCAACCTCTTCACAACCAGAGCATGTCTCACCTTCCCCAGGTACTACGCCTCAACTTGTTGTTTAGTGTCTTAGACATTACTGTGTTACCAATGGCAACAACCTTGTTTTTCTTTAGCATACTAACTTGACAATGCAGATTCTTCATACCCTTCTAATACTATTACAGGGCGAGAGTAGTTTAGCATACCTGCCATATGACACTCATGCACCCCTTTGAGTATTTACTTTCTAAAAAGGGTTTTTATAATTACCTAGCATTTTGATATTTTTTATATATAAAGTAAGGGAAACAGCTCTTTTTAAAAGTTTTAATCCTTTTTTTCTTTATATAGTAAAAAAAAAAAAAAAAAGTTGTTATTAAATGTCATAAGTTATATCTGTCTAAAAAATTATATATATAAAATACATTTTAATTCAGTGTTGCATGGCAGAATAATAGTCAATCAAACTATCACAGCACTGCAAAATGAAAAATGGGCTATTACAGTGCCTTGAAAAAGTATTCATACCCCTTGAAATTTTCCACATTTTGTCATGTTACAAGCAAAAATGTAAATGTATTTTATTGGGATTTTTTGTGATAGACCAACACAAAGTGGCACATAATTGTGAAGTGGAAGGAAAATGGTAAATGGTTTTCAACATTTCTTTACAAATAAATATGTGAAAAGTGTGGTGTGCATTTGTATTCAGCCCCCCTGAGTAAATACTTTGTAGAACCACCTTTCGTTGCAATTACAGCTGCAAGTCTATTTGGGGATGTCTCTACCAGCTTTGCACATATAGAGAATGACATTTTTGCCCATTTTTCTTTGCAAAATAGCCCAAGCTCTGTCAGATTGGATGGAGAGCATCTGTGAACAGCAATTTTCAGCTCTTGCCACAGATTCTCAATTGGATTTAGGTCTGGACTTTGACTGGGCCATTCTAACACATGAATATGCTTTGATCTAAACTATTTTATAGTAGCTCTGGCTGTTGTCTTGCTGGAAGGTGAACCTCTGCTCAAGTCTCAGGTCTTTTGCAAACTCTAACAGGTTGTCTTCTAAGATTGCCCTGTATTTGGCTCCATCCATCTTCCCATCAACTTTGACCAGCTTCCCTGTTCCTGCTGAAGAAAAGCATTCCCACACTATGATGCTGTCAACAATGGCTTTTTCTTGCCACTCTTCCACAAAGGCCAGATTTGTGGGGTGCACGACTAATAGTTGTCCTGTGAACAGATTCTCCCACCTGAGCTGTGGATCTCTGCAGGTCCTCCAGAGTTACCATGGGCCTCTTGGCTGCTTCTCTGAATAATGCTCTCCTTGCCCGGCCTGTCAGTTTACGTGGATGGCCATGTCTTAGTAGGTTTGCAGTTGTGCCATACTCTTTCCATTTTCAGATGATGGATTGAACAGTGCTCCGTGAGATGTTCATAGCTTGGGATATTTTTGTATAACCTAACCCTGCTTTAAACTTCTCCGCAACTTTATCCCTGACCTGTCTGGTGTGTTCCTTGGCCTTCATGATACTGTTTGTTCACTAAGGTTCTCTAACAAACCCCTGAGGGCTTCACAGAACAGCTGTATTTATACTGAGATTAAATTGCACACAGGTTCTATTTACTAATTAAGTGACTTATGAAGGCAATTGGTTCCACTGGATTTTAGGTAGGGGTATCAGAGTAAAGGGGGCTGAATACAAATGCACTTCACATTTTTCACATATTTATTTGTAAAACTATTTTAAAAACCATTTATCATTTTCCTTCCACTTCACAATTATGTGCCACTCTGCCAGTGTCATTTACACAGTAATCAATGCATTTTTATAGCGCTGATCGCTGTATAAATGACAATGGTCCCAAAATAGTGTAAAAAATGTCCGATGTGTCCGAATACATATCGGCCTAAAATGAGGAAAAAAATAGTTTTTTATATATTTTTGGGGGGGTATTTGTTATAGCAAAAAGTAAAAAAAATGTGTTTTTTTCAAAACTATCGCTCTTTTTTTGTTTATAGCGCAAAAAATAAAAACCGTAGAGGTGATCAAATACCACCAAAAGAAAGCCCTATTTGTGGGAAAAAAAGGACGCCAATTTTCTTTGGGTACAACGTCGCACGACCACGCAATTGTCAGTTAAAGCGACCCAGTGCCGAATCGCAAAAAGTGCTCTGGTCAGGAAGGGGGTAAATTCTACAGGGGCTGAAGTGGTTAACATTAATTTACAATGCTAAAGGTCAGTTTTAATATTTGATTTACAAACCCTTTTCACTTAGTAAAAAGCAGAAGGTAGGTATAAAGATCACTTTAGCTTTTTCTATCAACCCCAAACTGGGGTTGATAGTATGGTAGTATGATGTATGGCAAGGTCCTGACATGTTATGAAAGGACTGTGGGGCTTCTTTTTTCTTTAAGAATGAAAAGGATAGCATGCAACAGGAAACACTGCACCAGACATGCAGACTGGCTAACTTCATCACTGGAGGGCCAGAGATCATGTGCTCTATACCATGCTGATACCGAGATTGGATGTCCACATGTATTAGAAGTTTGCCAGGGTTGTACAGGGTTTAAAAAAAAAAAAATAACCCTCCTAAAGCACCAGTTCCCTCTTATTGAGATAATAAAATGCACATGCTTGAGTCACTGGTAATCTATCCCTGCTAGATTAGTGAATCAAGACAGTCCCTAGCTTGATTAAACGTGTGGTACAGAGCATATTGGTATCCAATGAAGCTGACCTGGAGTGCCATGTGGGCTGTGTTGGTATGGAGTACCTTCAGTGAGTCGAAAACTATGGGAACATCCTAATGCAGCTGGCTGTGAAAGCTAGGAAGAATCTTATTTGTGGCAATCGAACTGGATTGTAAAACCATCTGTTAACAGTACCTGGAGTGCTGCATATCCAGAACGTAATTAGAACATAATGAAAACTGTCATTATAAAAACTTTTTGGAAAATCTGAGTCCAGTTCACCTAAAAGGATTCCTGATGGACATGGCACACTCCACTTAGTTAATTAGTTAATATTGATGTTTTGTACCAAGAGGCCTATCTATTGCATTAGTGGCTGGTAGAGCATTATCACATGTGTTACCCACCACCTGCATTTCAATCTTATATGTGATATTTCCTCTTAGTATGCCACTATTTGTCTGCAGTAAAAAATAAAAAACGTTCTTGAATGGAATGGGTAAGCATCAATAATCATGGTCCAACTAAACAGAGTCAGGTTCCAGTTTAAGCTGCAGCGACAACATAAAGTTTTGGAGGAATCTACCCAAGATTGCTGTCAATACATCTTTTTGGAGGAATTTTTATCTTTTCTTAGATTAGCAAAAATAAGCTTCCACTAAAACATAAAATTTCTGCTGTAGCTTTCTGCACAATGATTATTAAACTGGAGCGTGGCTCTATTGGAGCTAAATCTAAATTTCTATCATATACAGTTCTGTACCTTATTGATGAAAGCAAGCAGTATTTGAATTTTTTGCTCAATGTACTATTTTGATATAGTCCATTCATCTGAAAAACAAAAATAAAACAAAAACAGTGAGCTGCAATAAATGTATATAAGACAAGATTCTTGTCATCAAAACTGTGTTGTAGCCCTCTGGTTTCAATAACTAAAGTTACAATATTTCTAAGCTGGAAAGGACTATTCTGGAATCTCATTTGTGTTCCTGATTCACAGCCTGTTCATCTCTAGTTTAGACTGTGGTATACTGAGTAACATATGCAGTAACATATACTATTGCTGCAGAAAAGAAAAGCCATATGCAACATAAATAGTCAAAATATAATTTTTTTGGTGCAAAGCACCAATGCCTCCTTCCTACTTCTCTAAGGCACAGTCCCTTATGTTACTTTTTCAGCCTACACATTGAAAGTGTCATGGGGGTTGATTTGCTAAAGGCAAATAAGCTTTCACTTTTCTGGGGAATTTTGCCTTAGCTTAGTGAACATGGTGACATTTTACTTTGCAAAGAATACCCAATCCCATGCAATTGCACATAACTGGATGATGGAAATCATGAGAGCTTAAACTCATTCACCAAGCTAAGGCAACATTCTCTTGCAAAATGAACAGCCTTTTTGCCTTTAGCAAATTAACCTCATGGTCTCAGTTAGGCACATTTTTTTCCATGTGCAGGCACTTACGCTAAACCATGTGCCACATATGCTTTAAAGTCTAGGATGTGGCTGAACAAAAGCATTTCTTAAGTACTGGTATCCAACACTCCCCAGTGTGTTGAATACCTGTTCCCCTGCTATATACCATGGTGTCTTCTGTCAGCTCTATGTTGCTACTGCCCCAACTGCCCACCTTAGCCTAACATAGCAGCTGGACTGGGTGGTGCACATGTCGGGGCTGTGATGCTTTGCTTCAAGGCCTCAGCAAAAATTGTACCCCATGTTAGTGGGCAGTGCCACACTTCAACACAATCAATTCACTTGAATGGAGCCAGATCACAACTTCCACACAACCATGTGTAATGCATACAGTTGCAGTTCAGTCCTATGGTCTTTTATGGGATAAAACAGGTAGTGAAGAGGTAACATATTGCCCCTCAGCTGCCCTCAGAAAAGTGATATACTGCTGATTTTATTTCAGAGGCATGGTGAACACCACCGCAAGCCCATCAAGGCAAACTGTAGAATTCAGAAAACGAACAAACTTTTGTATGAAAAGTAGTTGTTGATTAGTGATGTTTGCATGTTGTTTATACAGATGGAGGTGTAACAACCATTCTCATATACTGTGATTAGTAGTTCTGCCACTAGATGGTAGCATTTATGGCTTACACAATATTTTTCTTAAAAGAACTACATAGTTATGATGTAATTTCCTGTTTCTGTTGTTTTTCCAATGAAACAAAAAGGACTTACTATGTGTCAAGCACCATTACTGGTAAGAGTCATATTTACATCAGCTTTGCAACATATAGGATATACTGTATATGCAGTTTAAATAATAATTGTTGTTTTAGCCATATACCAATATACATCTATAGAGTAAAGCTATTTTTAGGATGTGAGTCTATTACAGGCATGGCAGCTATCAACTATAATGAGTACAGTAAAGATATAAGACACATCTGTATGATCCCAGATTTGTTTATAGGATAAGTAGCCCAAGAACAAAAGCCAAAAAATCTTTCACAAAATACAGAAAATACATATTGATTTTGCCAGAAATACAGTGTCCTAAAAGCTTAAAGAGGAGTTCCACCCGAGGTCCAGTAAAAAAAAAAAAAAAATTAAAAGTCAGCAGCTACAAATACTGCAGCTGCTGACTTTTAATTGGACACTTACCTGTCCCAGGGTCCAGCGATGCGGGGGATCGAAGCCCCGCTCATCTCCCCCTCCGTTCAGCGGCGCCGGCATTGCAACTGTGGGCACCAGGCTGTGGCTTCACAGCCTGGCACCCACTGCGCATGCGCGATCGGCGCCGCGCGCCGTGATTGGCCACTCAGTCACTTGGGACCTGTAATGGGTCCCAGATGATTGACAGGAGGGAGGGAGCAGAGCTGTGCCCTTCCTGTGCCGAGGGGGAAGTGATGTCACCAGCCCAGGCACTGGAAGAGGCAGACTACGAGGGACCACCTAGCAACAGGCATTTAGAGGTAAGTAAAAAAAAAAGAAAATATCCAAAAAATTTTTGTATTTTTTTTTTAAATTTTTCATGTAGTTTTTTTTTTTGGGTGGAACCCCACTTTAACAGAAGAATATCTTCCTTTCTATCTATCGTCTGTAATCTACCAATTACCTTTCCCCTCCTGTAATGGAGAATGAAGAGATACAGAAATGTTTGTAATTGATACCAGGCCTAGCATAGTAACTATGACTCCCTCCATAGATACAGTGAAGCAGTGATGTAGCCACCCATGGAAAGGACGTACAGGCATACCCCACTTTTAAGTACACAATGGGGTTTATTTACTAGAGCTGGAAAGTGCGAAATCAGGCTCACTTCTGCATAGAAACCAATGAGCTTCTAACCCCAGCTTGTTCAGTTAAGCTTTGGTAATAAAACCTGGAAGCTCATTGGTTTCTTTGCAGAAGTGAGCAAGATTTTGCACTTTCCAACTTTAGTAAATAAAGCCCATTGTGTACTTAAAAGTGGGGTATGCCTGTATATTATTTTCAGGATCACCAGATGAAAGTAAAGCAAAAGAAGCTTGAAAAGGAAAAACAAATGCATCCTCCACACCAAGGACTAGTAGGCTGCAATATTTTACATTTTTGGTTTCTGGTCTAGATAAATTTTAATGAAGTTTATTGTATACAGTATTAGTATGGGATATTGTAAAATTAAGTATAGTATTTCCATTAAAAGTAACATCCACCACTGGGAAAAATTGTTACCTTGTTCGTTATGTCTTCCTCCAGCATCTGCCGCTTTGCGGGATCATCTGGCACAGAATTGTTGAATATGGTGAAATTAATATTAAAGCCAAGAAATGCAGAGGAAGGCAAGGATCCTATGATAACACTAGCTGTGGTGGTTATGCTGCTGCTAGCCGTTGTGGTTACATCTACCCTGAAAACTGTAGAGACAGCCAGGTTATTAAGAAGTAATGCAAGTAAACCTACATTGACATTTGTCAATCCAACAAAAATCAGTCCACTGATAACTGAAACTTTCATTTTATATGGATGCTGGTGAGCCAATACAGGCTTATGTACACATAATTTTTTACATACTAGCCTTTTAAGCAAAAATCTTAATTATTTTAATAGTATTTAATAAAGTATTTTAATAGAAACAAAAATACATATTCTCACTTTAGAATACTTTACGTATAATTCAGAGAAAAGGTTTACACTCATCTCCAACATAAGATACAGGGCTTTATTAAACCCTGTTGTAATCTCTGAGTTGTATAGTATAAAACCCATCAGTGTCCATTTCATTCATTTATCAATCAATATAGTAACTTTACTTTTTAATGATATATATATATATATATACATATATATATATATATATACATATATATATATATACAGTATATATATATATATATATATATATATATATACATATATAGGAACCAAGTTAAAAAAAAATCTTAAAACTTGCAACTGACTTTTTACTCAGATTGCATTAGGAGTTGGCTTGGTTCACATACAATATATGCAAATTGGATGCGTTTTAAAGCGCACCTGATTTGCATGGCATGTAAAACAACATAGTTTTCCATTGAAGCTGTTGACATATCTGCGGTGCATCCACAGTGCGAATTTAAAAAGAGTCCTGTGAGTCTTCTGAGCACTGCATTGCGATTCGGGCTCATTGCCTTCTATGGGAATGCATCTGAATTGCACATGTCATCAGTTCTGTCAACAGGAATTGAGAAAAAAACAGCATGCCCCCCCCCCCCCCCCCCCCAGCAATCCCTACCAGGCCCTCTGGGTCTGGTATGGATTTTGAGGGTAATCCCACACCAAAATAAAATTATAATATATTTTTAATAATAAAAAAATGGTGTGGGGGTTCCCCTATAAAAAAACATATCAGACACTTATCCGAGCATGCAGCCTTCTCGGCAAGGAAGGGGGGGGGGCAACAGTCCACGTGTCCTCAACATGAGTGGGTGCTTCAGGGTAGGGACCAAAGCACCTTGTTCCCATGCTGCAGGATCATAGAATTCTTCCCCACAACCCTGGGGGGTGGTTGTTGTGGTCTGCGGACAGGGGGTTTATCAGAAACTGGAAGCCCCTTTAACATGGGAGCCCCCAGATTCCGGCCCCCTTATGTGAATGAGTATGGGGTACATTGTGTCCCTACTCGTTCACCAAAAATGTGTCAAAAATAAATAAAAACACAGAGACAGTTTTGATAAGTCCTTTATTAAAAACAAAACAAAAACAACGTCCCCCAATGTAAATCCAGTGTCAATCATGATTAACACCACAAAAAAAAAAACAGGTCTGAACCTAATGCTGGCTCCCGCCGTCTGACAGCTCCGCCACCTCCCACTGTTAAACAAACTAAGGGGCGGGAGGACCCAGTGCCGTGATCAACTGGGGTATATAATTTTCTTTAACGGCGAGAGACAGCAGAGCTGTTAGATGGTGGGAGCCAGCATCAAGTACAGAGCTCTCTTTTTTGAGCTGGCGATGGCACTCATCGTGATTGACACTGGATTTACTTTATGTAACATTGTTTTTTGTCTTTGTTAATAAAGGACTTGTCATAAACTGTCTCTGTGTTTTTATTCTTGACACTTTTTTGGTGAGTGAGAAGCAGGGCCGGTACTAGGGGTGGGTGGGAGGGGCAGCTGCCCTGGGCGGAGTTATTTCCTGTGGGAAGAGGGCGCAGTTTGCTGGGTACAACCCTTCCAGCATAGAATATGCTTGCGGAATGTAACACAGGCAGAGAGCGGCTTTGTCCCTGCATGTAGGCTACATTGTAGCACTACACCCGCCCCCTGCCTGCACAGTACACTGTACTACTGTCTGAGTGACAGGAGAGTGGAGCAGGCGGGCACATCAGGAGTTGTCCATGCTTTCTTGATTAACTTTTCTGCTCCTCTCCTTGCCTGGACAGCGGCTTCTCTCCTCCCTCTCCAGTCATCTCTATCTCTCACAGTGTCCTGATGTCTGTGGGACAACATGACCACCTCTGCCTTCTCCCCAGCCTCCTGTTCTTATCTCTCCCTGCTCCTGACATCTCAGAGCCCATTACTCCTCTGTATAGTGACCCCTCCTCCTGTGCCCTTTCCCTCGGACCCCCCCTCGCTAGCTGCATGGCCAAACTGAGTGGTGTTCTCTCTGTCTCTCGGCTAACAGGTAACATTTTCAGGCTTCATATCTCTCTTCATTGCTGTGGAAGACAACTGTTCTTTCACATTCTATTTTTAGTACATGCACATTCATTCACAAGGGGTGCAAACTATGCGTCTCCCATGCAGGGCTGTATCCCCATGCCAGCAACCCATTCATTTCTACTGGGACATGAGGCTGCATGGACACAGCCGCTGTATCCTAATATGACATACAGGTGCAGGTTCCAATAGAAGTAAATAGTAAGCTGGCACAGGGATGCACACACTGTACTGATAAGAGTCTGGTGAAGCTGTGGTTGGTGGTGAAGCCGGAGGACAGATTTCTGGGAATGGGAAGACACTTGCAGAGACTGTAAGTAGACATGGAAATGTTTGTATGAAAAGTACCGATAATACTGATAAGAGGAAGTCTGGTGATGTTATTCAGCAAAAGAGTTCTCAGTCCAGCCAGCCATTGCAGGCCCAGCAAGCCCAGCACAGTGCAGCTCAGTCTGTTCAGAGACGTGTTATTATCGCTCAGCACAGTCCAAACTCTGGAAGTGCAACTCAATCCAGCCAATCATTACAGTCAATACAAACCCCTCAGAGTGGGGCTCATTCAGTCCAGCAACTTACTAATACCACCCAGTACAGTCCAAGTTCTGGAAGCGTGATCCAAACCAGTCAGCCATTACAACCACAGCAAGCTCAGCAGATTGCAGCTCATAGAGCTCAGAGTGGAGCAGAGACATCGGTTTCTCCCAGTACTCCTCGCAAATACACCAGAACTTCCTTAGAACAGAAAACCCTTAAAGAGAACTTACAACAGTGTGTAATGGTGGGTAGCAGCCAGAGACGTTCATTGCGCTCTAAGCTGCAGCAGAATAAAGAGGAGGGTGGTAATCATTTTCCACAATCTGCCCCAGTGAAACCATCTACACCCAGCAGAGACCCTCAGACCAGCACTGGTAATAGGAAGGTGGATCAGGATTTCAAGCGTCCTGCAGCCGCAAAGCAGAAAGTGTTAAAGTCTGAACCTGCGCTGCACCTGGCTGACAAGATTCCTTTCCTTGTAAAAAGAATGGAGTCCCTGAGAAAAACCAAGACTAGGATCCAGAAGCAGATTGAATGTGTTTATAGACTTAAAGCTGCCAACCCCAAGAAGGAAATTTTATATGACAGCAAACTGAACTCCCTGGGCATTGAACTGGCCGGTGTGTCAAAGGACATTGATGCTGTTCTGGAAGAACTGGGACCAGTGGCGGAGGTGTACTACAATCGTGATCGATTTGAGGCGGGATTGAGTGGAAGGATTGAGTCTTCTACAGAGTCAGACTCTGGGGATTCGGTCCAACGCACGCAGCCACCACATGTGTCTCCTGAAGGGAAGACTGTGCAGCCTCCAGAGGACAGTGAGGTTGGAGTAGATCCTCCTGCTGGAATTCCAGCTCTGGAGGGTGGTGGGAACTTCAGTATAACCCAGCAGACATTTACAGTACAGGAGACTCAGAGGAGTGACATGGTGGACTCCCAGCACATGGATTGTGAGAACAGTGCTGCTGCCACTAGTACTCCTGGTGGGAGCCATGCTGGGGGGACTGGTGTTCATGGTGGGAGCCATGCTGGGGTGACTGGTGTTCATGGGGGGAGCCATGCTGGGGTGACTGGTGTTCATGGTGGGAGACATGCTGGGGTGACTGGTGTTCATGGTGGGAGTAACACTGGGGTAACTAGTATGATGCTGCTAGTAATGATGATATGAGGTGCAGTGATGATGTCACTAATATTGATGTGGTGAATAATTCTGATGTTATCAATGCTGGTATATCTGAATGGGGTCATCAGCAGTCTGAGGGCTCTGAGAATGTAGCGATAGAGGAGTCAGTTCAGAATAACTCTCAGGATTTCCCCCCTTTGGTGGATCCACCACCTGCTCCACAAGGGAATGCTGGTCCATCTGGTCATGTCCCTCCTCGGAATGCCTGGAGCCGTGGGGCCCCTTCTTTTTCCACCAATAACAGTTATACTGGTCAAGCCTTTAAGAGAAGGAATGTGGTGAGATTGAACCATAGGGGTTCCAGAGAGGAGCTCCCTGATCGGAGGTTTGTAGTAAGGGAGTTGCTGTGTCATCAGATGGGGTTTGCTGCTGCAGACATATTGGCAGTCATCAATCTCCCTGACAGACAAGGTTATGATGTCAGCTTTAAGCTCATGTCTGACTTAGACAGGTTCTGGGCCAGTTTCAGTGGTTTGCGGGACAAAGAGGGTTGGAGGAATTTCATCTTTATTCCCATCTCCAAACCTGACACAGCAAATGTTACCATCATGTTCTGGAATGAGTCTGTGCCCCCCCAGGATGTTGTCATCTGGCTTAGAAGATATTGTGAAATGGTTTCTGAGTTGACAAAAACTAAAGACAGTGATGGGATCTGGACGGGTGGTTGGAGGGTTCTTGTTAAGTTGAGGCAAAGTAACAATGTTACCCATCACCTGCCAAACTCTTTTTTCATTGGGCGGGAGAGAGGAGTTTGCTTCTATGCAGGTCAGCCCAGGTTATCTTATAAATGTGGTAAATCTGGCCATGTGGCGAATGTTTGTACGATCCTGAAGTGTAATCTTTGTGGGGAGGTTGGCCATATCAGTTCTACCTGTGAGAAAGTTAAGTGCAATCTATGTGGTGGGCTTGGCCATTTCCATAGGGATTGCCCGGAGGCCTTCCATAATAAGGATGGGGAATCTGCAGACAATGAATTGTTGGCTGCAGCAGAACAACTAGAGGAGGAAGCTTTAATGAATGGGGCTGTATTGACTAGGGAGGAGGTGGTCCCGGAGGTCCAGGAGACTACTCCCGGGCGGACGGACAGTGTTCAGCAGGCTGAGGAGCAGCCGGCCCCACACTCTTCTTCTGTTCCAGTTCCTGTCTCTGTGAAGATCACTGGTCAGAAGAGGAGGAATAGGAAAAAAGATAAATCTACCCGTAAACCCGAAAGTGACTGGACATTAGTGCAGAAGCCAGCTAAAAAAGTGAAAGGGGCACCAGAAGTGGGTACAGCAGTTTCCACCAATAGGTATGAAGCGTTATCAGATTCAGATGCTGACTCCTATTCTCTGGGGGCCCAGGAACTGGAGCAGGAATTAAAAAGAGTGGAAAAGGAGTATGTGATTGGCTCAGAGGATGACCCGCCCACTAAAAGGCGTCCGCCCCCTGATCCTGGATCCGCAGAATCTGATATGGAAACTGGTAGTTAGCAGAGCGACTCCGATTCTGACTTATAATAAAATGTTGGAGAAGTATAGATTTTTGGAAAGGAGTCTTATTGTCACATTTATTACTATTGATGCCCATTAACTGCTAAGTTTTTGACCTAAACAACATGTCAGTAATTGTTGTATTTATGTTATTTTCAGTCAGTTAGTTTGTTATTATGTATCTTGTTTGTTTTTACAAATAAAAATCTCCAATAGAAGTAAATAGTAAGCTGGCACAGGGATGCACACACTGTACTGATAAGAGAGCCCTGCACAGGACACACATGTCTGCGTTGCATGTGAATGGACCCTAAAGAACTCATGTACATGGATGCTTGTTGAGCTCCTGGCTCCCCAGGCATAAGAAAACAACAGGGATTTTACATAGGAGCTAATAAAGCTGGCCATAGGTGGATGAATCTGCTCAGTTTTTTTTTATCGGACATGGACTGATAAATAAAAAAAAAAAAAAAACTGATCCATACACTATATAAGCTGATTGTACAAAACTTTTGGATCTACCTCCAACTATGTAGCACAAAGGCCTGCCTGATTGGAAACTACTTAAATTAATTGTTTAGGTTTGTCCATATATTACAAAGTTTTGGTAAATCTAAAGGAGATTGTACAATCTCTGCACAATCAGATTGTATAGTTTATGCTTACCTACAGCATAGTGTTCTTGTTCATGAGTACAAACAATGACAAATGTTTTCCCTGTTATCTTTATAACACCTATATATTGTTAACACACTGACACATTGTATAAAGCTGGGTACACACTAGGGTTGCGCCAATACGTGTTTTGTACTGGCAATTACGAGTACCCAGTGGCGGAACTATAGGGGTCGCTGCAGTCGCACTTGCGACTTGGCCCTGCCGTTCTACCGCTGTGGGGGGGGGGGGCTCCAAGACCCGGCATCTCCCCTGCAACCCTGGCTGTCCGTTTAACATGCAGGGGGGTGGGAGACAGCAATCGGCAGATCTATGGTGCCAGCAAGCCGCGGGATCTCCCTGGGGCTTGTAGTTCTCTCTCTGAATGTATACAGTGGAGAGGGGCCTCTGACCCTGACTCTTCAGTGAGTCGCTCTGCTTCATCACTCTTGATGATACATGCCCGGGTCAGAGGCCCCTCCCCTCTCCAGAGGATACAGTCAGAGAGAGAACTACAAGCCCCAGGGAGATCCCGCGGCCCGTGGACACCATAGAGCTGCTGATCGCCACCACTCACACCTCCCCCCAGGTGGAGGGGGGTACAGAGATGTGCTGGGGATCCAAGGTGCACAGCGGAGAGCGGCCAGGTACAGGGGAACCTCTGGAAGGGGGCCCTCTGGGGACCCTGATGTAAGGGGGGCCCTCTGGGGACCCTGATGTAAGGGGACTCTCTGGGGACCCTGATGTAAGGGGGACTATATGGGGACCATAATGTAAGGAAGGGGCCCTCTGGGGACCCTGATGTAAGGAAGGGGCTCTCTGGGGACCCTGATGTAAGAAAGGGGCTCTCTGGGGACCCTGATGTAAGAAAGGGGCTCTCTGGGGACCCAGATGTAAGAGGGGGCTCTCTGGGGACCCTGATGCAAAGGCAGGCTGTTGTAAGGGGGCTGTCTCTGGGGACCCTGTTGTAAGGGGGCTGTTTCTTGGGACCCTGATGTAAGGGGGCTGTCTCTGGGGACCCTGATGTAAGGGGGCTGTCTCTGGGGACCCTGATGTAAGGGGGGGCTCTCTGGGGACCCTGATGTAAGGGGGGCACTCTGGGGACCCTGAAGTAAGGGGGCCCTCTGGGGACCCTGATGTAAGGGGGGCTCTCTGGGGACCCTAAAGGGGGGTCTCTGGGGACCCTGGAGTAAGGGGGGCTTCTGGGGACCCTGATGTAAGGGGGGCCTCTGGGGACCCTGATGTAAGGGGGGCCTCTGGGGACCCTGAAGTAAGGGGGGCTTTCTGGGGACCCTGATGTAAGGGGGGCTCTCTGGGGACCCTGATGTAAAGAAGGGTCTCTCTGGGGACCCTGATGTAAGAGGGGGGCTCTCTGGGGACCCAGATGTAAGAGGGGGCTCTCTGGGGACCCTGATGCAAAGGCAGGCTCTCTGGGGACCCTGATGTAAGGGGGAGCTCTCTGGGGACCCTGATGTACGGGGGGAGCTCTCTGAGGACCCTGATGTACGGGGGGAGCTCTCTGAGGACCCTGATGTAAGGGGGGAGCTCTCTGGGGACCCTGATGTATGAAGGGAGCTCTCTGGGGAGCCTGATGTAAGGGGGTGACTCTCTGGGGATCCTAACGTAAGTAGGGAGGCTCTCTGAGGATCGTGATGTTAGGGAAGGCTCTCTGGGGACCCTAATGTAAGGGGGGATCCGCACTATGTATATATATATATACACACACATGTATATTATACACATGTGTATGCCCAAGCGTATGACTTTCTTTACTTCCCTTCATTGTTTCTTGCACTAGGGCCCTAAAGATTCTTGTTATGCCTCTGCTAGTACCGATACTTGTGCTTAAGTACTCACTGATACCAGTTATTGAAACCTTTGTGGTAAGATATGAGCCCATACAAAATGAATAGGCTCATATCACACTGCAAAGAATCTTGTGGAATGCGGTGCGATTCCTGCGCATTTTGGCATCCTCGCCCTGGGCACTGAAAAACCTTGTCCCGCCACTGCCAGGCTGTATGGGGTATCGTAAGAGAAGGGGTCGGATTATGATGTAGGTATGCTGAAATTTGCAGAAATGCAAAGTGGTCCAAGGAGGAGGCATTGTAAGTCTCTTTAATAGTATCGAGGGAGGGCAATTGGTCATTAGTCACTAGATCCTGAAGAGGGCCTAGGTTTAGAGAGATCTTTTTTTTACATGTGGTTTCAGGCACCGCTCCTCTGTGAACCCAGGCTGAAGTCACTATGACAAGCCTAGGCTCACACAGGAACTGTGTGGGAAACCACATGTGATTCGGACAGGAATCACACCGCATTGCATGCAATTCTTTACAGTGGGATTTGAGCACATTCATTTTGTATGAGCTCAAATCACAATGCAAAATATTGGTTTTAGGTATCAGAGCATTTGAATGAGTACAAGTACTCATGCAAATGCTTAGTATCAGCACCAATATCTGTATCAGTGCAACCCTAGTACACGCTATTTTATTTTTTTTTCCAGCAGGCTGAACATATCCCTGCATCCAATCAAACAAGGTGGATGGAGGAATCCCCCCTCTGTAATATTGTACTCTGACAGCAGGACTCTTCCACTGTCAGAATGCAATGATCAGCGCTGCAGCCCGCAGATCGAAGGAGGTTTTCAAGCAGGACCAGCTTCAATTAGTTCTAGAGCACCTTTTACAATCTTTAAAAACCACCCTTGGGCAGTCAAGTTACTCATTAGTTACCAATCACAAATGTAAATAGTAATACTGAAGCTCTCCGCTATCCGCAACCATCACATGTTTTTGTGTGCTGAAAATACTTCTACTAGCTCCGCCCCCTGCTCTGCACACGGGGGGGGGGGGGCGCATTTTGGCATCCTCACCCTGGGCACTGAAATACCTTGTCCCACCACTGGTGAGAAGGGGTACTTATTCACATGGGGAGGTGGGGGGTTGTGGGTAAGAGGCCCTTGTCCCCATCAACATGGGGACAAAGTGCTTTGGGGAAGAGGATTAATCAGTTGTTAAGGGCCGACTTGCAACCATCTACTGTTAAGGATGCCGGCGGCCTTGTGTCATGGATCCTACAGATTCTGCAAGGGAGGAATGGATTTCGGCCCAGGATTCTCTGGACTGCTTGAGATCCTCCGCTGCAGAACGCAAGAGGTTTTTCACCAAGCTGGCATTTTATGAGGAAGGGGAGAAAACAGGACGCCTACTGGCAAAAATAGCTAGGTCACAACAACAATCCCCAGCAGTTGGAGCGATCCGTGCCGCCAATGGCAGAGTGGTTAATGACCCAGAACACATTATATCTGAGCTGGCATCCTTCTACAAAGACCTCTATGGGTCGAGGGATGGCTACTCAGATACTGATCTTGAAACATATCTGTCAGGGATTGAGTTGCCCTCTCTGTTGGAAGAGGCCAGGCAGCAGCTTGAGGCCCCTTAGACCCTGGAGGAGTTACAAAGTGCGACATGCTCCTTCCCCACGTGTAAATCGCCGGGGGAGGACGGCATCCCCATGGAGGTCCTTACTGAATATGGTGAACAGATATTGCAACACTTACTAGAAGTACCCAATGCCTCCCTAAAGGAGGGACGTTTACCGCCCTCAATGACTGGAGCTAATATAATTCTGTTGTTGAAACCCGGGAAGGATCCGGTTGACCCAGGTTCCTATAGGACTATATCTCTTCTTCAGAGTGATGGTAAAATCCTGGCTAAGGTCTTGGCACTACGGGTCAACCGGATCATAGCTTCTATAATACACCCTGACCAGGCAGGCTTTATGCCGCAAAAATCCACAGCCACTAATCTTAGGCGCCTGTTTTTAAACATGCAGATGCAGGCGGACAACGGGGGAAACAGGGCTCTGTTGTCCTTAGATGCCAATAAGGCATTTGACAGTGTTAGCTGGTGATACCTATGGGCGGTGCTGTCCAGGTTTGGGTTTGGGGACTGATTCATTGCCTGGGTTAATCTGTTATATGCCTCCTCACAGACGACTATCCGAATGTCAGGCAGGATGTCTCATGCATTCGCTTTGGGCAGGGGCACAAGACAGGGCTGTCCCCTGTCCCCCCTGCTCTTTGCCATCGCTATTGGGCCGCTAGCGGCAGTGGTGAGGGCGAGTCAGGGGATTACAGGATTCAGATTTGGTGACCTTCACAAGAAGATTATGTTATATGTCGATGACATGATGCTTTTCCTGGGGGCCACCAACACCTCGTTGGCTGAGGTGATCACCATTATTTCAGGATTCGGGCACTTTTCTGGCCTGACGATCAATTGGTCTAAGTCGGCCCTGATGGTGCTAGATGGGAACAAACAGTGGATCTACCAGATTCCTACCCGATCTACCAGATTCCTGCCATTGACATAAGAGAGATTCCTAATATCGGACTATATTCCGTGAACCCAGTCACCTCTTGTAATTGTCTACCCTTGTTCCAAATTTTCTGGATTAAAGTGAAGGTGGGTGTCAGTTTGTTAGACTTGTGAAACATCTGAGATTCCAGGCTCATCGGAATAATCTCTGCTCCAGATCCAATCAGCAGCAGTCGCGCCGATGAGCCGTCTGGATCCTGGGCTATGGAACCAACCAGGTGCTGCACTTGGGCCGCGATGTAGTACAGCCAAGGGTTTGGCACTGCCTGACCTCCACTGTCTTTAGGGTTCTGCAGCTGTTCTAATTTAATTCTGGGGGGGCCTGTGTTCCACAATAGACGTCTAAAGAGGGTGTTGACCACTCTAAAAATTTTTAGATGAATCACAACCGGTGAGTTGTGTAGGAAGTATAGTAGCTGTGGCATCAGTATCATTTTTTTAAAATTTGCCTTACCCGCCAGCAAAAGTTTAAGATCATTCCAAGTGTTAATTTTGTCTCTAAATCTAGACAGTAAGGGGTGTATATTTAAGTGGCAATAGTCCGCAAGTTTAGGTGATATTTGTATTCCCAGGTATATGAATGAGGTCACCACCGGGATCGGGCAGGAATCTGGTAGATCCACTGTTTGTTCCCCATCTAGCACCATCAGGGCCGACCTAGACCAACTGATCATCAGGCCAGAAAAGTGCCCGAATCCTGAAATAATGGTGATCACCTCAGCCAACGAGGTGTTGGTGTCCCCCAGGAAAAGCATCATGTCGTCGGCATATAACATAATCTTCTTGTGAAGGTCACCAAATCTGAATCCTGCAATCCCCTGACTCGCCCTCACCACCGCCTCTAGCGGCTCAATAGCGATGGCAAAGAGCAGGGGGGACAGGGGACAGCCCTGTCTTGTGCCCCTGCCCAAAGCGAATGCATGAGACATCCTGCCTGACATTCGGATAGTCGCCTGTGGGGAGGCATATAACAGATTAACCCAGGCAATGAATCGGTCCCCAAACCTAAACCTGGACAGCACCGCCCATAGGTATTGCCAGCTAACACTGTCAAATGCCTTATTGGCATCTAGGGACAACAGAGCCCTTTTTCCCCCCGTTGTCCGCCTGCATCTGCATGTTTAAAAACAGGCGCCTAAGATTAGTGGCCGTGGATTTTTGCGGCATAAAGCCTGCCTGGTCAGGGTGTATTATAGAAGCTATGATCCGGTTGACCCGTAGCGCCAAGATCTTAGCCAGGATTTTAACATCACTTTGAAGAAGAGATATAGGCCTATAAGAACCTGGGTCAACCGAATCCTTCCCGGGTTTCAACAACAGAATTATATTAGCTCTAGTAATTGAGGGCGGTAAACGTCCCTCCGCAAGGGAGGCATTAAGTACTTCTAGTAAGTGTGGCAATATCTGTTCACCATATTGAGTAAGGACCTCCATGGGGATGCCGTCCTCCCCCGGCGCTTTACACGTGGGGAAGGAGCATGCTACACTTTGTAACTACTCCAGGGTCAGAGGGGCCTCAAGCTGCTGCCTGGCCTTTTCCGACAGAGATCCCGATCCCGGTGGTGACCTCATTCAAATACCTAGATATACAAATATCACCTAAACTTGCGGACTATTGCCACTTAAATATACACCCCTTACTGTCTAGGTTTAGAGACAAAATTAACACTTGGAATGATCTTAAACGTTTGCTGGCGGGTAAGGCAAATTTAATAAAAATGATAGTGATGCCACAGCTACTATACTTCCTACACAACTCACCGGTTGTGATTCATCTAAAAAATTTTAGAGTGGTCAACGCCCTCTTTAGATGTCTAATGTGGAACACAGGCCCCCCCCAGAATTAAATTAGAACAGCTGCAGAACCCTAAAGACAGTGGAGGTCTGGCAGTGCCAAACCCTTGGCTGTATTACATCGCGGCCCAAGTGCAGCAGGTGGTTGGTTCCATGGTCCAGGATCCAGACGGCTCATCGGCGCGGCTGCTGCTGATTGGATCTGGAGCAGAGATTATTCCGATGAGCCTGGAGGCTCAGATGTTTCACAAGTCTAACAAACTGACACCCACCTTCACTTTAATCCAGAAAATTTGGAACAAGGGTAGTCAATTACAAGAGGCGACTGGGTTCACAGAATATAGTCCGATATGGGGGAATCTCTCTTATGTCAAACTAGCAAAACTTAAACAGGGACCAAGATGGCGCACCTTTGGTGTGACTTTATTATCGCAAATATTCCAGAACGGCAAGTTACTGTCATTCCCTGAATTGCAAGCCAGGTTTAATCTACCTCCTACTATGTACTACCCTTATCTCCAGCTCTGACATGCGGTGGGTGCGCAGGGAAGCGCTACCCAATGGACTATGTCGAGCGCCCCCATATTTCATCTACTGCAGACCAGCGTGGAAACTAAAGGGATTGTCTCACATTGCTATCAGATGCTATTGATGCATCATTTAAAAGCTCACCCAACTAAGGCACCATCTCTATGGGAGAACGATGTAGGTCCACTTACGGGTGACCAATGGGAGGAAGTCTTGCAATCAATCAATATATGCTCTCTCAACGTGGCTCAAAAGATCTCCCAATTATATATAATTCTTACAGTACACTACACACCACTTAGATTATATAAAATGGGTAGGCGGTCAGATTCTCTATGTAGCAGATGCTGGCGACATCAAGGCGATCTCATTCACTTACTCTGGAGATGCCCAAAACTCCATAGGTACTAGAGTGAGGTGCTTGGGATGCTTAACCAAGTGTTCTGGACTACCGTCCCCTTAGATACAATTCATTGCATATTAGGGATCCTGGAGGAAATTGTCCCGGAGGAGATGACTAGAATAGCACTCTCCAGGGCACTGTTCCAGGCACACAAAATTATTTTGATCGGCTGGAAATCGGTCTCCTCGCCCTGAGTGACATCCTGGATAGCACACATGGGAAATACCTTGTTTGTGGAAAAATACATTTATCAACATAGGGGTAGCCCTGGCAGATTCAAAAAAAATTGGGCACCATGGCTGGACACCCCTGGACTAAGTCCCAGGAAATTGGTAATGTCTAGATTGTTGCAATGCCCTGTGGGAGGAACATAAAAGTTTTATTGATGGACAATAGTCGGATGTATGATATGTATTAGTATGTTGTTAACATTTTAAGTTTATAAGACGAGATAAATCTGATGGACGTTGGGAGGACTGTACTTTATGCATGAAAATTGTATTATTATGTGCTGCTTGTGCATTGGAAACTGTGTGAACTTGTTTAATAAACACCTTTTTGATTAAAAAAAAAAAGGATGCCCACTCCTAAAATTCGCATCAGAACCACATCTAAATCGCAGATGGACTGTTGAACAGCTACTTGCCTCAGTTTTTCTCAAGGGCAAAAAATTTTTGTTACAGGCATTCCTGACTTGAAAAAGCACTCTTGTTATCATTTAAAGTGGATCTACATGTAGCAGGTACCTCTTCAGGCTGATCTGATCCATGAGGGGAGAGTTGCCTGCCAGCAGCTGCCTGGGCTTTTTCACCCCCTTCCTTTTTCTCTCACATACACAGAGCCACACAGAACCGTGAGAGAGACTGACAGCCAATCACAAGGAAAGTGCACCAAAGGGAAATGCAGCAAAGCATTGTGGGCAATGTAGTCTGGAGGAGGAAGTGACTCTGTTAGCTGGATCAGCCCTGAACTTCATTACAGACAATGCAAAGCGCGCAGCACTGCATGCTGGGAGCAGTAATAAAAGGATCAGCGCAGCCATCTTTCAGTCTCTCTAGACGCCATTCAGGTCTGTGCATGACGAGGAATGAGAGGCTGCGGCCTACACAGCAGAGAGAGAGACAGATTGCCTGCCTCTGGTGTACTTCAGAGTAAAGCTCTGCCAGCTCAGCAAGCAGATCGGTTTGCAGCATCAGGATATCTGGAAGTTTCCTGCACTTCAGCCATCCGAAGGAGTGGTACAGCGCAGCGGCGCCATCTTCTCATCTGACTCAGACATCAGAAGGGGAGTCCGGACAGAGCCTCACAGCCTCTGAGTCTGTTATGGTGAGAGGGCACCTGCCCTTTTCAGTAGATTGCACTGTTTGCTGAGTAAGTTATTACTACAAGACTGCTGGTGAGACTTGTAGTTCCATGGATGTGAATCTACTCAGCAACATACAGTTAAACTCTGGGGTTTGTTGTTCCCTGTGCTGTAAGGCCAGTACTGTAATACACTCACACATAAGGAGGAAGTTACAAGTGCCATATTTCTTCAGTTAAGCAGTTATCAACGTACCATTTATTCTAAAGTTTGCCTTTTTCTCTCTTTTGCTTTGTGGATTACAAATACTGCAGTTTAAACTACAGGCTAGCTGAAGATATCCGGAATCTAAAGAACACTTTTACCATCTTCCCTTTTTGCCAAGCTCTGCTGCTCTATATGCAGGGTTGATTATAGTATTACAACCTAGGGGGAGCCATTTTATTGGGACATTCTAAAACATTGCACTGTGTTACTGTGTGTATGTGTTGTGTTCATTTATGCTGGTCTGTGTGCTGAGGCCTCAGGGGACGGATATCCCATGCATGCATTGAGTGTGTTGGATATTCACCTCCCTGTGTACCTGTTCACATATACCTTTTCGGATAACAAAGATACACATTCTGTATATTGGAAATTAAGTGATATTGTCAGGGAACTCACAGTACTAGCTCCCGTCTCCATGCAGCAGCGTCTAACAGCCATGCGCGGTGTCCCCGACAGATACGAGCGAGTTCCGGATCGGACGTGCACAACCGCGCATCCGTACGAACGTATGCACGCACCCGCACAGCCATACGAACGGGTGTACGTTCTCACGCACGCACGTTCACGTCCACCAATCCCGGCGCTCGGCGCCATATATAAACAAGGTTCTTGCCTGACACTAGTGCTGGATCGTCTTCAGCTAGTTCCTGATTTCCTGACGTTCGTGTGACCTGTTACTTGCTCCTGATTACCTGGCTTCCTGACCACTCTCTCGGATTTCCCTTGTCTGCTACCTACCTTACGGATTATACCGACCCTGGCTTGGACTATCTACTACGGCTCCGCCTCCTGACTTTGTACCTCGCTGCCTGCTCGTTGCCGACCTCTGCCTGACCTTGACCACGAACTGTCTTCTGTTTTGGATACCTCGCTGCCAGCCCGTTGCCAACCTTTGCCTGACCTGACGTTGCAGTTATCCCTGAACCCACGCCTGCCCGGCTTCTACTACAGTTCTGGTGGCCTATCTTTCATCTAGTCTCCGGAGGATTCCAAATCTCCAAGTTCCAGTGCTCCAGCCGCAGGCACCTGCACCCTTCTGTGCCCCGGCACTCCCTGTCCCTACTACCAGGGGTGTCAGGACCAGGACCGTGCGGGAGGCCTCCCTCTACATTCAGACTCTGCTGAAGGTACGTGACAGTACGATCCAGCCAAGATGGAGTCTGAAAGGGGGACCTCACCTCTAGACACTCTGTGCCAACAGATTTCAGCCCTTACCCAGGCAGTCCAGGGCCTACAAGATGGCTACCGGCAACTTGAGCAAAGAGTGGAGTCATTGTCTCCAAATCCCTCAACTCACCAGGCAACTACAGCCGCTCGGTCTCCCGGTCCAGTGGCCGCAGCAGCAGCACCTGCAATAATGGTGCCACCCCTAGAGCCTCGAGTCCCCACTCCAGAGAGGTTTTTCGGAGATCGCAGCAAGTTCCGTGCCTTTAAAAATGCCTGCCAGCTATACTTCCTGCTACAGCCCCGTACCTTCTCTTTGGAGAGCACCAAGGTGGGGTTCATCATCTCACTACTCCAGGGGGAACCTCAAACCTGGGCTCACCGCTTATTGGAGCAAGCCAGTCCACTATTGGATACTATGGACTCTTTTATGAATGAAATGACCAAAATGTATGACGACCCTCAACGAGCTACCACTGCAGAGGCCAGTCTTCACGCTCTCCAGCAGGGACGTAGGCCAGTAGAAGATTACGTAACTGACTTTAGGCGATGGAGTTCCGATACTCAGTGGAACGCCGCCGCCCTCCGCTATCAGTTCCGCATGGGACTCTCTGAGGCACTAAAAGATGAGTTGGCCCGAGTTGGACTTCCAGACTCTTTGGAAGACCTGATCCAATTGTCCATCCAGATAGACCGTCGTCTAAGGGAACGGAGATCTGAAAGGACCAGTCAGATGCGACCCACCTGGATGCTGCCTAAAGTTCCTAGCAACCCTACTATGTCCACCTCCCATGTACCTGCTGCCACCTCCGAAGCTCCGGAACCAATGCAGATAGGGTTGCTCCGCTCACCACTGTCACCCGAAGAGAAACAGCGTCGACGTCAGAACAACCTCTGCCTCTATTGTGGGGAGGCTGGCCACTATGCAAATATGTGCCCAAATAAAGCTCGTAAGTTTAACTATCTACCTCATGAACCTAGAACACTAACTGTAACAAGTTCTGCTCACATTGCTGTCCCTGTTTCCTTGCAGCTTCCAGAAGGAACACTCCGGGTCCGGGCCATAATTGACTCTGGCGCCTGCAGCTGCTTCATAGACCGTGCCTTTGCTCTACAACATGACGTCCCATTAACATCCAAGCAACAGCAACTTTCCATACGACTTGCAGATGGGTCAAACATTAAATCCGGGCCTATTACGCATGAAACCCAACCACTGCCCGCCAGCATATTACCCAATCATCAGGAACTATTGTGCCTGGACGTCATCTCATCCCCATTGTTTCCAATTATTCTGGGAATGCCGTGGCTACAAGCCCATAATCCCCAAATCAACTGGGTTACGGGCGAAGTAGTGTTCCAGTCCAGCTATTGCCTCCAGAACTGCCTCAAGGTCCTCCACCATGTAACCCCAGTCCTCGGCTGTTTAAAATCTACGTCAGAGTCCCAAGAACTGGTTCCATCTGTCTACCATAGTTTCCTGGATGTGTTTGATAAGCATAAAGCAGATACTCTTCCTCCCCACCGGGTTTATGACTGCCCAATTGAACTGTTACCAGGGGCAGAAATCCCGTTTGGAAGAATCTTTCCCCTGTCGGAACCCGAACTCCTGGTCCTTAAGGAGTACATTAACGAAAACCTCAAAAAAGGTTTCATCAGACATTCCTCTTCTCCAGCTGGTGCTGGAATATTTTTCGTAGAGAAGAAAGATCATTCCCTCCGCCCGTGTGTGGACTACAGAGACCTAAATAAAATAACAATTAAGAATCGCTATCCTCTTCCCTTGATCCCAGAACTGTTTCAGAGACTTCGCTCGGCCCGGATATTCACAAAATTGGATTTGCGAGGTGCCTATAATCTGATTCGAATCCGTGAGGGTGATGAGTGGAAGACAGCTTTCCGGACACGCTTCGGCCACTTCGAGTACCTAGTTATGCCATTCGGACTCTGCAATGCACCAGCCACCTTCCAACATTTTGTGAATAACATTTTTAGAGATTTTCTGGACTCATTCGTAATTGTCTACCTGGACGATATCCTGATATTCTCAAACTCTTTAGAAACACACCGTGACCATGTGAGGCAAGTTCTTCTGAGATTGAGACAAAACGGACTCTTTGCCAAGGCCGAGAAATGTGAGTTTGAACGCCAGACCATTCACTTTCTCGGCCTGGTAATATCAACTCAGGGTGTAGCAATGGATCCTCAGAAAGTCTCAGCCATCATGTCCTGGCCACCCCCAACCGATAAGAAAGGGGTGCAACGTTTTGTTGGATTCTCTAACTTTTATAGAAAATTTATTAAAAATTTCTCCAGTATTATAGCACCCATCACACATCTTACAAGGAAGCAAAGCCGTTTTCAGTGGACCACAGCAGCCCAAGCTGCGTTCGACAAATTAAAGGAGCTATTTACCTCTGCTCCGGTGTTGAAACACCCTGATCCTGCCCTACCTTATACCCTGGAAGTGGATGCATCAGAGAATGCTGTGGGGGCCATCCTGTCCCAGCGCCAAGGGCCAAAATCTTTAATGCACCCTGTGGCTTTCTTTTCCAAGAAATTAGGTGCCTCCGAGAGAAATTATGACGTTGGGGACCGAGAGCTCTTGGCGATAAAAGCAGCCTTGGAAGAATGGCGGTATCTCCTAGAGGGGGCAGCACATCCCATCTTGATCTTCACAGATCATAAAAACCTCGAGTATCTCAGGACTGCCAAACGCCTCAGACCCAGACAAGCAAGATGGGCCCTCTTCTTTTCCCGTTTCAATTTTCACCTTACCTATCGGCCAGGATCTAAAAACATCAAACCCGATGCGCTATCCCGCATGTTCACGGAAACTGTGGATCCTTCCCCACCAGATACGATCCTGCAAGCTGGAAATTTCTTACTGACCCAATCCAGTGTGATATCACAGATCCGTCAGGCATCCTTAGGGACAACGATACCCCCTGGAACTAACCTCCAAGAAAAGGATGGGCTCTTCTGGCAAGGGAGTAAGATTTTTGTTCCCCAAGGTCTACGTACCACCATTCTACAGGTCTGTCATGATTATCCCTTAGCGGGCCATTTTGGGGGTCACAAGACCATGGACTTAATTCAAAGGCATTTTTGGTGGCCTAACCTTGCAAAGGACTGTAGAACTTATGTAAACTCTTGCTTGACCTGCCTTAGGAATAAAAGTAACAAGAACAAAGCATGGGGACTACTGAGACCACTGCCCATCCCCGAGAGACCTTGGGATAAAATCGCAATGGACTTCATTGTCGAGCTTCCTCCTTCTGATGGATTCTCATCTGTCTTTGTGGTCGTTGACCGTTTTTCCAGGATGGCACATTTTATCCCTATGAAAGGGACTCCGTCGGCAACCGAGACTGCCAAAGTGTTTATTAAAGAGATTGTTAGACTTCACGGAATTCCCAGTGATATTGTTTCTGACCGTGGAGTACAATTCACATCTAAATTTTGGAAGTCATTGTGTGAGACACTAGGCATCAAACTGAACTTTTCTTCAGCATATCACCCCCAGACCAACGGGCAAACTGAACGCACCAACCAAACGTTGGAACAGTACCTACGTTGTTTTTCTTCTTTTTCTCAGGAAGATTGGGCCTCATTGCTACCCTTGGCGGAATTTGCATTCAACAATGCTACGCACTCTACCACAAACCAGTCACCCTTCTTCTCCAACTACGGGTTTCACCCTTCCTTTTTGCCAGCACTCATACCAGACTCTCCTGTACCTGCTGTCCAGGACAGACTCAATTTCTTTGCTGCAAACAATAAGTTACTTAAGGAAACTATCTCTAAGGCACAGGAGGATGATAAAAGATTCTTCGACAAGAAAAAGAGGGGAGAGTTGGAGCTAAAGGTTGGTGATCGTGTGTGGCTGGCTACTAAGAATCTAAAATTGGCATGCCCTTCTAAAAAACTGGGACCTAGATACTTAGGGCCCTTCCCAGTCAAGAAGAAGATTAATTCAGTCGCCTATGAACTCGAACTTCCCAATTCATTCAGGATCCACCCTGTTTTCCATGTCTCACTACTCAAAGTCGATGTACCAAATTCCTTTTCAGATCGGGAGGTAGGACCCCCTGAAGCCATAATTGTGAATGGGGAAGAAGAATTCGAAGTTGAAGCCATTTTGGACCATAGGAAACGGCAAGGGCAAAACCAGTATTTAATCAAATGGAGAGGCTTTGGCCCAGAAGAGAATTCCTGGGAACCTGAAACAAATCTCCATGCCCAAAGACTCATACGGGCCTTTCACCGCTCCCGCTCAGAGGGTTCGGTGTCTAGAGGCATCCAGAGGCTGCCCTTAAGGAGGGGGCAATGTCAGGGAACTCACAGTACTAGCTCCCGTCTCCATGCAGCAGCGTCTAACAGCCATGCGCGGTGTCCCCGACAGATACGAGCGAGTTCCGGATCGGACGTGCACAACCGCGCATCCGTACGAACGTATGCACGCACCCGCACAGCCATACGAACGGGTGTACGTTCTCACGCACGCACGTTCACGTCCACCAATCCCGGCGCTCGGCGCCATATATAAACAAGGTTCTTGCCTGACACTAGTGCTGGATCGTCTTCAGCTAGTTCCTGATTTCCTGACGTTCGTGTGACCTGTTACTTGCTCCTGATTACCTGGCTTCCTGACCACTCTCTCGGATTTCCCTTGTCTGCTACCTACCTTACGGATTATACCGACCCTGGCTTGGACTATCTACTACGGCTCCGCCTCCTGACTTTGTACCTCGCTGCCTGCTCGTTGCCGACCTCTGCCTGACCTTGACCACGAACTGTCTTCTGTTTTGGATACCTCGCTGCCAGCCCGTTGCCAACCTTTGCCTGACCTGACGTTGCAGTTATCCCTGAACCCACGCCTGCCCGGCTTCTACTACAGTTCTGGTGGCCTATCTTTCATCTAGTCTCCGGAGGATTCCAAATCTCCAAGTTCCAGTGCTCCAGCCGCAGGCACCTGCACCCTTCTGTGCCCCGGCACTCCCTGTCCCTACTACCAGGGGTGTCAGGACCAGGACCGTGCGGGAGGCCTCCCTCTACATTCAGACTCTGCTGAAGGTACGTGACAGATATTTTCCTGTTAGTTATAACTTGTGTATTCATGCCATTTTATTATGTCTATTCTTTCCCTCAAGTAAACATTTCTGAGTGGTTCATTGATATTGTGTAAGTCTCTATTTACTACCACAGCTGGTGACGTGACAGAACCCAGGGCCTCAGTAAATATACTTCATGGTTCATCATTACTGTGTCTTCTCTCTATTGTTGGGTTCCACATTAATATTATCAAGTAGGTGTGCCAGAGGGGTTGGGCCCGTTCTTGGGGTTGAGAGGCAGAGTAACGGATGGAACAAAGAAAAGCAGCTCCTCCAGGGGTTTGCTACATACAGTTAGGTCCATATATATTTGGACACAGGCACAATTTTAGTTTTTCTTCAGGTATTTACCAAAACATATTCAAGCTATAGTTATATAATATATGATATGGGCTGAAAGTGCACAGTCTCAGGTTCCATTTGAGGGTATGTACATCCAAATCGGAGGAAGAGTTTAGGAATTACATCTCTTAGGAATAGCCACCCCCCCCCCCCCTTTTTTTAAGAGACCAAAAGTAATTGGACAATTGAATCAAAAGCTGTTTCATGGCTAGGTGTGGGCTACTCCATCGTTATTTCCTCATCAGGACACCCTCCACTTTCAGAGTACACTGATCAGCAGCTGCAGCTGGCTTGATTGTTAGATCGACTTATGTCAAGTGGGAATGCCCATAGATGGATAGATCCATCTATTCCAGCTGAACACAAACTGGTTCCCCAAATCTTATGTAGATTACTCTGTATCTTTGGTAAGTGCAAAATATGATAAGAGTTGATACTACCACATTGACAGATATAGCTGCCTGTGACACCAATACCTAAAAGTGGTAAAAAAATCATGCTTTGGATGAGATGGATGGATGTGGATAGGACATCCTTCCACATGTACGTCACCTTTTGCTGTATACCACATTCAAAGCATACTATAAAGCTTATAAACAACACGTTTTCTGCATTTTACTTACCGTTCACATGGATACTTGATCTAGACAAAGTAAAGTTGCCCAAAGTGGTGCCATTTTGGGTTATTTCTAGGAGTGCGTTTTGAATATCATGTTCTGTGAAGGTTCTTGCCAAAAGGTTTATATTAAAAGTGCAGATAGCTTCCACAGTGGTGTCTACACTTTGGGGAGTTGACCTACAAACATATTTCCATAATCATTTAGAAGTGTATTTGTACACAAAAATATCACCAATACACACTATATTTATATAGCTACAAATAACAATATTAACCCTAGTTAATAATTTGATGGAATGCTTACCGAAACCTAATTACTTCACAGATTTCAAAGTTGTCCTTTACTCGTGAATTATATTTAAAGCCTTCATTCAGCTGAAAACAAGAACAGAAAGTAAGCATTTTGTTGATAAAGCAGGCAAATGGAACCTGGTTGTGAGAAGCTTCTCGACATTTTCTACTTTAAAACTTGTATATAACAATAATGACACTTGCAAAAATAGATATAAACAAGAGTGGATGTTAGATAAACTAGTATACTTGGTTATGGTTTAGGGGCTGACATTCCTCCCAGAGATACAAAAACTGAACTTTCTTTTTAGGTCTCAAAACACCGCCAATCATTGTATGAAATTATTATACAGAAGTATGATAACAAATGCTCAGAAAACAGAAATCTATATTCAACAAATGGAATATTTTGGTACAATCAATGTATAATATATATGACTGCAAATTAAAGTTAAAATGCAAATTAACGGTAAAATGACAGTTTCCGACTTCTTTGTTTCACTTCTATTTCTAAACAAAGAGGCCTGGGATTCCATTCATCTATAACTTATCTTATACCTAGATTGTATAGATTCTAATGGGGGACTCCATGCAAAAAAAAAAAAAATACACACCAGATTCTAATCCTTGATGAGAGTCTGGTATGGTTGTCGAGAAGGAATCTTGGGCTGGGTGGGAATATGCAACTAATGGTTAGGACATTGGCGAATGCTGGCTCCCTAACAACCATCTTGAGAGTGAAGCTGTCACATTTAGTAGTTTTACTGCCTGTTTCAGCAAGAGGTGCAGCTTTGCTGAACAGCTGTTTGATTTGCCGCACCTTTGAACCAGCAAAATTCATAAGCTCATCCCTATTTGGTAACTACTTCCTAGTCTCATCCTGAAGAAGCACTGTACTCTGAAAAATATCGACTTTGAGTTTGCGCTAACATTATATATAATAAAACAATTTTATTAGCATGGTAAAGTGGTTAATATACACTGTACATACTGTATATTGAATGCACCAAAATATTTATTTTCTACAATATGGATTTATATCTAGATACATTTTAACAAACTTTTGTTACACGTATGATGATTTTATATAATGTTTGGCAGTGCTTTCAGTGCTGAAAAGAAAGTCCCATTTTTGTATTTAATAATTTATTAAATTATCAAAAACATGTTTACTTTTTTAAATTATGAATACATTTTAAGAACATTGATGTACTATACAGTGATACCTCGGTTCACAAAAATTTGCTTCCGTGCACGAACTCCGCTTCACGAACACGAGCTGTGTCCATCTTCCCTGCTCTGACACATGGTCCTGACTTCCTGAAGGTGAGATTGTGCTCACAGAGAGACACTGAAAGTGTACTGTGAAGACACTTACAGTATTGAGATGCTTTTTGGTGCGCTTTTTAGCACATACAGTACAGTACTATACTGTACTGTACATCCATGTGCAAACTTGCTGTAAAGCTTTTTTGTGTGCTTTTTATTACATACTGTACTGTACCGGACATCCAGTATGGCTTCAAAGAAGATCCTGAGCAAGCATGGTGGTAAAAAGAAAGTGCGGAGCAGTAATGAAGGTGACAAGACTGTTCAGAGCAAGCATGTTATTGAAAAGAAAGTGCAGGGCGGTCATGCAGGTGACAAGAATGTGTTAGTTAGTATTCTCTCTCTTCATACTGTACTGTACTGTTCTTTGTTTCATATTTTTGTGGTTCAAAAACATAAAAAAGTTCAGAACAGATTAACCTGATTTACATTGAACCCTATGGAAAAATTTGCCTTGGTTCGCGACCAATTCGGTTCGCGACCAGAGTCGTGGAATGAATTAAGTTTGTGAACCGAAATATCACTGTATATAAAAAAATACAAATACAAGGGCTAAGATGAGCAATATATAAATGTAAGTAAATGACATTTTATAAAAGGAACATTATATTAAGTACAAGTTAAGTATTTTCTGTAAAGATTTTCTTTCCATTATTCCATCTTACCTGTGCATTTTCAATGTCATTTTCACATGTTTATGCCTATTGTTCTTGGAAAATGACTAGTAAATATTGTAATTAATCTCTTGTTTTTTAACTTTTTTATTCGCATTCCATTGCTTACAACATTTGTATCTAAGCAATGCTGAATGCAGAACTTAACAAAGCCATTGTGGTGTAGTTCAAGACCGAAGTACTTTTGAGCTAATTAACATGTGACCTTGTAGTTACAGAATACAGAATATTTTATTAATCCCAAAGGGAAATTGGGAAATTGTTACGACACAGACACACTTTACAAAGACAACACAAGATCACAACAATAAACTGAACAAGATGCAAAAAAACAACTGTTACCAATAACAGCCATTAACACCAAATAACAAAATTAAAACTATACTACAAATAAAACATACATATAATTAAAATACAACATAGCATAAATAACACAGATTAAAATAGCAGGAAAACTACCAAATACAAATAATACACCACTTTCTCTAACACTACCCCAAATAATAACCAACACAATACCAACATACTATAAAAACAACACAAAATCCTGATATACTATAGACATACTATACCATGATGGCCATTTATTTTCCATGAGAACTGGTAGTCTGAAGAGGGCACAGATTGATCCATTGTGTGGAGTGGTTATCCAACTAATGAACCAAAGGCGCACATTCACCTGTTTCTGGTGAGTGGCCAATCTATAAGTGGTGGTGGAATCACAAAATAGTGGTATTTAGCTGCACAATTAAGAGATGAATCCATAGGAGCTGGCTGATCACTCATTGAGATGACTTATCTGGGACTTGTCAGCGACTTGTAATCCGCTGCACTGAGTGCATTGAACTTTTCACTAAAGATATCTATTGAATGGTTTATCTATTTTACAGCAGCAGTTTCATTTCTTCATTTTTTCGTTTTCTACACATGTTCACGTTTGTATGGTTTTGAATCCTATGACTTAGGACACGCACTTTTATATGTTTTTTATGTTTTTTATTTGGCACAGGAGCATGTATTCATACATTTTTGAAGGGTAAACTAACAGTGTTTGACACTGCATAAATAGTTTTATACAGCACACCGCTAGGATATTTTGAATAATATACACAATAAAGGTCTATGGTTGTAAATAGTAGTGGTGGTACACTCATTTATTTTAATAGTTGGCGCAGTCTATAAACACGCTTTTTTCATTAATGGCTGTGTGTTGAGTTATTTTGAGGGGACAGCAAATTTACACTGTTATACAAGCTGTACACTCACTACTTTACATTGTAGTGTCTTTTTTTCATTGTTGTCACATGAAAATATATAATACAAAAATGTGAGTGGTGTACTCACTTTTGTGAAATACTGTATATATCTTATCACCACAGGCAAAAATTATTTCCTGTGTCGCTCTGTGGTGCATTATGGGTGTAACAATCTGTCCCTGATGGTACTCCACAGACTGACCAGTGTATTGTGGAGTGAGTGGGAGGAGTTGTCTAAGATTGAACGTAACTTGAACAACATTGTCCTCTCCAACACTGTTGTAAAAGACTCCAATTCCAATCCAACAACATCACCGGCCTTGCGAATCAGTTTGTTGATTCTGTTAGTGTCGTACACCCTAATGCCCCGTACACACGGTCGGATTTTCCGATGGAAAATGTGTGATAGGACCTTCTTGTCGGAAATTCCGACCGTGTGTAGGCTCCATCACACATTTTCCATTGGATTTTCCGACACACAAAGTTTGAGAGCTTGCTATAAAATTTTCCGACAACAAAATCCGTTGTCGGAATTTCCGATCGTGTGTACACAAATCCGACGCACAAAGTGCCACGCATGCTCAGAATAAATAAAGAGATGAAAGCTATTGGACACTGCCCCGTTTATAGTCCCAACGTACGTGTTTTACGTCACTGCGTTCAGAATGATCGGATTTTCCGACAACTTTGTGTGAGCGTGTGTATGCAAGACAAGTTTGAGCCAACATCCGTCAGAAAAAATCCTAGGATTTTGTTGTCGGAATGTCCGAACAAAGTCCGACCGTGTGTACGGGGCATAAGCCTGCTTCCCTAGCAGGCCACTGCATACAGGAGAGCGCTGGCCACCAGTACCTAAGTGTTCTTGTTCCAGTCCTGCTTATTATCTATGTGCACCCCCAGATACTTGTAACTCTCTACTACCTCAACATCCACTCCTCAGATGGAAATTGGGGTCACTGGTGGCTTTCTCTTTCTGAAATCTACAACCAGCTCCTTTGTCTTTGCCACATTTAGATACAGATGATTAACCTCACACCATGTGACAAAGTTCTCCACCACAGTCCTATACTCAGTCTCTTCCCCATCCCTGATACATCCCGAGTCATCAGAAAACTGAAGATGGCAAGACTCTGTCTGGTAGCTGAAATCAGTGGTGTAGACAGTAAAAAGATAGGGAGAGAGAACTGTCCTCTGTGGAACCCCAAGATTACTGATCACCCTATCTGACACAGAGTCTTACAAACGCACATACTGCGGTCTTCTTGTCAGGTAGTCTACAATCCATGACACAAGGGAAACATCAACCTGTATTGCTGCTAGCTTCTCGCCCAAAAGATCCAGTCTGATAGTATCAAAAGCACTGGAGAAGTAAAAAAACATGACCCTCACAGTGCTTGCTGACTTATCCAGGAGTGCATACATGTGATTTACCACCATGAAAATAATAGCATCCTCAACCCCCAGTCTTGGCTGCTATGCAAACTGCAAAGGGTCTAAAAATTTACTAACCATGGGTCGTAACTGATATAAATCAAGTCTCTCCAAGGTCTTCAAGGGAGGTCAAAGTCACTGGTCTATAATCCTTGGAGCTACAAGGACGTGGTATCTTTGGAACAGGGACAAGACAGGACATCTTCCACAAAACGGGAACCTTTTGTAGACTCATGCTCAACACCCATTGATCAACACTCCCAAGCTGGTCTGCCTTAAGCTCCCTGGGGCTAACTCCATCAGGGCGTGCTGATTTTACTGCCTTAAGTCTCCTCAACTGTGTACTCACCTGATCAGCTGTAAAAGACAATGATGCACTTTCCCATAAAGGAGGAGTAGAGTTGTTCTTATAAAAAGAACAACCAGAAAAAGTATCCAATAGGGGTGAAATCAGAACACACATTAGGAGGAAGGACATCTGGTACATCTAGGGATTCCCCAGGAATCTGAAAACTTTCTGCACATATGCAGGAATTCCATAAGAACTATTGCACCTGTCTCTAGAGATGTGAATAAAACACAAGTAGGAAAAAAAATTGAGCCTGTGGGTTTTCACTTTGGAGGTTAAGTGACAATACATTTATTTGTATGGGAGCTTTTTTAAACTTGATTTGATGATCGCGGTCCTGTTTTAAAGTTGAATACTGTTTAGTTAACTAGTATTTAACTAGTTTGTTTAGGCCAGCTGGTCCAAATGAGTTATTTTCTACACTAAAGGTGTGCCCAGAGGGCGTGCTGTAAAAATTGTATGTAGTATACAACCTTGTGTTTCGGCAGTGAGATAAGAACTTCTTGTCTCACACCAGGAACAAAATAAAGTTGTAAAATTATGGAAATGTGGCGCTCGCAAATGTTATTAGACATGTGTGACCAAGTGTAGATGAGTGCAGATGTGAATATACAAAGCAAAAAAGCAAAGCAAAAAACATGTAAATAAAGTCCAAATAAATGTGCTGAATGTTCTGATCCGCAATGGGAAAAAACTAGTGCAATGGACCACAGACGCTCCAGGATTTTTCAGGTGCAGAAACGTGCAGAAATATACGTCAAATTTGACGTATTTCCAGTGGTACTGACGTCATTCCCTGCTCCTTGGAACGCGCGTCCTGGTTTCTGGAACGCACGCGGTGAGCAGCGCCCGGATCCATCTCTAATCCCTTTACATGCCTGTTTTTATCAACCATTTTGTAAGTACCCATTTGTATATGGAATACATCCCTTTTCAAATGGTACTTTTCACTATTAGTTCCATTTTTTCCATTTTTGGTACCTGGTGACTCTGAGAGATTCCAACAAGAAATCCTTTGCTCTGATGTGCACAACACCACTCCTGAGCTTCTCTGGATGCCATCACATAAGCCTGAAGTGACCCCCAGACTGCAAAACTGGGGGTCATCGCCATTTGGTGAGTGGGGACACATGTGGGGGTGGCGTTTCTGCACCTGAAAAGTCCTGGAGCGTCTGTGGTCCATTGCACTTCAAAAGTTTTTTCCCATTGCGGATCAGAACATTCAGCACATTTATTTGGACTTTATTTACATGTTTTTTGCTTTGTATATTCACATCTGCACTCATCTACACTTGGTCACACACGTCTAATAACATTTGCGAGCGCCACGTTTCCATAATTTTATATTTCTAGTGAGTAGCACTTTGTGTGTGGCAGCTGCTTTAGTTTTCTTTTTCACTGTTTTTTCACCATTCAGCGCAAGTTTAAATTTTATATTATTCCCCAAAATAGAGTTGGGCTGAGTGGCACTTGCCCATTCATAGGCAGCTGTGTATTTTCTAAATGAATACAAAGCTTCTCCTGATTGGCTCCACCTTAGCCAATCAGGTTTTTTCCACGAGTCGATAGGTGGCAGGCATCATGATTGAAGATGGATTAACAATGAGGGAATTTTTGGGGGATTTTACATTTTTTAATAAATGGCTTTTCAAATTTATTTATCTTATTTCTAGGTGATTTTCTTTTGTGAATGAGTATAGGGGTGCCCCGTACTAATTCATGTTGGAGGGGTGGCCAATATCTGGGGACCCCTTTATTATTAAAGGTGCTTAGAAATTCAAATAACCCCCCCACCCACAGAACCTCATATCCTCGGTTGTGGGGAAGAACTTCACTGAATTTTGCAGAACCTTGCTCAAACCAAACCCAGGGCAGTTCAGTTCATCACTACTCATAGGATATAATGATAGGATAGTCTAGAAACCCTTGTCTAATTATTATTGTTCTCTGAAGTAGGCCAGTGACAGGGATATCTTCATCTGCCTCATCTGTCGCTCTTCATTGCATACACAGAAATGCTGGGCTGAACTAACTCTTCATGTGTATTGCAGGTCCAGCAGAGACGGGTGACTGAGATAGGTTGGATCACTACTGCATGTCTGAATGCCCCTTCAACAATATGACCACCTTAGGCTGTTATACCACAAGTGCAGAGACAGCTTCTGGTAAGATGATCTTCAGTACAACAAATAAAAAGGCATGTAGTGATTGGGCCTGAAAATATCATGCAATGATTAGGTCACTAGAAAGTGACTCAAACGAATTAAGCACAAAAAAGATGCAGTAAATAGTTTGAGGTGATTAGAAAGTGTGATAAAAAATAGGGTAAGCTTGCATTACATTGTATAGCTATGTTACTTGATTTCAAGAAGAAAGAACAATTTCAAAGTCTCTGTTTTGAGAGTTATAATTTTGGGGTAACAAAAGTGGATTGCTTTTTTTGCCTCTTTTGGAGGCATAGTAAAATGTACTATATATATAAGATTTACTATAGCATGAGAAATGTCATATATAAATACCATAGTTTATATAAGAGAATTTAAGAAAGGAAAAGTGCACTTACCTTTTCTGATCCCCCTCCTGACCAAAACCAACCACCCCTTACACCACCCCAGAAGTATACTTACCTGCATCCCATGGCCAGGGCCCATTAGAATGTGGTCAGCTTTTAGTGAAATGTTCGTTGAGCTACTGGTGGCCTATAGGCTAGTTCACTATTTCCTAGTGCGCCAGCAAGTTGTTTGATACATTATAAATATGGCAGAAAGAAGCCCTCATGCATACTCCAAAAATTGATGTACAAAGAAATGGCATATTCATTTCAGTACACTACTTCTATATTAATATTCCCAATAATTAATGTTTAATAAAGATGTCACTTACCAAGTTGTCAAGTTTTCTTTTTAAAATTATGAATGGGCTAGAGGTTTTGTTAGCTAGACTTGCATTAAAGTTAAGGTTCGTTATTGTAAAATTAAGAAAGAATTGCCTGGGTCCAAAAATTCTGAATGTAGTCAAAGATGGAGCTTTAGTTGCTAAAATTACAAAAAGAGGAATTATTTATCAAAGATATGTTTACACTTAATTTTCAACAATTTGTTATTATTAAAAGAAAAGTTATAATTTACTATACATCTGAAGTCTACTAGAAGACATCCATTTATAGTACATGCAAAGAAAAGGTATCCCCTAAATGGACCTTTAAGGCACTAACATAGTTTGTAGAAAAAGCATATTTTATTAAACATAGTATACACGATAAAAAATAAGATATATTGGAATGGTTGCAATTGCTATGTACAAGGTACAAAATCACCACAACGATTGACAGTAAATTTCTTGTAGTTCAGCTGACGCATTTCACAGTATCTATGTCTACTTCTTCAGGGGTGTCTATAAGAGGGTCAATCATATATCTACAATGTATTGATAACAAACACAAGATATATAGAGATATAAGATTCTTAGTAGCATATATGTTACAATCAAAAAGATATTGTGTAGACTCACATATTTTGTGGAGATATTGTAAGTGAAACATTCCCATTTTTATTGTGTATACTATGTTTAATAAAATATGCTTTTTCTACAAACTATGTTAGTGCCTTAAAAGTCCATTTAGGGGATACCCTTTCTTTTTTATAGTCATTTCGGATGTGGAACCCTACAGAGACACCCTCACCGATACAATTATAACTATAGTACATGGGATGGCAAGGCAACGTGAAAAAGTCTGGTACCGATGGCTATAGTACCTTGAAAACATAGGGGTTTATTATTTAATACTGGAGAGTGCAAAATTTGGTGTAGCTGAAGATGGTAGCCCATCAGCTTCTAACTTCAGCTTGTTCAATTAAGCTTTGACAAAAAAATAAAATAAAAAAACTGGAAGCTGATTGGTTTCTATGCAGAGCTGCACCAGATTTTGCACTCTCCAGTTTTAGTAAATCAACCACAAATTCCTTACCTACCAAATACACTAAGCTAAAGCTTACAGCCTCTCCCTGTCCATCCATAGCCTATAAACTGCGGACGGGAAGCAGCACTGATGCGGTTTTACATACTTGTATGTCAGCCCGCATTGGTGGCTCCTGCATAGCTCACAGAGTACGTACCCTGAGAGCCTGGTGATCGGCGTGTCACTCTGACACATTGGCTCACATTACCGCTGTGTCTGGTGATCACATGGTCTTCTACCATGTGATTCTGTGTCCAATCACAGCAATCACATAGTACTCAATGGAAACCAAATTTAAACATCAGGTCTCTCTGCTCTTAAACAGATCAGCTGTGAGAGCAGAGAGAATCATTGCTGCAGCCTGTGAGTGTACAGCAGCCTGTCAGACTGCATGTACACTCACAGACTGCAGTGTAAGCCTTCCCCAGTGTCCCTGATCACTGCTGCCCCAGCCTTACACAAATAAAGAGTGCAGCCAGCCCCTGCCATCGGTCCCAGTGTCACCAGAGCTCATAGTAACACCATCATACACCATACCAATGTCTTGATCACTGCCATATGCCATGTCAGCGCCCTGATCACCATCATACACCATACCAGCATCCTGATAACCACCACATCATATCAGTGTCCTGATCTCGCCATACCCTATACCAGCATCCTGATCGTCATATGCCATACCAGCGCTCTGACCACCACCATATTCCATACCAGCATTCTGATCACCACCATAACCCATATCAGCATCCTGATCATGACCATACACCATACCATAATTTGTAAACTCTATAACTTTGACACAAATTAATTAATATACACTTTTTTGGGTTATTTTTACAAAAAACATTTGGCAGAATACATTTTGGCCTAATGTTATGAAGAAAGATTATTAATTTGCTATAAACTGAAGAAAAAGAGGTTTTTTTTTCAAAATTTTCAGTATTTTTTGTTTACATAGCAAAACATTAAAAAACCCAGTGGTGACTAAATACCACCAAAAGAAAGCTCTATTTGTCTAAAAAAATGATAAAAAATGAATTTGAGCACGGAGTTGCATACCTGAGTATTTGTCACTCAAAGTGAAAATTGTTCTGGGCTGGAAGGGCGTGAAAGTGTTCGGACTTAAAGTGGTTAAGAGACAAATTCAAATAGGTGTCACTGATATCATTACTATTAAATAACAAATAAATATTCGCACCAGGGCTAGACAGTTAAAAACCTCAGTGTTTTTTTTTTCCCTCTATCACATTATAAGAAAACAAGTACTACCCACAATACCTAATTCTCCAGAAGTCTCAAATTAGCATATAAACTCAATGTATGGAGTAAGTCTCATTTTATAATATCCAAAACTTGCTGCTGTCAAAGTTACACTAATTATTGGGTACTTTGAGAAATCTGCTGTAAAAATACAGTATTATGTACACAAGCAAAGTATGCCACTATGTAACTCAACACACAGTAACTATATATGAATTCATTAGCCATTATGTAGTCATTGTAGATCTCCCATATATTTTAATACCATGTCATTTTAAGTATGCATGCCAGCAGGTTTTTGGGCAATCAGACCTAGGGCCCAATGATTTAAAGTTGGAAGCCTAAAAAATTTTCACATTCCTTTAAAAGTGCAAATTGTATTGGCAAGCATTGGAAGTACACTTCCAATGGAGAGATCAATTTGGCGTGAGGTTTACTGGACAATCTGCATGCAGATTTGCCCAGATGGGATTATCCACATTTGGTCAGACCATTTAAATTCATCATATACACAGAGCAAGCCACTAAGCTAGGGCCATGGCAGGATGAAATTAGCTGTTTATGATTGTAAACCTTATAATCGTAAAAAGATATAATTTCCAGACAAGTTCACATTATAAACAAAACATGCTATCTGAAAGCTCATCTTGGTTTATCATATAACATACTGTGTATTGAACAATAATACTGTATATTCACATATAACAAATTTTATATAATAATATCTACTTCTAAAATCAATGCTATCAGCATATAGTAGATAAATAATGGGAAGTAGTAGCAATGCTTGAAAAAAAAGAGCACTATCCTATCCTTAGCATTGGACCCCACTACAGTTATCTTCTCTCCAATGTAGGAATACAATGAATGTATGAATAGGTGAAGAAGATATCTCAGACACTACCAGAGCTATACTGTAATGCACTATGAAGGTAGAATTACATATATGTAATATGTAATGTTTAATTAAAACTCATTTTTTATATCCAGCTATTTTTATATGAAATGCATTCTTTACGGCTATTAAAATAATGTATAGCAACTTACTTGTTGTAGCCATGGCCTTATTGTATCCTAGAACACAAAGATAGATTTTACTTTGGTGTTTGAAATCTCTACATTCACTATCTACAAATAGATTGAATTACTCTTACCATTGACATAGAGAGAGTTTGCATCTAGCTTGTAGATACTCAACTTGGTAACATTTAAGGTCATGGAAGACACCTCATTGTAAAATGCCCCCGCATCAAATTTCAGCCCTGTAGCATCCTTCTTAATATTACAAACTAAGTTTACTTTGGTGCCAACTTCATTGAATCTGGTGAACAGAAAGTTAATATTTTTTTAGTCATTAGAATCACAAGTGGTAACGCCATTTCAAGTATACAATAAAAGTACAAAGTTATTATTGTAATTGATTTTACTACTCCCTTTTTTAGATGTGAGAAAATGTACTGATCCTATATGCACAGGCGAAAGTAGCCTGAAGTAGCAATTTTATGTTGGAAGACTACTTGATAACACCAATTTTTTATTGCCATGTCCTCATGAGAGGAAATCTCTGCAATGGGGACACATACATCAATAAAAAAGAAACTGTAAATAACACTGCGCTAACCCAATATACAAAAGTGAAGTGAATGTGACCAATATTCAAAACATACTGTAATATAAATGTAGCGCTAAAACAAACAATCCAAATATGAACAAATAATATAGTATAGTATATATTATTTGTTCATATTTGGATTGTTTGTTTTAGCGCTACATTTATATTACATCAATAAAAAAGATCCTGACAGAGGTTCGCACACTGAAACAAAAATTAAATAAAATGACCAAAGTAAGAACTTATTTACTGAATGAGAACTTTTTAATCTACTGATTTGGAAGGAAATATTGCACAAAAAGCTGTTGACAGAACAAGGACCTGTCCATTCAAAACCGATTTTTTTTTTTTTTTATTAAATAATAACAGTTTCTTACATCTCATCCCAAAGCTCATCACACAATTATGATATTTGCACAAGCTTATAACACTAATGCCCCGTACACACGGTCGGATTTTCCGACGGAAAATGTGTGATAGGACCTTGTTGTCGGAAATTCCGACCGTGTGTAGGCTCCATCACACATTTTCCATCGGATTTTCCGACACACAAAGTTTGAGAGCAGGATATAAAATTTTCCGACAACAAAATCCGTTGTCGGAAATTCCGATCGTGTGTACACAAATCCGACGGACAAAGTGCCACGCATGCTCAGAATAAATAAAGACATGAAAGCTATTGGCTACTGCCCTGTTTATAGTCCCGACGTGCGTGTTTTACGTCACCGCGTTTAGAACGATCGGATTTTCCGACAACTTTGTGTGACCGTGTGTATGCAAGACAAGTTTGAACCAACATCCGTCGGAAAAATCCTAGGATTTTGTTGTCGGAATGTCCGAACAAAGTCCGACCGTGTGTACGGGGCATAAGGCTATACAGGAAGTACAAATTTTAACAAACGCATGTAAATTGAAGAAATACACTAGTTATGTACCAGCATGCAGAGGGCGAACAAAGGAATTAAAAATGTCTGAAAATGTCAGATGCTGAAAATCCGATGGTGGTGGGACTGGTAAATATTATTAACATTCTTTTACATGCCTTTTTTTTTATTTTCTACAGACAGAGTGGCTATATTCATTAATTCACTGATAATTCAGATGGAGAAAGTGAGTTGAAAGTTCTCTGAAATGTAATTTGACTAAAAACCATAGATTCTGTTAACTGAACTTATCATATGCTATTCACATTGCTAAATGTGATTAACATATTGCATCTATCAAGACACTGGAGGAACTAATTACAAATCTGTAAATTAAATGCAATAATTGAAATATGCAACAGCATCACCCAAGTTAACATGTAAAAGACACATTGAAACATGTTTTCAGGTAAACATTACGATAATAACACAAATATGTATTCATTGAACATAATCTTCATTTTTAAATCTTGTTGTGTCCTATTAATAAGCAGTTAAATACCATAAACAATGTTTTTACAATTCCCTCAAAAATCAGCAAAATATTAACTGAAGAGCAAGTAATAATGGTAAGCTCATCAGTAAAGCTCTATCAAAGCATGGACTCATTTTGTTTCTATTAATTGCTTGGGATATGCTACAGAACATTTTTCTGCATCTATAAACATTTGCAGGACAAATAAAATTCTGTGGCAATGGACCATTTATTCAATAAGGAATCACACAAAAAAAAGCTATACTGCAAATTGCAGTAACCCACAGTAAGCATTTGATTTCCATTTATGGAAGCCAGATTCCTGGGAAAAGAATTCTAATTTTAACACTTCGCATTTCACTCTTACTGAAATGGCTTGAATCCAATGGATGATGTATATAATATATGTAAATAATTTGTGATAGCTAATTGTGAATAAATAAGATATTAGTTTTAAAGCTGTGCATAGATGGACTAATGTTGCTATATAAAGCCATAAATAAAAAATGTCAACTTTATACACTACATGAAAATAAGAGACAAATTTACGAAGGCGACAAGAGTACATATTGTTAACGTTTTATAAACTGTTACTCACGCAAAGCTATCAAGAAGGCAATTTATCAACTTGGAACCAAGGGTGCTGTTTTTCATTAAGTTGTTCACCTAGCAGCATAACATAGGAAAAGTCACTAGATAATTCAGAACACTCCCAGCTAAAGTTTATATTGTCAAACCACACAATTCAAATGACATACAAAATAATAGCTACAGCCTATGAATTGTTTCCATAGGCCAGCATTCTTTAAGAAAGGAGCCTACATCTGCACCTGCCCAATGATATTTAGAAATTAAAACATATGTGTATTTTAAGTAAAATAAAATACAGTTTAAAAATACAACATGCAGGTAGGATTCTCTCGCTTTAATTGTTATAACAGTATTTATAGACTGCACCAAAGTATACAAATTCTTCTATTTGTATATCGTTTATTAAAAATCATGGATATATAAAAAAAAAAAAGTGTAAGTACTTACCAAGTACAGCACATTGGTAGATGTAGTGTTGTACTTTAAAGAATTTTTGGAAGCAAGGTCAGAAGTATAAGCCAGGTTAAGTATAGTAACATTGAGTGTGATTTCTTCAGAATTGGCTGCGTCTACTGGGACTTGGGTGGCTGCCTCAATGGGGGACTCCACAACTAATAATATAATCAAGTAAAATTGTGAGTTCAGGTTACAATAAATCTGTTAAAATGTAGTAGGGCAAAGTTCTGCACATCTTCTTTGATGTTATATGCAGTAATGTAAAGTAATTTTAGAACTACAGAAACTTTTTACAGAAAAAAATGGCTAACAACTTTTTTCAGGTTAAGAACAAGGTGGCTAACAACATTTCTAGGGTATGCAACCCTGTTATTACTTTAAGCTGGCTTAACTTTGAGCATCACAAATCTTTTAAATAACATACTTGAGAGATGTCTTAAACTTTGCGAGTGAAGTTGCCCACCAGTACAATGCAGTTGAACAAAAGTGACAATCAAAAATATTAAAAACACTACATGACAGATCTTTTAAATGGCATGGGGATTCCCCAAACTCCATACTATACTAGGCAAGTGTCTCCTCTGCAGTTACTGGGGTGAAAGGCAAAATGCCCCCTAATCAACCCCATGCCAAGCATCTGTATGTCAGTTTGGAAAAACTCCTGGCTTTACAGCTGCTCCTATTCCAGATGGTGGAGTCAACCCCTATTCTCTGAGACTGTGGCCTGTACTTTATCACAGTGGCAGGTAGTTAACTGCCATTTTTTGACCGAGATATCAATGGTTATCAATGGTTATGTGGTTGGTATGGTTATGGATGGTATCAATGGTTAGAAAACCCCTGAAGCTGATATTACTGAGGAATTCCTTGAAATCCAGCACAAAAAAATGATACCTTATATTCCATTAACAGCTCCCACCACCTCTGCAGGACTGCCACAATTAACAGGTCCTCCCACCTCTTCTGCACTTCAAATTTTACCAGCTCCTGCCATGTCTCCTGGCCTTTCACCATTACCAGGTTTATCCACTTCTCTGGGTCTGCCATCATTACCAGCTTTTGCAACCTCTGCTGGACTGCCACCATTAACAGCCCCTTCTAGCTCTGGTCTTTGGTAATTTTAAAAACATAATTTGCATTGGTACATGCTCACATGCTGGTTTCCAGTTCTTCATGCCTTTTTGTTTAACAATCACTTGCTTATCAGCTTTAGAAATGCCACAAATGCTTTTCATGATTTGCTCTGCCCATAGACTTCAACAGGGTTCGGATTTAAGTTTGCAATTGTTGGACCTTGCAATGAGTCCAATGAATGTACCATGAACCAAACCAGAACGCATTTGCTTATATTTTACTTCTATATAGGTAAGTGAACATTTCACTTTTCTCCTATAGCCATAAGCATTGTCATGATATATAACTTATATCTTCGGCTAACTGGGAGGGGTCATTGGTAAAGCCAAAGCAAACAGTATAAATTTTAAAATAAATTGGACCCCTACTTACATGTTGCTTCATTGTATCCTGTAGGAGAAAGCAAAAACATGAGTTTGGCCTTTTAATTATGACAAAACAAATGTTAAAATTGTACTACAGATAGCCAACCAGAAATTTCATCAGAACATTTGTAAGTACACAGTAGGGGGGCATTCCAATGAGAACTCCCTAACTGCCTTTAAGCCATATTCCTAAGTGACATGGGCCATTAAGTCAGACTTTGTAAGTGGACATCGTCTGTAAATGTCTTATAGGGTGGATTTATGACATCGCGTTCAGTAGTAAATATATGTCAGAGAATTTACACTAGCCAAATGAATTATGGAACGTTTTCAGGGTTTTTTTTTTTTTTGGGGGGGGGGTCATGTCATATAAAGATTGTTAATAAACTAATAAACTGTAATTGTTTGTAATTATATATGGGTATAAATGTTTAACCAGTTCTATAGTTATATTTCCTTTAAAAAACGCACCAACCATGGTATTGGTTGGGGTAGTTTAAAGATAAGGCAACACACATTTTAAAGAAGGGATTGCAAATTACCATGGACATAAAGACTGTTGGGATCCAGGGAATATATCCCTAGGCTGGTGACACCATTTGTTTTGTTTGCTAGCTCTTTGAAAAAAGCAACTTGATCAAATCTAGGTGCTCCAGAACTGTTGACATAAGTGCAGATGGCATCCACTTTGGTGGCACTTGCTCCATTAGCTGAGCTGTAAAAACGAAATGTAAAATATATTATTCCCATTTATTTATCCAGATTTATTAAGATGCAGTATGATAACTCTCCCTATGCAGAAACGCCACTCAATCATTCTACCCACAGATTACGCCTCTCTCCCACTGGAATCTATGCAAGTGGGGGCTGCAATCGCACATTTTATGAAACCAGGACAAATGCTGTGGGGAGCTGGCTGTAATTCATCTGGAAGCCAAAACCGGCTCCCACAACCATGATGGCTGTGCGATGAGAAGAATCAGCTGCGGAAAAGACATCACAGGAATTCATAGACAGGTAAGCAGCTAGTTTTTAAAGGTCAGCATCTATAGTATTTGTAGCTGCTGATTTTAATTGTCAAAGCGGAACTCCAGGATCTAGCTATCTTTGCAATTTCAGATCCCTCTCCCTAAGCTCTGTTGAACTGCCGACACAGTTTAAATGAAAGTGCCTTACTTTTCTTGTAATCCAAGACTTTCCATCCCAGTGATGTCATGATGCAAAGAGAAATGCAAGAAATGAGACCCAGCATATGAAGTAAACTGAAGGAGGATCAGAGGGCAGAGGGCAGAGGGCAGAGTTGGCACTGAGGGCTATATCTGCTATCCGCAGTGACCAAGATTAGAGTAAAGCCTCACATGTTCATAGATAATATGCAATATAGAAGTAATATCATCCAAATTGACATATGAAGATTGGGGAGGTGGAAATATGGGGGCAGTTGCTGAAGCTGACCAACACATATAACCACCTAAAATGATTGAATGGACTATCTCGGTACTGATACAGTGACACAATTAATATGAATTTGATCAATTTTATCATATTAATTTTGTCACTGTATCAGTACCGAGATAGTCCATTCAATAATTTTAGGTGGCTATATGTGTTGGTCACCTTCAGCAACTGCCCCCATATTTCCACCTCCCCAATCTTCATATGCTATCCACAGTGGAAGGCTTAGACCAAAAGTCTTAGACTCCCAAGTCCACCCACTACTAACTATGTCTCTGTTAGCTGTAAAGAACTGCAGCGTGGCACAGACAAGACCAGTGGCCAGGGGATACATAGTGGCCATCGGTCTTACAAAACTGAGGTAGGTATGACATCAGCTGATACATTTTCTGCCTGGAGTTCAGCTTTAAAGAACTTACTGAAGTTCCTCTTTAATGTGTGGAAAATGTAAAAGCTAATTTAACAGAATTCAAATTCAATAACTAAGTGCAACGTACAGAAACCCATAGCAAAACTAAAAGCTTGACTATAGTAAACATACCACACACACACTATTAATATCTTACCTAAATCTTATGGTCTGACATACTGGAGAAAAAAAATTCAGAGTGGTTTGGTTCACAACAGAATTTATCTGGAAAAGACAAACAACATATTCTTAAAGATGATAAAAACAACCAACATGACACAGTTAATATTTTTAAACATTTTAAAAAGAAGCCATTTAACCTGTGATCATCTTTATATAAAAATTCTTATCAGTGTGTGTCTTAAGTATTGATAAGCCGAACATACCCGGGTTGAGTTTGCCGAACGCTACTAAAATTCAGGTGCCTAATCCAACCTCCATTGAAATCAATGGGAGCTGAATCTGAAAAAAACAGTAAGGTCCTTGTTCTTGGCTAATAGGTAAGGGATTGTCAACCGAATAGCACGAAAGGCACTACCCTGGGCACCAAAGCAAAAAAAAAATTCTGTTTGCGGGGAGTTGCAATTTTGATAATGCTTACAGGATCTTTTCTAAGAGCCATGCATTGGGTTACCGTTGTAGCATGGCTGGGCAGGGGCCATGGCCATCGACATGGGATCCTGTAACTCTGATAAGCTAAATTAGACATGCAAATTTGTAACTCTTGAATCAATCTGCTTCCTTGAATAGAGCTTTCCTAATATGGTCAGTTTGTATCTCTCCTTCTGATTTAGTATAAAGAGGAACCTCAATATTTGCAACTGCATAGAGCTATGAGCTATAAAACTGTAATTATGATAAGTGATTTTAGTTATCATTTCTTTCTATGCTTGTGGACCAAACATGCTTATTAACATTGATATCAATGTAGCTTACAGTACACAGTTTGGGTTCATTCAGATGGGCACTGACAACTATCCTGTGTGGTGGCAGCCTGTAGAGATGGATGCAGACACAGCAGCTGCACAGACACAACCACGTGTCAAAATTGGATGCGTGGGCAAGAGCGGGTGCACAAATCCAAATGCAGACAGTGCTAGCAATAATCACTGTCTTCTCCCAGAAGGGATGGCTTCCCTTACCCTCCCCTGTGCCCCTGCTGAGAGAAGAGAATGGCCTGGCAGGAGGGATTCCTGCATCAGCACTGTCTGTGTTAATGGGAGAATCTAGCAAATCACGGGTTGCAGGAAAGAAATTTGCTCTGTGTATGGACCCCCTAAGTTTTGTCTGTCACAACTAAAGCACGCTGTCAATATGGCTGCTGGGAACCCACCCTTTTAGAGTGAGGGCATTTACCCTCCTATGCCAGCTGACCTAGGTTCAAAGGCCAGGCAATGCATTATGGTCACAATGACAAACATAATTTTGCTTGATGTACAAACTATGAACTCCTGAACCTCTTCCCTAAAGATAGGGAAAAATATATATTTTAACTGTAACAAAAAAAACTAACAGGTACAGTTATTAAAGAAATATATGATCTTGCTTCATGTTTACATACTTTGATAAAAGCTGTGAATTCATAAACCATACTTACCACAGTATTCATTATAAGTCGAGTACTGTTGAATATGGAGGTGTTCGGTGTCCCCATATTAGAGGTGTATGGGAGATTAGTTATAGTAACATTTACAGTAAAAGAATTAACTGCTGCCAATGGCGTGGTTGGATTTTTAGCTGAAAAAAAAACAAATAAATCAACATCACACAATGCTTCAAAGGTATAGATAATTTTTTGAGCAAAAAGCACATGTCAAGAAGCGCCGATTTTAGAGAACTTGCTGTTAATGTTGCAGAACTAACCACTTCTTTAACCACTTGAAGATCAGGGCTTTTTCTGACACTTCTCACATACATGTAAAGATCAGTATTTTTTGCTAGAAAATTACTTAGAACCTCCAAACATTTTATTTTTTTTAAAGCAGTTTTTTTGTCACATGGTATTCGCACAGTGGTTTTTCAAACGCAATTTTTTGGGGAAAAAATACACTTGAATGAACTTTGAAGCATAAAAACACAATATAATACCCATTTTTTTGTAGACTGTAAAAGATTATGTTACACTGAGTAAATAGATACCAAACATGTCATGCTTTAAAACTACGCATGTCCGTGGGACGGGGACAAACTATGTAAATTTTATTATCCATAAGCGATGCTGTGAAAACCTTTACTTGTTATCACTTTAGATTTACACAGGAGGTCTGGTGCTAGAATTATTGCTCTCGCTCTGACATTCACAATGATAGCTCACATGTGTGGTGCAATCACTGTTTTGTACAACAACCAACGTGTGCGACCACGGGGGACGAGGGCGCTTTATAATTCTTATTTTATTTTTTAATTTATTGCTTTTTTACACTGTACCTTTAAACATTTTTTGATCACTTTCATTGTTATCACAAGGAATGTAAACATCCCGTGTGATAACAATAGGCAGTGACAGGTCTTCTCAACTGAGACATCTGAGACGTCTCCTCTGCCCTCTTGGTAGGATCCAACACTTTTTAAAAACCACTACTCTTTGGCAGAAAGCTCCACTCTTTTGAGGAACTCTGCTTAGGTGAGGGACCGATCCAAAGGTCCTTATCAACCTCCTACAAATCCTTATTGGACCTTCACGCCACTGAAGACCCCCCATTCTTAGCAAAATGGAAGAGAGACTTGCAAGTCATCTTCACAGAACCCCAAACAAAACGCATACTCTTTTTCGCACAGAAATCCTCTCTGTGCAGCAAATATCAAGAGACCACATATAAAATAGTGATGCACTGGTACAGAACTCCTTCCGTGCTGGCTAAGATATATCCTCTACAAACTGATCGCTGTTGGTGCTGCAGGCCTACACCCAGGCACTCTATTACATATTTTCTGGGACTGCCCTGTGCTCCAAACTTTTTGGCAGCCGGTGCTTAAGCTCATACAGAAACTCATGGACATTTCCCTTCAGGATAACCCAGCAGCAGTTCTCCTTAACCTTACACTCCTGTCAAGGAAACGTTACCACAAATCCCTCCTCAAGCATCTCCTTAATGCTGCTCGGGCCAGCATCCCACCTCTTTGGAAGCAACAGTCTGCGCCAACAGTAGCCCAATGGTTCGCAAGGGTGAAGGACATTGAGCAAATGGAAGATCTGACCTCTACTTTGCGAGATAAGTCGGAGGAACATAAGTCCAGATGGTTTCATTGGAACCTCTTTCGCTTCTCTGACTAATTCCACCAATACATAGCAGGATCCACTGTCTAGGATCCCCATCTACATTTCAGCATTACCGATCATGGCTTCCCGGGGGCAACTGCCCCTCCCCTCCCGGCTCCCTCCCTTGATTTTTTTTTTAAATTTTTTCTCTCTCTCTCTCTTTTTCTCTCCCTCTCTCTTTCTCTCTTTCCCTCTCTCCCTTGTCTTCTCTTTCTTTCCCCTTCCTATTTTTCTCTTTCAATAAAAAAGACACGAAAAGTGATGGGCACAGGTGTTTATGTTTACCCTATATTAGACTTTAGCGAGTGGTATGAGTTAGACTGAATGGCGACCTTCACTCACATGCAACTGTTTTGTTTGGTTGTTATACTTGATGTGTTCATTACAGTCTATATGCAATGCAAAGTTGTCTTTATGTTTGTATCTGTGTCATATATTTAATTAAACAATAAATAAATAAATAAATAAACACTACTGGTTTGTTTTCAACCAGCGAAACCAGAAGTGACAAAATACTCATTGCTTCTGGTTTCTTAGACCATAGAGATGATCAGGGCCATTCCTGTCCCCGATCAGCTCTATGGTCAGCTGGCAGATTTGCTGCAATCTGTCCCAGTGGGAAGGAAGAGCCTGGGAAGGCGGTGAGAGGGGGCCTCCCACTGCTTCTAAAAGCAGTCCAGCAGCTGTTTAACCACTAGGATTGCTTATACAAGAAAGTGTTCTGCCGGCTGAAAAAAACTATACTGGGATGATGCCTGGTATAACCACTCAAAGTACGGATATGTCGCCTGATGGCAAGTGGTCAAAAGGTCTTACCGTAATGTCTGCTTTACTAGTGATTATAAATAGTTGGACACACTATTTCATTTGAGATCCTTGGCCTTTGCAATAATTAGTTGTCTTGTTCTACATATTTGATGTATTAGAGGTATAGATTATCCTTTAAAAGCGTTTGATCGGTGTGTGCTCAGTAGTAGCCCCCTTTTTTTTTTACACACATTTTTTTTTCTCTCTGCAAGGACAGAGAAAGATGCAATGGGGTTGATTCGCTAAAGGCAAATGCACTGTGCACTACAAGTGAACTGCAAGTGGAAGTGCAGTCATTGTAGATCTGTGGGGAAGGTCTGAAATGAGGGGATTTTCCTTGTATGTCCCCCTCAGATCTACAGCGACTGCACTTCCAAGTGCACTTGCAGTGCACTTCCAAGAGCGCACAGTGGATTTGCCTTTAGTAAATAAACCCCAATGTATCTCTCTCACCCGTTCACAGAGACAGAAAACACGGGAGCAGGCTTCACAGTGACTGATTACTGTGATAGCCAAGCAGAGGCTATCACAACGATCAGGTGACCTGAAATTGGTTGTTCTGGGTCCCAATCATTGGAACGAGGCCACGGGCTCTTGGTGAGACCCTAGTCTCTGTGCTGGGAGATGTGTAAAATATGCGTCCCCACAGAAAAAAGCACAGTCCAATGCATATTTGTGTTACATCAGTGTCAAGGGGTTAAGGGATTGGTGTTTTCCAATCTTGCCATTGACAGACTATAAAAAGGAGGGTCCCTTCAGTAATTTTAAAAACATCATTTGCATTGGTACATGCTCCAATGCCAGTTTCCAATTTTTCGTGTCTTTTGTTGTCCTCATCAATCCCTTGCCTATTAGCCTTAAGGGCCAGTTCACACCATAGAAACGCAGTCCGGATACACTCCAGATGCTTTTTTGCATGCACGTTTTTGATGCGTTCCAGTGCGTTATTGATGCGTTCCAGTGCGTTTTTGATGCAGTCCAGTGCATTTTTCCCCTCCTTTTTTTTCCTTAACCTTAAATAAGAACATGCATGTTCCAGTGCATTTTTGGTGCGTTTAGGTGTGTTCCAGTGCGTTCCCGTGAGTTTTTGATGCTTTTTACAGCGTTCCAGTACAGTCCAGTGCAGGAAAAATGCAGCATGTTCTACTTTTTTTCTGGAACTGGAACGCAGTGGAATTGCAAGCACTGGTGTGAACTATGCCATTGAAAACCACATAACCTACTTTCTATGCGTTTTTGATGCATAAAAAAACGCACTGGACTGCATGTGGTGTGAACTGGCCCTAAAAATGGCTACAAATGTTTTTCATTAATTGCTCCACCCATAGCCTTCCACCGGGCTTTGTATTTAAAGTAAAGTACCAATATTATTGCCTGAGGCTGTCAAAACTTTCTTGGTGTGCCAAGATAGACTGCACTTTCTCTCATCCAGCCCCAGCATCTCCCACACCACCTCCCCCCTGCTGTTGTCTTCACTGCACCCTTTCACTCACTTGGTGACAGATATATGATCGCACCTTTAGTCAGCCACCTTAGCCATTTTTGGGTCAGAGGTCCATCGCCTCAAGTGGGTGCCACTGTAGAACTAACAGCATCCCTCTGACATCTACTTCTACAAGGGTGGGCGCCTGATCCTTGGTTCCCAAAAGCTGAGTAACTTAACCCAGGGCTCAGCCCATCCCTCTACAGTCCATGACCACTATTGTTTCAGATACATAGGATCTCTGCATCTGTGATGGACTAGTGCCCCACCTCTCCATTCCATGGCCTGGGATGTTAGGATCTAGTCAGAGCACATGCAGTATCATCCCCTTTTCTCAGCTGGCCTTTTGTTCTTTAGATCTCCCCCTGTTTGAGCCTCCAAGGGGCTGACACATGGGCGCACCACCTAGTTAGATTGTGTTATTCCATTGTGATACGGCATTCGTCGTGGTGGTACCCTGTGTGCCAGTATACTTGGCGTCCGGACAATTCTGTTCCTTGTTTTTTGTATGTGTTTTTGTATCATGTTATTAGCATGTCTGTCATGCATTGCTAAGTGGTTTTAGGTTTCTCTACCTGGGTGGTTGTATTTTGTAGTCCCATGATTTTAGATGGTACAATTTTTGATACCCAATAAATGATTTTCAATTTTTTGACCAACAGCAGTCCACACACTATCTTACCTTTGCAGCCTTCTTGTTCTTTTCCTCCTCTAGGGAAAATATTTTTTGTTCGTATTTAAGTCTGCAATTTTTAGACTTTGCAATGGGTTCAATGAATGCCCCATGAACCAAACCAAAACACATTCGCTTATCTTTTACTTCTAGATAGGGAAGTGCTCATTGCACTTTTCTCCCTAAACTGTAAATATGTCTATGATATATAAGTTAAATCTTTGGCTAAATGAAAGAGGTCATTGGCAAGGCCAAAGCAAACAGTATCAATTTTAAAATAAATTGGACCACTACTTACATGCTGCTTCACTGTATCCTGTATGAGAAAGCAAAAATATGAGTTTGGTCTTTAATTCTGACAAAACAAATGTTCAAATTGCAATTTAGACAAAAAAAAAACAATCAAAAAGTTATCAGATGAAGACATCCCCACATTCTCAGGGCTGGGCAGTCTTTACAGGCTGTGCTTATATTCTTATAGTAAGTAGCTATGTTGGGCTTGTTCTGGGCTAAGCCATGGGAAAAAAATGACAATCCTAAGTGCATGTGTCAAGGTGGCGATTGCTAACACACTCAATAGCTGGGTCCAGTGCTTGTGGAAAATTTCAGTTTTGTCAGAAATTTTTAGACAGCAGCAGTGAGAACATTTAATGCCTGGCAATTTAAAAGGGAGGAAGGGGTGGGGGTGGTTGATCAAATTGACCCATCTGTAAAGTGTATTAAAGTGGAGTTCCACCCAAAAGTGGAAGCTCCACTTATCTGCTTCCTCCCCCCCTCCAGTGTCACATTTGGCACCTTTCAGGGGGGAGCAGGTACTGCTCTTGACAGGTACCCTTCCCCACTTTCGGGAGACAAAGCCACAGCGCTGTCCCTCAGAAGTTCGGCCCCCTCCTCCTTTCTCTGCCACCGGGCCAGTTAGAAAGTGCAGCACGCTTCGCACATGCGCAGTGGGAACCCGGCTGTGAAGCCTAAAGGCTTCACTGCCAGTTTCCCTTACGACGAATGGCGGTGGTAGCACCCAACTGCTGATCCAAAAATCAGCTGGGGTGCCTACATCATGGGTTCCCTGGACAGGTAAGTGTCCATATATTAAAAATTAGCAGCTACAGTATTTGTCCCCAGGTGGAACACCACTTTAAAGCCACATTTTTAGTAGAATAGTTTAAAAAAATGGTTGCTTTATTGTAATACAATATCAGACATATTTCCCAGATAGCTAACCAGAAAATTTCATTAGAACATTTGTAAGGACACAGTAAGGGGACATTCTAATGAAAAGAAACTCTAACTGCCTTCAAGCCCTAAATCTAAGTGACATAAGTGACATGGCCCATTAAGGAGACTATTCTAAGTGACATGGCCCATTAAGATTATCAGACTTGTCTGGATATTGTCTTATAGGGTGGATTTATAAAATCGCGCTCAGTAGCAAACATACTGTATGTCAGAAAGATCAGAAAATGTACACTAGTCAAATAATTATAGGAGGTTGACAGATAATTTTTTTTGGCGCACGGGGGGGGGGGGGGGGGGGGGTCATGTCGTCTGAAGATAATTCTACATTGGTATACATGTTTTACCAGGTAGTTTAAAGATAACAGACATTTTAAAGAAGAGATTGCAAATTACCATTGACATAAAGACTGTTGGGATCCAGGGAATATATCTCTAGGCTGGTGACACCATTTGTTTTGTTTGCTAGCTCTTTGAAAAAAGCGACTTGATCAAATCTAGGTGCCCCAGAACTGTTGACATAAGTGCAGATGGCATCCACTTTGGTGGCACTTGCTCCATTAGCTGAGCTGTAAAAGCAAAATGTAAAATATATTATTCCCATGTATTTATTTTGATTTATTAAGATGTAGTATGATAACTCTCAATATGCAAAAACACCACTTTCCCAATCTAATCTATTCAAGTGGGGGGCTGCAGTTTCACATTTTATGCAACCGGGACAAACGTGCATTGGGGAGCTGGCTGTGGTTTGTCATGAAGTCACGATTGGCTCCCAAAATCAAGATGGTGGTGTGATGGGAAGAATCAGCTGTGAGAAGACATCACTGGAATCCATGGACTGGAGAGCAGTTGGTTTTTAAAGGTCAGCAGCTACAGTGTTTGTAGCTGCTGACTTTTAATTGTTTTATTTGTTAAGGCAGAATTCCAGTATGTAGCTATCTTTGCAATTGCAGATCTCTCTCCCTAAGTTTTACTTTTTTTGTAATCCAAGATTTTCCATCTTAGTGATGTCATAACATCCTTTGGAAAGGAGAACTGTCTTTCTTGCTGCACATCATATCTGAGCTGGGAAAGAGGAGTGCATTTCCCATAATGCAATGGGAAATGCATGAAATGAGGGCCAACGTGTGCAGTGAACTGAAGGAGAAACGGAGGGTGGAGTTGGCACTGAAGGCTGTATCTGGTATCCACAGTGGAAGTGTCACATCCGGAGTCTTATGCCCCGTACACACGGTCGGATTTTCCGATGGAAAATGTCCGATCGGAGCGTGTTGTCGGAAATTCCGACCGTGTGTCGGCTCCATCGGACATTTTCCATCGGATTTTCCGACACACAAAGTTTGAGAGCAGGATATAAAATTTTCCGACAACAAAATCCGTTGTCGGAAATTCCGATCGTGTGTACACAAATCCGACGGACAAAGTGCCACGCATGCTCAGAATAAATAAAGAGATGAAAGCTATTGGCCACTGCCCCATTTATAGTCCCGACATACGTGTTTTACGTCACCGCGTTTAGAACGATCGGATTTTCCGACAACTTTGTGTGACCGTGTGTATGCAAGACAAGTTTGAGCCAACATCCGTCGGAAAAAATCCTAGGATTTTGTTGTCGGAATGTCCGAACAAAGTCCGACCATGTGTACGGGGCATTAGACTTCTGAGTCCACCCACTACAGTGAGCAGAGACGTAAATATGTACGTATAATTGGCCAGGGGATGCATAGTGGCCATTGGTCTTACATAACAGATGTCAGAGGAATTCAAGCTATAATTCAAACAATGCTCCCTGGATTTCTCAGAGATTAGACAGTGGGGAGAGAAACAATCAGCATATTGCACTAAGGTATGACATGCTAATATTTCTGTAAAAGAAATACAGTCAGTGCAAAAATACTACTAACACAAGAAATATAAGAGCTGCTGTGCACTGAAGGTAAACATATAAAACCTCAAAAATCGTATCATAAAGCAAAGCAGTGCAGCGCTAAACCCAAAAGTCCAGAAACAGTCCCTTAGAGTAAAATCAATTGTAGATAAGGAAAAAAGGTTCTCCTCCGTGGTGATATAGGTGCTCGAAATATTCCATGCAGTGCTACATATCCGTGATACCACCACCGGCCAACCAAACCGCTCACCTCAGCAAATGGACCCCTGAACTAACAGGTAGGTCAAAACAGCATTTACCACACTTGGTGGAGGGGGATGAAGACTTGTCTGGGAAGATGATCCCCATGGTAATGGAGATGGCACTCGGTAATGGAGATGGCACTTAATTGCAGGTCATATCACATGTAATAAAAATGAAAATACATAGTGCACACTGCGTGGCTAAAACAAATTTCATTTATTAAAAATTAAGGTACTCACAAGCACAGCACTATGCCCTAGTGCTGGGATACAGATAGAATATCATCAAAGGATAACGTGGGTTAGATGGTGGCTGCAGTGATGTCCAAAAGCTCCCGCACGCGTATCGTCCTCCTCGGGACTTCGTCAGCGGTAATGGAGATAAAAGACATCACATCTATATATATAGAGCCCAAAATAATCTACTTCCTGTAAGATAAAAACACCCCCTAGGGAACCGTCCAATCGGATCCGGCTATCCTGGGGTCAAAGGGATTGCTTCCTACCAAACCTGATGGATCACTATGGTAACCCAGGCTTATGTGTCATGATGCCCGGTCATGTGACATTAGGAAGCTTCCTAATGTCACATGACCGGGCATCATGACATCATCTAACCCACGTTATCCTTTGATGATATTCTATCTGTATCCCAGCACTAGGGCATAGTGCTGTGCTTGTGAGTACCTTAATTTTTAATAAATGAAATTTGTTTTAGCCACGCAGTGTGCACTATGTATTTTCATTTTTATTACATGTGATATGACCTGCAATTGAGTGCCATCTCCATTACCGAGTGCCATCTCCATTACCGTGGGGATCATCTTCCCAGACAAGTCTTCATCCCCCTCCACCAAGTGTGGTAAATGCTGTTTTGACCTACCTGTTAGTTCAGGGGTCCATTTGCTGAGGTGAGCGGTTTGGTTGGCCGGTGGTGGTATCACGGATATGTAGCACTGCATGGAATATTTCGAGCACTTATATCACCACGGAGGAGAACCTTTTTTCCTTATCTACAATTGATTTTACTCTAAGGGACTGTTTCTGGACTTTTGGGTTTAGCGCTGCACTGCTTTGCTTTATGATGCTAATATTTCTGCCTAGAGTTCAGCTTTAACCACTTGCTTACCGGGCACTTAAACCCCCTCCTATCCAGACCAATTTTCAGCTTTCAGCGCTGACGCACTTTGAATGACAATTGCGCGGTCATACAACACTGTACCCAAATGAAATTTTTACCATTTTTTCACCACAAATAGAGCTTTCTTTTGGTGGTATTTGATCACCTCTGCAGTTTTTATTTTTTGTTAAAAAAATGTAAAAACCTGAATTTTTTTTTTAAAAAAATTGTTATTTTTTTTATATTTTGTTATAAAAAATTTTAAACGGGTAATTTTTCTCCTTTATTGATGTACGCTGATTAGGCGGCAGTGATGGGCACTGATAGGCGGCAGTGATGGGCACTGATGGGTGGCAGTGATAGGCACTGATGGGTGGCAGTGATGGGCAGCACTGCCGGGTGGCACTGATTGGCACTACAGGTGGGCATTGATAGGTGGCACTTGTGGGCATTGATAGGTGGCACTTGTTGGCACTGTTAGGTGGCACTGTGGGCACTGTTAGGTGGCACTGTGGGCACTATTAGGTGGCACTGTGGGCAGTGTTAGTTGGCACTTTTAATGTGGCACTGATGAGGCAGATGTGCCTCTTTCACTTGGGGACCGATGTCCCTCACATCCTAGCCGGTGATCGGCTTTTTTTTCTACTCACGCTGTCAGCGTGAGTAAAAAAAAAAACGATTACCGATCTTTTGTTTACATCATGTGATCAGCTGTCATTGGCTGACAGCTGATCACATGGTAAGGGGCCAGGACCGGCCCCTTACTCGGATCGGTGATCAGCCGAGTCTCAGTGACTCGGTGATCACAGAGCGCCAGGGAGCGTGCACAGGGGAGGCTGTCATATGACGGCCTCCCGGGAATGCAGGTCCGCGCTGTGGCCGTCATTCGGCCATAGCGCGGATACCAGGAGGTTAAAGGACTTACTGAAGTTCCTCTTTAATGTGTGGAAAATGTAAAAGCTAATTTAACAGAAATCAAATTCAATAACTAAGTGCCACGTACAGAAGCCCATAGAAAAACTAAAAGCTTGACTATAGTAAGCATACTGCACACACGCTATTAATTACTTACCTAAATCTTATGGTCTGACATACTGGAGAAAAAAATTTCAGAGTGGTTTGGTTCACAACAGAATTTATCTGGAAAAGACAGACAACATATTCTTAAAGATGATTAAAACAACCAACAAGGCACAGTTAATATTTTTAAACATTTTAAAGAGAAGCCATTTTTTAACTTGTGATCATCTTAATATAAAAATTCTTATCAGTGAGTCTTACGTAGTGATAAGCCAAGCGTATGCGGGTTGAGTTACTGAAATTCAGGTGCCGAATCCAACCTCTATTGAAATCAATGGGAGCTAAATGTGAAAAAAACAGTAAGGGCTTTGTTCTAGGCTAATAGGTAAAGGATTGTATACAAACCCGTGGTTGCAGGAAAGAATTTTGCTCTGTGTATGGTCATGGCCTAAGTTTTGTCTGTCACAGCTAAAGCATGTTGTCAATATGGCTGCTGGGAACCCACCCTTTTAGAGTGAGGGCATTTACCCTCCTATGCCAGCTGACCTAGGTTCAAAGGCCGGGCAAGGCTTTACGGCCACAATGACAATGACATAATTTTGTCAGATACACAAACCATGAACTCCTGAACCTCATCCCTATAGGGGGAGAGGCAAAAAAATATATTTTAACTGTAAAAAAAAAAAACTATGATCTTGCTTCATATTTACAGACTTTCATAAAAGCTGTGAATTCATAATCCATACTTACCACAGTATTCATTATAAGCTGAGTGCTGTTGAATATGGATGTGTTCGGTGTCCCCATATTAGAGGTGTATGGGAGATTAGTTATAGTAATATTTACAGTAAAAGAATTAACTGTTGTCAATTGCGTGGTTGGATTTTTAGCTGAAAAAAACAAATACATCAACATCACACAATGCTCCAAAGTAGAGTATAAATAATTTTTGAGCAAAAAAGCACAACTTAATAAGAAGCGCTGATTTTAGAGAACTGGCTGTTAATGTTGCAGAATATCTTTAACTACTTGAAAACCAGGCCTTTTTCTGACACTTCTCACATACATGTAAAGATCAGTATTTTTTTTGCTAGAACATTACTTAGAACCTCCAAGCAGAGGCCCTAGAGAATAAAATGGTGGTGTTTTTTTTATGTCACACAGTATTTGCATTGTGGTTTTTCAAATGCAAATTTTTGGGGGAAAAATGCACAAAAACACAATATAATTCCGAATTTTTTCATAGACTTTACAAGATGATGTTACACTGAGTAAATAGATACCAAACATGTCATGCTTTAAAACTGCACAAGTCAATGGAACGTCGACAAATGACATAAATTATACTATTCATAAGCAATGTTTTAAAAGCCTTTACATGTTACCACTTTAGATTTACACAGGAGGTCTGGTGCTAGAATTATTCCTCTTGATCTGATGTTCACAGTGATACCTCACATGTGTGATGCAATCGCTGTTTCGTACAAAGTTGCACCAACGTGTGTGAGCAACAGGGAATGAGGGTGCTTTATAGTTCTTATTTTATTTATTTTCATCTATTTTTTTATTTTATTTTTACTCTGTACTTTTAAATATTTTTTGATTACTTTTATTGTTATCACAAGGACTGTAAACATCCCTTGTGATAATAATAGGCAGTGACAGGTCTTCTCTACTGAGACATCTGGGGTCTATTAGACCCCAGATGTCTCCTTTTCTCTCTTGGTATGATCCGATCTTGGTACGAGCCAACACTTTTTACAACCCACTAATGGTTTGTTTACAACCAGGGAAAACAGATGTGACAAAATACTCGTTGTTTCCGGTTTCTTACACCATAGAGATGATCAGGGCCATTCTTGTCCTCAGATGTCTCCTCTGCCATCTTGGTATGATCCAATCTTGGTATGAGCAAACGCTTTTTACAAACCACTAATGGTTTGTTTACAACCAGCAACATCGGAAGTGACAAAATACCATTCCTGTTCCCAATCAGCTCTATGGTCAGCTGGCAGAATTGCCGGCTGCAGTCCTGGGTTCCCCGGTGGGACAGGAAAGCCCAGAAAGGCGGTGGGAGGGGGGGACCCCCTCCCACCGCTTGTAAGAACAATCCAGCGGTTAGTTAGCCACTAGGATTGCTTTTACAAGAAAGTGTTCTGCCGGCTGAAAAAAACAATACTGGGATGATGCCTGGTAAAACCACTTAAAGTCAGGCGATGTACGGGTATGTCGCCAGACAGCAAGTGGTCAAAAGGTCTTATCTTAATGTCTGATTTACTAGAAATTATAAATAGTTGGACACACTATTTTATTTGAGAACCTTTGCCTTTGTAATAATTAGTTGTCTTGTTCTACAAATTTGATGTATTAGAGGTATAGATTAGCCTTTAAAAGGGTTTGATCAATGCATTCTCAGTAGTGGCTGCTACTTTACTTATAGGGTTCATTAAACCCAACAAATAGCAGTCTCTCTGTGTGGCTGTGTGCCTAGTTGTTTTTATGAATTGTATTGCAAAGCATCTTAGTAGGATCATGCATAGCATTCAATAAAACTGAAAAATACAGCCTGATGCAGCTAAGTGGAATTCAACAGCTGTTCTGAGACCCCCTACACCCACCCTATAGACGTTTAACTGGATATACATGTACAGTGCCTTGCGAAAGTATTCGGCCCCCTTGAACTTTTCAACCTTTTGCCACATTTCAGGCTTCAAACATAAAGATATAAAATTTTTATTTTTTTGTGAAGAATCACCAACAAGTGGGACACAATTGTGAAGTGGAACGAAATCTTTTGGATTTTTGAAACTTTTTTAACTAATAAAAAAATGAAAAGTGGGGCGTGCAAAATTATTCGGCCCCCTTGCGTTAATACTTTGTAGAGCCACCTTTTGCTGCGATTACAGCTGCAAGTCGCTTGGGGTATGTCTCTATCAGTTTTGCACATCGAGAGACCCATTCTTCATTGCAAAACAGCTCGAGCTCAGTGAGGTTGGATGGAGAGCGTTTGTGAACAGCAGTTTTCAGCTCTTTCCACAGATTCTCGATTGGATTCAGGTCTGGACTTTGACTTGGCCATTCTAACACCTGGATACGTTTATTTGTGAACCATTCCTTTGTAGATTTTGCTGTATGTTTGGGATCATTGTCTTGTTGGAAGATAAATCTCCGTCCCAGTTTCAGGTCTTTTGCAGACTCCAACAGGTTTTCATCCAGAATGGTCCTGTATTTGGCTGCATCCATCTTCCCCTCAATTTTAACCATCTTCCCTGTCCCTGCTGAAGAAAAGCAGGCCCAAACCATGATGCTGCCACCACCATGTTTGACAGTGGGGATGGTGTGTTGAGTGTGATGAGCTGTGTTGCTTTTACGCCAAACATATCGTTTTGCATTGTGGCCAAAAAGTTCGATTTTGGTTTCATCGGACCAGAGCACCTTCTTCCACATGTTTGGTGTGTCTCCCAGGTGGCTTGTGGCAAACTTTAGACGAGACTTTTTATGGATATCTTTGAGAAATGGCTTTCTTCTTGCCACTCTTCCATAAAGGCCAGATTTGTGCAGTGTACGACTGATTTTTGTCCTATGGACAGACTCTCCCACCTCAGCTGTAGTTCCCTGCAGTTCATCCAGAGTGATCATGGGCCTCTTGGCTGCATCTCTGATCAGTCTTCTCCTTGTCTGAGCTGAAAGTTTAGAGGGACAGCCAGGTCTTGGTAGATTTGCAGTGGTCTGATACTCCTTCCATTTCAAAATGATCGCTTGCACAGTGCTCCTTGGGATGTTTAAAGCTTGGGAAATCTTTTTGTATCCAAATCCGGCTTTAAACTTCTCCACAACAGTATTACGGACCTGCCTGGTGTGTTCCTTGGTCTTCATGATGCTCTCTGCGCTTTCAACAGAACCCTGAGACTATCACAGAGCAGGTGCATTTATACAGAGACTTAATTACACACAGGTGGATTCTATTTATCACCATCAGTCATTTAGGACAACATTGGATCATTCAGAGATCCTCGCTGAACTTCTGGAGTGAGTTTTCTGCACTGAAAGTAAAGGGGCCGAATAATTTTGCACGCACCACTTTTCAGTTTTTTAATTGCTAAAAAAGTTTAAAATATCCAATAGATTTTGTTCCACTTCACAATTGTGTCCCACTTGTTGGTGATTCTTCACAAAAAATTAAAATTTTATATCTTTATGTTTGAAGCCTGAAATGTGGCAAAAGGTTGAAAAGTTCAAGGGGGCCGAATACTTTCGCAAGCCACTGTATAATCTTTATTTTTCTCAAACAGCGGACTGAATAAAAAAAAAACCTGATAGATCCCTGCATCAACAGAAACAATGTTGATGCGGGGAGCTCTCCTACTGTGCTATTGAATTCTGACAGGGTACAACCCCCCCCCCCCCCCGCCAGAATACACTAATCAGCGATTGCAGCCATTGGTTGCAAGTACTGAAAGCATGCTGGTTTTTCAGCAGGACTATTCAACAGAAGCCAATCGTATGACCAGCTTCTGTTCAACAGAGAAGAGTACACACGGTCCGAAAGTCGGCCAGTACCTGCTGAACCAGCCAATTTTCAGTAAGTGAGTACCTGGCTTTAGATTATATTGCTGTATCTGTATTTTTAAGTAACTATATTGTACTGTATATGTTGAATATAAATCTATTTTTTTAATAGCTTACTTGGAACCAGAGACACAGACGCTTGCTCATTATAACCTAAGCAAGAAAAAAGACAATAAAAATGTTAGCCTTTGGAGATAACCACAGCATAACTCCAGCAACATGCAATTACAGTATGTTAAAATATTCAGAAATCCCCTTCTGGTGCCGTTAGGCTTCTCCACAAAACCAGCCATAGGTGCAAAGTTTATTAGGAAAGAAGAAAGAAATGGCTGCACATCCAGAACTTCCAATTGCCTTTTATTTTGCTTCACAAAGATAACACCAGAGACACCAAACTGTGGTCACATGTGTTCTACGTGACCACAGTTTGGTGTCTCTGGTGTTATCTTTGTGAAGCCAAATAAAAGGCAATCGGAAGTTCTGGATGTGCAGCCATTTCTTTCTTCTTTCCAAGTTTTCTACGGAGGTGGGCTGGAGCTAGAACTCTGCAAGATACTCCAATCAGCCTTATCTTTATACACCTGGAGCAGCGGTTCTTTTTCCTGTATGCAAAGTCTATTATACGCCTCCTTAGATTCAATTAGCCAGTAGGAAAAAAAAAAAGGAGGCTTTTTTTAGGCTTTTTTTAGGCACAATTAGGCTCCACTAGCGGGCAAAATATTCCAGAGAAAATTATCCTGTGGTGTTTTTCTGTTCACTTGCTCTTAAAGTTGTAGGAGCGTTATGGATCGGAGGCATGCAGCTTATTATGGTCCTTTCTTCTATATTAAAGTATAGACTATATTGTCTACAGGCAAGCAAAACCCATATAAGCAGTAAACTTTTATTCTTGGTTGTTAGTTAAAAACCAATTTGCAAACTGAATTTGTTGCTTAACGAAAAATTATTTATGTGACAGAAACACACAAATTTGGCACTTGTAATTGATAGATAAGAAATAATAATAAGAAGAAGAATAAAAATAAAGACATTTTACCATTGATATAAAGGCTGTTAGGATTCAGGGTGTAGATTGCTAACTTTGTCACATTATAAGTCTGATTTTTCAGTTCCTTGTAAAGAGCCGCTGTATTAAATGGAGTGGTTAATAACTTGCTGCGGTAGTAACAGTTGGCATTGATTTTCGTGTCACCTTCACTGTTTTCCAAACTGTATATCAATTTAAATCATTGAAAAAGTGATGATTAGTTAAGTTCACACAGTTATAAGGGACATTAAACTTAAACATCTTTCTAACCAAAAAATGAACTTATTATGCAATTGTTTATGGCCATTTTAATCCTTACCTTATTAGTTGGCAGGAAGAGAAAGACATTTTGAGACTGGTGTTCTTCATTAAAGCAGCCAGCTAAAAGACAAATTTGGAGGATTTTTACAAATTAAATAAAAAATGTCATCTTTAGTTCCTCTTTTTTTTTTTTTTGGAATAGGGAGAGTTGGAGATGGTTAGAACCTCTTCTAGCTTTTGTATTGCTGTCTTTGTTTCCACTGTAGAGATTTAAACTTACTGTACTTTCTATCCTGGTGACAGGGGGTCAGAGGTACAGGAAGTGAAGTAAATTCTATATAATGGGGAAAGAGGCAACAATAAAAACAGTTTAATTTGTAGAGTGAGAATTGAGTGGCTTTGTGTCCTGATGACCTTAGTTCTTCTCCTGGTGTCACAGGGATAAAATAATCACTAGGAAGCCACAGACAGTGAAAAGTCAGAAATTCAAACATTTTGCCTCTCTGTTCAAGGTTAAAAGAAAGTTTGGTTTGAGTTGGACTTTAAGGCCCACTGATGCAATAACACATATTACAAAAGATCTTTTACACTCTTAATGTAGCGATGTACTAGAGTTTTGAATTTTTTACTTACCAATGCAGTCATGATCGCTTGGGTGTTAATGTATTTGGAAGATGCTGGGTTTGTAAATTCTTGGACATATTTCAAATTAGTCAAAGTGAAGTTCACTGTAACAGTGGAGTCTGGAGGGTATGCTGTTGTTGTCAAGCGTACCGTTGGCATAATGGCTAAAATGTATCAAGAAGAAAACAGATGAGCAATAAGTACATCCTAGGCACAGTTGAGTATTTTACCTTTGATTCCTACCAAAAATGTCTACTTACTGGCTGGGACTGTGTATTTATTGTAACCTGAAAGAAAGAACAGGGCTTTTAATTTTATAAGTCTAGTTAACAATACTTGAAGAGACCCCTATATTAGTAATTCTAAGGGATCTTACAAAAGTTCAATGCCCTTCACAGTGTATTTGAGAATGAAATACTTGACAAAACAAGTAGTTATACAGGTCAGAAATGGAAGTTTTTAAACCACTATTTTATTTGAGATCCTTGGTCTTTGCAATATTTAATAGCCTTATTCAACATATTTAATGTATTAGAGGTATAGATTAGCCTTTCAAAGTGTTTCATGAATGTGTGCTTATTACTGGCCCCTATTTTTCTAATAGGGTCCATTAAACCCTACAAACAGCAGACTTTCTGTGGGGCTGTGGAACTGGTTGTATGTATGAGTTGTAAAGCAAAGCATCTTAGTAGGATCATGGATAGCACTCGATAAAACTGACAAATACAGCCTGGTGCAAGTGGGATTCAACAGCTTTTAAGAGCTCCTCTACACCCACTCTTTCTATGAACCCTAAAGTGGTTCTAACGGCTGGCTATTTTTTACCTTAATGCATTCCCTGGATTAAAGTAAAAACACCCCACTAACTAATGACTCCACCTCACCAAACCCTTACCTAAGCCTGTCTGTGACCCAGCACTTTGCCCTACTGCAGTCTTCTCTCCCCTCTCTTCTTCTTCTCACAGGGACTCGGGCAACACCAGAAGTTGTTTGCTCTTGCTGCTGTCAATCAAATGGTGTGAGGAGGGATCAGGGGCTGGACTGACCTGTGCTCTGTGAGTCAATGGACACAGACAGCATTGCTCAGGAGTGAGCCTGCACCTGTGCCCCCATAACAAGCAGCTTGCTATGGGTGCACACAGAGAAGAGGAGGAGCCTAGAGTGCCAGCAGGGGGGGGGGGGGCAGAAGAGGTGGTTCGGCTGCTCTGTGCAAAACCACTGCACAGAGCAGGTAAGTATAATATATTTGTTATTTTAATTTTAAAAAAAAATGTACAAAGATCCATTTACGTTACTTGCATGAAATGTCTGAGCATTATTATCATTTATAATTATAACACACATTACCATCAATATATAGGCTGGAATTGTCCAAGGGGTATTTGGCCAAGTTATTTACTCCATTTGTGAGGGTGTAGACTTCCTTATAAACCGATTGCTTGGTAAATTTCTGGCCTACTGTGCTGTTAACGTATGAGCACACACAATCAATCCTGAAAGATTCAGGCACCATTCCAGGGCTGCAAACACAGTACAGAAAAATGAAATAAGCTATGTGCTTTAAAATACATAGACAAACAAAAAAAGGTCAGAACATGTTAGAATGTGTATATGAAGTGAAAACTCAACATATTATGTTTGTCTTACTTGTGACTACAAATGCTTGTATGGACAAGCAGTATGGGATCAGTTTTTTTCTTTATTTTAAAGGATATGTAGATACAAGCTAGGATGATCACCCACCAACATCTTTGTATTTCTCAGAGATTCTAGTATCAGCAAACTCAACAGAGCTGTCAACGTAGACTGCTCTCCTGATTTGGGCTACAAATCTCCTTATCTCCATGACAAGATGAGTAGTTTTGTAATTTCAATGTACATGAAGATACAAGGGCAAGTGATTTCTAACTGGATTCACATGCATTTTTTTGTACAGTACTTAGACTTAAAAAAAAACAAATGTAGCCACCATATCTAAGAACTATTAAACTGAAATATATTCTTAACAGAATAGGTTCTCAGGTGAATGGTCAGACTGAATGATCTCTTAGTCTTTATTTTAGCCTCTAGTGTCCAACCATTACAAAATGGAGGACACCGCCGGACCAGAAGTGACATTGTGCTGGACCAGATGTAATAGCTTGTATAACCCTTGATTCTTTTAGTATGTTTGCCTCAAAATATTCAAGTTTAAATCATTATAGGCACTACACATCTGTGGTATGTGCAGTATGGACAATAGGTATGTGAACAAAGGCTTTTATGTTACTGATGGCCATGTTGTCAGCCAACATTTTTGGTTTGCCAATATGTACTCTTTTGACTCAGTTGGCTGGCCCATTCCCCTTCCCCTTCCTACAAGGGGCAGTGCTTTGGGTCCTCATGTTGTGTAAGAGAGTATGCATTTGGTTGAAGGGCCTTGCATTGTTTCGCTCTGATGAAGGGGTTTCCTTATCGAAACGTGTCAGCCATTAACCACTTGACGACCGCCTCACGCCGATGTACGTCGGCAAAGTGGCACGGACAGGCAAAATCACGTACAGTGTACGTGATTTGCCTTCCGCGGGTGGGGGGTCCGATCGGACCCCCCCCGGTGCCCGAGGCGGTCGTCCTTTGTGCCCCGGCGATCGGTGGTGAGGGGGAGACCATCCGTTCGTGGCCCCCCCCTCGCGATCGCCGCCGGCCAATCGAATCATTCCTTTGCTGCTGTATGCTAAACAGCAGCAAAGGAAATGATGTCATCTCCCCTCGGGTCGGTAATTTCCGTTCCGGCCCGAGGAGAGAAGACATCAATGTGATTGCACCAACACACACACACACAGTAGAACATGCCAGGCACACAAAACACCCCGATCCCCCCCCCCCCCCGATCGCCCCCCGATCCCCCCCCAATCACCCCCCCCCCCCTGTCACAAACTGACACCAGCAGTTTTTTTTTTTTTTTTTTTCTGATTACTGCATTGGTGTCAGTTTGTGACAGTTAGTGTTGGGACAGTGAGTATTACCCCCCTTTAGGTCTAGGGTACCCCCCTAACCCCCCCTAATAAAGTTTTAACCCCTTGATCACCCCCTGTCACCAGTGTCACTAAGCGATCATTTTTCTGATCGCTGTATTAGTGTCGCTGGTGACGCTAGTTAGGGACATAAATATTTAGGTTCGCCGTCAGCGTTTTATAGCGTCAGGGACCCCCATATACTACCGAATAAATGTTTTAACCCCTTGATTGCCCCCTAGTTAACCCTTTCACCACTGATCACCGTATAACCGTTACGGGTGACGCTGGTTAGTTTGTTTATTTTTTATAGTGTCAGGGCACCCGCCGTTTATTACCGAATAAAGGTTTAGCCCCCTGATCGCCCGGCGGTGATATGCGTCGCCCCAGGCAGCGTCAGATTAGCGCCAGTACCGCTAACACTGACGCACGCAGCATACACCTCCCTTAGTGGTATAGTATCTGAACGCATCAATATCTGATCCGATCAGATCTATACTAGCGTCCCCAGCAGTTTAGGGTTCCCAAAAACGCAGTGTTAGCGGGATCAGCCCAGATACCTGCTAGCACCTGCGTTTTGCCCCTCCGCCCGGCCCAGCCCAGCCCACCCAAGTGCAGTATCGATCGATCACTGTCACTTACAAAAGACTAAACGCATAACTGCAGCGTTCGCAGAGTCAGGCCTAATCCCTGCGATCGCTAACAGTTTTTTTGGTAGTATTTTGGTGAACTGGCAAGCACCAGCCCCAGGCAGGGTCAGGTTAGCGCCAGTACCGCTAACACCCACGCACGCAGCATACGCCTCCCTTAGTGGTATAGTATCTGAACGGATCAATATCTGATCCGATCAGATCTATACTAGTGTCCCCAGCAGTTTAGGGTTCCCAAAAACGCAGTGTTAGCGGAATCAGCCCAGATACCTGCTAGCACCTGCGTTTTGCCCCTCCGCCCGGCCCAGCCCAGCCCACCCAAGTGCAGTATCGATCGATCACTGACACTTAGAAAAAAACACTAAATGCATAACTGCAGCGTTCACAGAGTCAGGCCTGATCCCTGCGATCGCTAACAGTTTTTTTGGTAGTATTTTGGTGAACTGGCAAGCACCAGCCCCAGGCAGCGTCAGGTTAGCGCCAGTACCGCTAACACCCACGCACGCACCGTACACCACCCTTAGTGGTATAGTATCTGAACGGATCAATATCTGATCTAGCACCTGCGTTTTGCCCCTCCGCCCGGCCCAGCCCAGCCCACCCAAGTGCAGTATCGATCGATCACTGTCACTTACAAAAGACTAAAACGCATAACTGCAGCGTTCGCAGAGTCAGGCCTGATCCCTGCGATCGCTAACAGATTTTTTGGTAGCGTTTTGGTGAACTGGCAAGCGCCAGCGGCCTAGTACACCCCGGTCGTAGTCAAACCAGCACTGCAGTAACACTTGGTGACGTGGCGAGTCCCATAAGTGCAGTTCAAGCTGGTGAGGTGGCAAGCACAAGTAGTGTCCCGCTGCCACCAGAAAGACAAACACAGGCCCGTCGTGCCCATAGTGCCCTTCCTACTGCATTCGCCAATCCTAATTGGGAACCCACCGCTTCTGCAGCGCCCGTACTTCCCCCATTCACATCCCCAACCAAATGCAGTCGGCTGCATGAGAGGCATTTTCTTTATGTCCTCCCGAGTACCCCTACCCAGCGAACGCCCCCAAAAAAGATATTGTGTCTGCAGCTAGCGCGGATATAGGCGTGACACCCGCTATTATTGTCCCTCCTGTCCTGACAATCCTGGTCTTTGCATTGGTGAATGTTTTGAACGCTACCATTCACTAGTTGAGTATTAGCGTAGGGTACAGCATTGCACAGACTAGGCACACTTTCACAGGGTCTCCCAAGATGCCATCGCATTTTGAGAGACCCGAACCTGGAACCGGTTACAGTTATAAAAGTTAGTTACAAAAAAAGTGTAAAAAAAAAAATATATATATATATATATATATATATATATATATAAAATAAAAAAAAATAGTTGTCGTTTTATTGTTCTCTCTCTCTCTATTCTCTCTATTGTTCTGCTCTTTTTTACTGTATTCTATTCTGCAATGTTTTATTGTTATTATGCTTTATCATGTTTGCTTTTCAGGTATGCAATTTTTTATACTTTACCGTTTACTGTGCTTTATTGTTAACCATTTTTTTGTCTTCAGGTACGCCATTCACAACTTTGAGTGGTTATACCAGAATGATGCCTGCAGGTTTAGGTATCATCTTGGTATCATTCTTTTCAGCCAGCGGTCGGCTTTCATGTAAAAGCAATCCTAGCGGCTAATTAGCCTCTAGACTGCTTTTACAAGCCGTGGGAGGGAATGCCCCCCCCCCACCGTCTTCCGTGTTTTTCTCTGGCTCTCCTGTCTCAACAGGGAACCTGAGAATGCAGCCGGTGATTCAGCCAGCTGACCATAGAGCTGATCAGAGACCAGAGTGGCTCCAAACATTTCTATGGCCTAAGAAACCGGAAGCTACGAGCATTTTATGACTTAGATTTCGCTGGATGTAAATAGCGCCATTGGGAAATTGGGGAAGCATTTTATCACACCGATCTTGGTGTGGTCAGATGCTTTGAGGGCAGAGGAGAGATCTAGGGTCTAATAGACCCCAATTTTTTCAAAAAAGAGTACCTGTCACTACCTATTGCTATCATAGGGGATATTTACATTCCCCGAGATAACAATAAAAATGATTAAAAAAAAATAAAAATGAAAGGAACAGTTTAAAAATAAGATAAAAAAGCAAAAAAATAATAAAGAAAAAAAAAATAAATAAATAAAAGCACCCCTGTCGCCCCCTGCTCTCGCACTAAGGCGAACGCAAGCGGCGGTCTGGCGTCAAATGTAAACAGCAATTGCACCATGCATGTGAGGTATCACCGCGAAGGTTAGATCGAGGGCAGTAATTTTTGCAGTAGACCTCCTCTGTAAATCTAAAGTGGTAACCTGTAAAGGCTTTTAAAGGCTTTTAAAAATGTATTTATCTTGTTGCCACTGCACGTTTGTGCGCAATTGTAAAGCATGTCATGTTTGGTATCCATGTACTCGGCCTAAGATCATCTTTTTTATTTCATCAAACATTTGGGCAATATAGTGTGTTTTAGTGCATTAAAATTTAAAAAAGTGTGTTTTTTCCCCAAAAAATGCGTTTGAAAAATCGCTGCGCAAATACTGTGTGAAAAAAAAAAATGAAACACCCACCATTTTAATCTGTAGGGCATTTGCTTTAAAAAAATATATAATGTTTGGGGGTTCAAAGTAATTTTCTTGCAAAAAAAAAAAAACTTTTTCATGTAAACAATAAGTGTCAGAAAGGGCTTTGTCTTCAAGTGGTTAGAAGAGTGGGTGATGTGTGACATAAGCTTCTAAATGTTGTGCATAAAATGCCAGGACAGTTCAAAACCCCCCCAAATGACCCCATTTTGGAAAGTAGACACCCCAAGCTATTTGCTGAGAGGCATGTCGAATCCATGGAATATTTTATATTGCGACACAAGTTGCGGGAAAGAGACAATTTTTTTTTTATTTTGCACAAAATTGTCACTAAATGATATATTGCTCAAACATGCTATGGGAATATGTGAAATTATACCCCAAAATACATTCTGCTGCTTCTCCTGAGTACGGGGATACCACATGTGTGAGACTTTTTGGGAGCCTAGCCGCGTACGGAACCCCGAAAACCAAGCACCGCCTTCAGGCTTTCTAAGGGCGTGAATTTTTGATTTCTCTCTTGACTGCTTATCACAGTTTCGGAGACCATGGAATGCCCAGGTGGCACAAACCCCCCCCAAATGACCCCATTTTGGAAAGCAGACACCCCAAGCTATTTGATGAGAGGTATAGTGAGTATTTTGCAGACCTCACTTTTTGTCACAAAGTTTTGAAAATTGAAAAAAGAAAAAAAAAAAAGTTTTTTCTTGTCTTTCTTCATTTTCAAAAACAAATGAGAGCTGCAAAATACTCACCATGCCTCTCAGCAAATAGCTTGGGGTGTCTACTTTCCAAAATGGGGTCATTTGGGGGGGTTTTGTGCCACCTGGGCATTCCATGGCCTCCGAAACTGTGATAGGCAGTGAAGAGTGAAATCAAAAATTTTCACCCTTAGAAATCCTGAAGGCGGTGATTGGTTTTCGGGGTCCCGTACACGGCTAGGCTCCCAAAAAGCCCCACACATGTGGTATCCCCGTACTCAGGAGAAGTAGCTAAATGTATTTTGGGGTGCAATTCCACATATGCCCATGGCCTGTGTGAGCAATATATCATTTAGTGACAACTTTGTGCAAAAAAAAAAAAAAAAATGTGTCACTTTCCCGCAACTTGTGTCAAAATATAAAATATTCCATGGACTCAATATGCCTCTCTGGAAATAGCTTGGGGTGTCTACTTTCCAAAATGGGGTCATTTGGGGGGGTTTTGTGCCACCTGGGCATTCCATGGCCTCCGAAACTGTGATAGGCAGTAAAGAGTGAAATCATAAATTTACGCCCTTAGAAATCCTGAAGGCGGTGATTGGATTTCGGGGCCCCGTACGCGGCTAGGCTCCCAAAAAGTCCCACACATGTGGTATCCCCGTACTCAGGAGAAGCAGCAGAATGTATTTTGGGGTGCAATTCCACATAGGCCCATGGCCTGTGTGAGCAATATATCATTTAGTGACAATTTTGTGCAAAATAAAAAAAAAATTGTCTCTTTCCCGCAACTTGTGTCGCAATATAAAATATTCCATGGACTCGACATGCCTCTCAGCAAATAGCTTGGGGTGTCTACTTTCCAAAATGGGGTCATTTGGGGGGGTTTTGAACTGTCCTGGCATTTTATGCACAACATTTAGAAGCTTATGTCACACATCACCCACTCTTCTAACCACTTGAAGACAAAGCCCTTTCTGACACTTATTGTTTAGGTGTTTTAATACAAAAATGAAGAGACTATGGCTGCAACAGAAAATAGGCCAGCAACAGGACAATTTTAAATTTAATTCAACCAGTTGCCTTCCTTGTGCGTCTTACAAACGTCTATAAACCCCCCCCCCCCCCTCCTCTGTACACAGGATGTGTCTGTATGCCTTGCACTTATCTTTTCTTATCTCCTTGTACTGAGCTTCTGTGCACAGCCAGTGAGATCCTATGACTGAAAGTTAGTGAGAAGTCTTTCTCACTGAATGATCACTCTGACAGACAATCTCAGTGAGAATTCAATGTAACATTTTAAGCCAAAACAAAACAAACAAATAACATAGTAGCTTATCTGTCACGAAGGACAAGTCGCCTCCGTTCGCCGGGCTGCGGGGCGCATGCGCAGGGGGTTGTTATTGAGACGTGCACCCGTTCGCGGCCTGATGGTGCGGCGCGGTGCCCGGTAGCGCGTCATGCTGACGCGCTCACTGGGAGGTTACTTTAGACGACACCAGCACCCAGTCGGGTTGCTGGTTTGTCGTCAGCTGTACCCTGCCTTGTGTTTTGAACTCCTGCTTCCTGTCCTTAGTTAAACCGACTTTTTGCTTGTATCAACGACCACTCTCTGCCTGCTGGATACCCTGACCTTCTGCCTGTACAACGACCACTCTCTGCCTGCTGGATACCCTGACCTTCTGCCTGTACAACGACCACTCTCTGCCTGCTGGATACCCTGACCTTTTGCTTGTTAAACAACCACCCTCTGCCTGCTGAATACCCGGACCCTCTGCCTGTTTAAAGGATCACTCCTGACCTGCTGGATATCCGGACCTCTGCCTGTGTTTTCAACCATACTCTCCACGGGGCTGACACCCCCTGATCCCCTCAGTCATAAGGACTTCCTAACTACCAGTTTACTACCTCTTAACCTTTGCTCCTTGCACTTTCAGGCACTCCGCCAGGAGACTTTCCACCATCCAAGCCATCCTGAGTCTTCCCACAGCTTTTATCGGAGACCCGTGCCTCCGCGTGCCTCTGATCCCCTGTCTCACTCTCGGGGGTTCGGGTGCGCGTGGTCGTAAGGGCAAGCCGCTCTCGGCATCTCGGCCTCGGTGAGTATTGACGTGACAGTACAAACCAGCCAGATGTCCGAGGCCGACAGAGCGCGCTCTCCCTTGGAGATCTTATGCCAACAAGTCTCCGCCTTGGCAGATTCAGTGCAGAGGCTACAGGAGGGATACACGCAAGTTGATAGCCGTCTCCAACAACTGACGGGGGCACTCCCCCCTGCCGCCGCAGCTCCCGCACCTAGCAATGAAGGCCCGCTCCCTCAGGCCACTTCCAGTCCTACAGTAGTAATGGCACTTCCGGAACCTAGGGTCCCCACGCCGGAACGGTTCTCAAGGGACCGTAAGAAGTTCCGGGCATTTAAGAATGCATGCACCCTCTACTTTACGCTGCAACCCCGAACCTTCGCATCAGAAGTGGTCAAGGTGGGATTTGCGATTTCTTTGCTGTCAGAGGAACCTCAGGCTTGGGCACATGGTCTGATGGAATCAGGGAGTCCGGTGCTTAATACTATTGATACATTCTTCGAAAGTATGTCCCAGCTGTATGATGACCCACAGCGTATGGCTACCGCCGAAGCTATCTTGCACCACCTAGTCCAGGGAAGGAGACCAATTGAGGATTACACGGTGGAATTCCGTAAATGGGCGGCCGACACTAACTGGAATGAGCCAGCCCTACGCTATCAGTACCGCCAAGGTCTGTCAGAGCTCCTCAAGGATGAGTTAGCCAGGATGGAAACCCCCGCATCTTTGGAGGAGTTAATTCAGGCAGCTACCAAATTAGATAGGCGCTTGAGGGAACGTCGGTCAGAACGATTCCAAAATCCCCGCCCGGCATGGACAACTTCAAGACTCCAACCCATTCCAGCATCTTCACCCATTACAGCTGGGCCTACTACACTTCCCGATTCCGAACCTATGCAGCTTGGTTTAGTACGCCCACCACTAACCTCAGAAGAGAGACAACGTAGACGGCAGTCTAACTTGAGTCTCTATTGCCCGATAAGGCCTAGTAAGTTTTTTCAGCCCAATGACTTACCAAGATAACAATACCTCTAAGTCTTACGTGATGTTGTTTATCTCGTTACAGCTACCGGAAGGGGAATCCCGCCTGCCGGCGATCATTGACTCGGGTGCATGTAGCTGCTTTATGGACGCTGCCCTGGCCTGAACCTTGCATGTGCCTTTACAAACTAAAACGCAACACCTACAAGTCCACTTGGCTGATGGGTCCCTTCCCAGCTCAGGCCCAATCACCCAAGAGACTCGACCTATTCTAGCAACCACCGATTCGGGACATCAAGAGCTCCTACGCCTGGACCTTATTCACTCTCCCATGTTCCCAGTCATTCTAGGCTTACCCTGGCTACAAGCCCATGATCCTCTTATCCAATGGAGTTCTAAGGTGGTCTCATTTCCCTCTTCTTACTGTTCTCAGCACTGCCGCCCTTCGAAACCCAAGATCTGTGTTACGATCTCAGCTCCTTCAGTTAACCTCCAACATGTCCCTCAGGAGTATCATGAGTTCCAGGAGGTCTTCAGCAAACAAATGGCCGATTGCCTCCCACCTCACCGACCGTACGACTGCCCAATCGACCTATTGCCAGGATCAGAGATTCCTTTTGGTCGCATCTTTCCTCTTTCCGAAACGGAGCTGGAGGCTCTCAAACAATATATAGACGAGAACCTGGAAAAGGGGTTCATCCGTCCCTCATCTTCACCTGCCGGAGCAGGTATCTTCTTTGTCGGGAAGAAGGACGGTTCCCTTAGGCCCTGTGTGGATTACCGGCAGTTAAATAACATTACTATCAAGAATCGGTATCCTTTGCCGCTCATTCCAGAGTTGTTCCAACGCTTTCGGTCAGCTAGAATTTTCTCCAAATTAGATCTCCGGGGGGCATACAACCTTATCAGAATCAGAGCTGGAGATGAATGGAAGACGGCCTTCAGATCTAGGTTCGGGCACTTCAAATACTTGGTGATGCCCTTTGGGCTCTGTAACGCTCCGGCTACGTTCCAACACCTGGTGAATGACATTTTCCACAAATACCTAGATGACTTTCTTGTAGTCTACCTGGATGATATTTTAATTTTCTCTTCTACACTTGAACTTCACAGGGATCACGTCAGAACAGTTCTGACCATTCTGAGACAGCACAAGCTTTACCTAAAAATGGAGAAGTGCGAATTTGAAAAATCAGTCGTGCAATTTTCAGGGTTCATCATTTCGGCAAATGGGGTAGAGATGGATTCTCAAAAGATACAGGCTATTCAGGAGTGGCCAGCTCCTTCTGACAAAAAGGGGGTCCAACGCTTTATAGGGTTCGCTAACTTCTATCGGAAGTTCATCGTTGGATTTTCTACCATAGTAGCACCCATCACTCAGTTAACCCGCCGGCATGGTTCATTCCAGTGGTCCCAAGCAGCACAAGAAGCTTTCATGAAGCTAAAGGATCTGTTCAGTTCCGCTCCTATTCTCCGGCATCCTGATCCTTCTCAACCGTTCGTACTGGAAGTGGATGCATCAGAAATAGCCACAGGAGCAATCCTTTCTCAGAGACAAGGACCTAAGGCCATCTTACATCCAGTTGCATTTGCTTCTCGGAAACTTAGTGCGGCAGAATTAAACTACGACGTAGGTGACAGGGAGCTGCTGGCCATAAAATTTGCCCTGGAAGAATGGAGGTACTTACTTGAGGGGGCACTTCATCCAGTGATGATTTTCACAGATCACAAGAATCTTGAGTACCTCCGAACAGCAAAACGCCTCAAACCCAGACAAGCTCGTTGGGCCTTGTTCTTTTCGCGCTTCAACTTCCATATCTCCTACAGACCTGGCATAAAGAATGGGAAAGCAGACGCCCTTTCCCGGATGTTCTCAGAAGACCTCCAGACTTCAGAACCAAGCACAATTCTTGCACCTCAAAATTTTCTTGGGTTGACACAGACAGATTTAATGTCTTCTATCAAGAGATCGTCCAATACATGTACTGATCCGTAGGTACAATCCCTGAGGAAAGACGAAGGTCTCTTTTGGGTCCGGGGCAAAATTTTTGTACCCCAACAGACTCGGTTAACCGCTCTCAAGATGTTCCACGACCATAAATTGGCCGGCCACTTCAGAATTAGGAAGACAGCTGACCTGATCTCTCGCTCTTTCTGGTGGCCGGGTTGGAGATGGGATTGCAGGGAATATGTGGCCTCTTGTCTCCTGTGTCAACGCAACAAGGGCCAAAACACCAGATCCTGGGGTTTACTTAGACCACTACCTATTCCAGAGCGACCATGGTCCGACGTATCTGTGGATTTCATTGTGGATCTACCAGCCTCAGAAGGCTACACTACCATTTTTGTTGTGGTCGACCGTCTGTCCAAGATGGCCCACTTCCTACCCATGATAGGTACTCCTTCCGCAGTAGAAACAGCCAACGTTTTCCTGAAAGAGGTCATAAGACTTCACGGGGTACCAAGGAATATAGTGTCTGACAGAGGCGTGCAAATTCAAGTCCAAATTTTGGAAAGAACTCTGTAAAGCCCTGGATATTAAAGTATGCCTCTCATCAGCCTACCACCCTCAGAGCAATGGCCAAACGGAGAGGACAAATCAAACTTTAGAGCAGTATCTCCGTTGCTTCTGTTCAGGATCTCAGGATGATTGGGCAAAACTTCTTCCATACGCAGAGTTCGCGTATAACAACTCAGTTCACGCGGCTACCAACCAAACGCCCTTTTGGGCCAACTGCGGGTTTCATCCCACGTTCTTGACTAAGGACACTCCTGAGATAACAGTTCCTGCAGTACAGGACAGAATAACATCCTTGCAAACTAACTTCCAAGAAATCCAAAGCATGCTACAGAGAGCTCAAAGGGCCTACAAGGAGCAGTATGACCGAGGCAGGAAGGAGAATCCAACATTTAACATAGGGGAAGAAGTTTGGTTGTCCACCTCTAATCTCAAGCTACAGTTGCCATCCCGAAAACTGGGACCTAAATTTATTGGCCCTTTTCCTATCAAAAGGATCATCAACCCTGTGGCCATGGAGCTAGCCCTGCCTAAAACGTACAAGATCCATCCTGTCTTCCACGTATCTCTATTGAAACCTGTTGTATCCAGTCCGTTTCCAGAAAGAGGAGAGGTTCCTCCCCCACCAATCAGGGTGGACGGGGAGAATGAGTTTGAGGTGGAGGCTATCCTGGGTTGTAGAAAGAAGGGCAGACAACTACAGTACCTGATCCAATGGAAAGGATACCCACCTGAAGACAATTCATGGGAGCCTGCGAAGAACCTACATGCCCCTCGCTTGATTCAAACCTTTCATCAAAACCATCCGGAGTTGATGTCTAGCTTGGGCGTCCAGTGTCCGCCCTTAGGAGGGGGGCACTGTCACGAAGGACAAGTCGCCTCCGTTCGCCGGGCTGCGGGGCGCATGCGCAGGGGGTTGTTATTGAGACGTGCACCCGTTCGCGGCCTGATGGTGCGGCGCGCGCGGGTGCACGGCGGCCCACGTGTGCGCGCCGTCGCCCGTGCGGGTGCCCGGTAGCGCATCATGCTGACGCGCTCACTGGGAGGTTACTTTAGACGACACCAGCACCCAGTCGGGTTGCTGGTTTGTCGTCAGCTGTACCCTGCCTTGTGTTTTGAACTCCTGCTTCCTGTCCTTAGTTAAACCGACCTTCTGCTTGTATCAACGACCACTCTCTGCCTGCTGGATACCCTGACCTTCTGCCTGTACAACGACCACTCTCTGCCTGCTGGATACCCTGACCTTCTGCCTGTACAACGACCACTCTCTGCCTGCTTGATACCCTGACCTTTTGCTTGTTAAACGACCACCCTCTGCCTGCTGAATACCCGGACCCTCTGCCTGTTTAAAGGATCACTCCTGACCTGCTGGAAATCCGGACCTCTGCCTGTGTTTTCAACCATACTCTCCACGGGGCTGACACCCCCTGATCCCCTCAGTCATAAGGACTTCCTAACTACCAGTTTACTACCTCTTAACCTTTGCACCTTGCACTTTCAGGCACTCCGCCAGGAGACTTTCCACCATCCAAGCCATCCTGAGTCTTCCCACAGCTTTTATCGGAGACCCGTGCCTCCGCGTGCCTCCGATCCCCTGTCTCACTCTCGGGGGTTCGGGTGCACGTGGTCGTAAGGGCAAGCCGCTCTCGGCATCTCGGCCTCGGTGAGTATTGACGTGACATTATCTCTTATCTCCTGAGTTCCCTGTCAGACAGATTTGTGAGTGAGAGAGCTGCAGCTGACAGTGGAAAGTTTTTATTGTGTGCACAGGGAGTTAACTCTTAATTAACCATGCTCTTTTTTTTTACTACTTAACCCTTTTATTTCATCCTGTATAAGCACTATTTAACTGTTTAATCTCCTGTTCCATGTTTCTAGTTTAAATTATGTAAACATTTTTTTAATAAAGCACATATGTTTATTGTTATCTTTAAGGATTTACTGTTAAAAATATGTAGTTTTGGGGAATATATGTTTTATTTTAAATCAGTAAGAACTATAAATTACTGATGCATTATCAGAAAAATGAAATGTATGCAAAAAAATAAATAAATAAACCCTTTATTTCTTTTGTAAATAACTTTAACATGCTTTGTACCAAAAATGTCATTTTAATGTTGCTGTAAATAGAATAAGCAGCAGAATAAAATGTATATGTTTTCCTCACATTATTGAAACCTGTTTTCAAAATATTACTGATGAAACTTGAAAAAAATACATATTTTTTCCGATTTTTACTCTCTTTCCCCTTAAAATGCAACTAAATTTAAAAAAATCTCAGCAGACTTTAGACATATGCACACTAAAATATTTCGTTTCGGAATTTCGTCTTTGTCTGAAAAGTAAATTTATTTAGTTACTCCCGAAATTCGTTTTTATTTTTTTTGTTTTTCGTTAAAAATTGCATTCGTCCGAAAATCCTAATTAATTAAGGGCGAATCTGTCATTGAAGGCTTATGGTGTCTGTCGAATGTTCAAAGAAGATTCGACAGAGCAGCTAAACTGCACGTGTACATTTCCGGTCGAATTTTCCACCTACAAGCTAGCTGTAGTAGAATTCTAATGTTGTATGACTAGTAATAATTATATTTATTAATTATTTTACTAGTCAACCAACATTAGAATTTTTCTATAGCCTATGGGCGGATGCATTTGACCGGAAATGTACGATTGCAGCGTCGTACAGTTTAGCTGCTCTGTCAAATCTTCTTAGAACTTTCGTCAGACACCATAAGCCAAAGATTTGATGTTTGTATGCTTTTCGTTGCTTTGTCGAATCTTCGTCGTTCATGTTGAATGAGCTACTCTACCCCAAGAGTCAGCCAACTTTCACATTTGTTTCTCAATCTCCAAGTGCAATGGCGGGCGTGGAATCCGATGTTGTGTCAGATATTGATATGTCATTATAATATAGAATCTATAATAATAAACCCCCCCCCCACAACACGGGCAGCCTCTGAGGCTATCACAACACTAGCAACACTAGTATCACTATCAAGTTCACAACACTAACACACTAGCCGCAGATTTTCATGAAAAGTTAAGTTGAATTGGAGCTTGCTTTACTATTGTTTTGCTGCTGTGCTTATGCTTAATTGCTAAATAATTCAGGTTCTCTGACAAACAGACCAGCTAAGATTGACTGTCTTCTGAAATGATTCAGTGTGTGTGTCTCTCTCTGCTAGCAAATTGTAGGTGAAAGTAAGTTGGCTGTACGTGTGTACTTAGTTCTAGCTATTTTACTGCCCCTCACAGGTTCGATAGACACAGATTGTTATTGTCAGCGTCATGTTGAATCTCCTATCTATATCGAACTGTTGTCTCAACGAAAACAAAAATAAAGCATTTGTTTATGTCGGATCTTTCAGTTTTCGTATTCTGCACTTTCGTTATCGTTTGTTAAAAATAACATTGTGTTTAATGATATATAAGGCTACTATCTGGGTCAACATTTTGGAAAATACTCATGTAAGCAGGAAAATTTATGAAAATATTTTATAATGCCTTTTTTTAACTCAAAGGGTCCCATGTTCCGTGCCGGTTTCTAAAATGATTATAATGCGCACACTGCATTATTCCTACTGCATGCTGTCCCTCTGCATTAAAGTCTAAAGTTTAAAGTCTAAAGTTGGGAGGTATGTTAATCCGGGTAACTCTAAGGCCCCTTTCACACTGGGGCGGTAGGGGGCGTCGGCGGTGAAACAGCGCTATTTTTAGCGCTGTTTTACCGCGGTATTCGGCCGCTAGCGGTGCGGTTTTAACCCCCGCTGGCGGCCGAAAAAGGGTTAAAATCACTCGTACAGCGCGGCTATAGCCGCGGTATTGCCGCGGTATAGCCGCGCTGTCACATTGATTTCAATGGGAAGGAGTGGTTTAGGAGCGGTGAATACACCGCTCCTTCACCGCTCCAAAGATGCGGCTTGCAGGAGATTTTTTCTTCTCCTGCCAGCGCACCGCTTCAGTGTGAAAGCCCTCAGGATTTCACACTGAACAAACAGCGGAGGCTGTTTAGGGGCGGTTTGCAGGCGGTATTTTTAGCGCAACAACGCCTGCAAACCGCCCCAGTGTGAAAGGGGCCTTAGGGGTTGATTTACTAAAGACAAATAGGCTGTTCACATTGCAAGAAAAGTTTACCCTATCTTAGTGAAGGACATAAATCTCTGCTGACTTCCAATGCCCAATAATGTGCAAGCAAAAATTGTGTTTTTTTATATTCCTTGCATGTAATTGGGTGACTTTTTACCACATTCACGAAGTTAAGGGAAAATTCATTTGCAAAGTCAACAGCCATTGGTAAATTAACCACTTAGGACTAAAAAAAAAGATGAAAAAGTCACGTGACATGTGATGCAACGCGTCGGGAGAAGGAGCCAGTGACGTCATCTAATGTGATTGTCAGCACAGCAGATGCGGTGTGAGGAGCGGTGTCAAACTTCTGACCATTCTAATACAAGTGCCATAGTAACTACATAAATGTGAGTGGATTTAATCTATTATACAGATCCCTGGTCCTTTTACCTTGTATCATTGTGCAATGATGCATTTTTTCATTGTATTTCATGTGAATCATCACTAAAACGGTGAATTTGAGAGGAGCAGCAAGCATGCTTAACGGCTTAAGATCGGACAGTTTGGCAGGACTGATCCCGCATATCAATTAGCGGGGAACTATTGCCTAATTTGTTCCTACTATTTGTTCCTATTATTTTCTTGCCTTGATTTTTTTTGTGATGTGGTTTATGGCTAACCTTGTACATATAGGGGCTGTGTGAACCCCATATTTGGTGCATATATTTATTTTTATATATTTATTTTGTAGCATTTATTATATATTTTTATATATTTTGTAGCATTTATTACATACTGGATATCAGTTTTGTATCACGGCTCACCACGTTTATATTCACCAATCATCCAACTAGTAGGGTGGGAGGTTGATCTTAGCACACCAGTATATTTATACTTGATCTTTTACTTCAGTCACGGTGTCAGAACACTATCAGATTGTTTGCAGCTTGCATCATTTAGTTATTTCTCACCATTTGCACATAGTCATATCAGCGCTTTAGTATTCTTCTATATACACTAATTTAAATGTGATTGAAATTAAAAAAAACATCCATTTCAATATAAATGTGTAAAGTCCATCCTTATATTCACATATTTTAGATTAATAAAATCAGAATAAAAAGTCCATCCATATTATCCATGTGCGGTATAAATCCTAAACGATTAGTCATCCCCACACCTCGTGAGATCTCTCCCCTATGGTAATGAACTCACCAGATATAAGATAGAAATGCGCCTGTGTTAACATCCATTCAAGGAGTTACGATCCGATCCTTCCACCTAATGCTGCGTACACACGATCGGATATTCCGACAACAAAACCGTGGATTTATTTCCAATGGATGTTGGCTCAAACTTGTCTTGCATACACACGGTCACACAAATGTTGTTGGAAATTCAGAACGTCAAGAACGCGGTGACGTACAACACGTATGGCGAGCCGAGAAAAATTAAGTTCAATAGCCAGTGCGGCTCTTCTGTTTGATTCCGAGCATGCGTGGAATTTTGTGCGTCGGAATTCTGTACACACAATCGGAATTTCCAAGAACGGATTTTGTTGTCGGAAAATTCGAGATCCAGCTCTCAATTTTTTGTTGTCGGAAATTCCGACAGCAAATGTCCGATGGAGCCTACACTCGGTCGAAATTTCTGACAACAAGCTCACATCAAACAATTGTTATCGGAAATTCTGACCGTGTGTACGCAGCATTAGTGTCACTCATAATGTCGGCTTTGGTTCTACAATGGGAGATGCCATGAAGTTATTGGACAGTTGTATGACTCAATCCCATCACAGCCACAAACTCTTCACTGTGACAAATATGCAGCATTCATTGTGCAGGAGCATAGCCTTCACCTCAACTCACACAACAGGTGATCACAGCTGCCTTCACAGGATTTCCTTGAAGGAAGCGGGGAATATAGATAGTGTCTGAGGCTAGAGGAAGAGCAGGCTGACTGGTTTGTTTGGATCATTACAAAGTGGAGGAAATCCTATGAAGGCAGCTGTGATCACCTGTTGTGTGAGTTGAAGTGAAGGATATGCTCCTGCATAATGAACGCTGCATATTTGTGGATGTGTAATTGTTATTTGTGGATTAGTGGATGTTAACACAGGGGCATTCCTATCTTTTATCCGGTGAGTTCATTACCATAGGGGAGAGATCTCACCAGGTGTGGTGATGGCTAATCGTTTAGGATTTATACCGCACATGGATAATATGGATGGACTTTTTATTCTGATATGTAAATATAAGGATGGACTTTTCACATTTATATTGAAATGGATGGGTTTACAAATTTCAATCACATTTAAATTAGAGCGCTGCTAATGTTGGATACTTTCAGCATATTTGTTTATGATTTCTTTTATTTATAGTAGCTGCTAGTATTATCCTTTTGGCATTTTGGTTCATAAGTGCTGGGAGTGGAGTTCTCTGTTTACAACTGTTTACTAGACGTTCGTTTTCGTCCGAATGCATTTTCGTCTGAATTTCGGGTATTTTCGTTATCGTTTTGACAAACGATAACGAACGTGCATAATCCGAAAACCGAAAGATCCAACATAAACAAATGCTTTATTTTCGTTTTTGTTGTGGCAACAGTTCAATATAGATAGGAGAATCGACATGACGCTGACATTAGCGTTCTGTGTCCATCGAACCTGTTGTCGAATGTGCCTAACCTTAGCTCTATTAGTCCAAGATTATTCTACATAGAGTGAAAAGATTCGACATAGAGAGAAAAGATTCGACATAGAGTGAAAAGATTCGACATTATAGAGACAATAGCAAAAAAGGTCAAATTTGCCTAACCTAACTCTGTTAGTCCAAGATTATTCGACATAGAGAGAAAAGATTCGACATGAAGTGTCATACTAGTGTCATACAACATTAGCCTTCTACTATAGCTTATAGGCAGAACATTCGACCGGAAATGTACGATTGCGGCGTCGTACAGTTTAGCTGCTCCGTCGAATCTTCTTAGAACATTCGACAGACACCATAAGCCTTCAATAACAGATTCGACCTTAATTATTTTGGATTTTCGGTCGAATGCATTTTTTAACGAAACAAAATAAATAAAAACAAATTTCGGGAGTAACTAAATAAATTTTGGACGAAAACAAAATTCCGAAACAAAATATTTCAGTGTGTACATGTCTACTGTTTACTGATTATTTCATATGTTTTGAGTAATACCAAACTAGAAATTGAAAAAATCTAGAATCAAATACTAAGCATTAACTAAATTTGAAGACAGTACCTGAACATTAAGTCTCTGCATCCTGTATATGCAGCCCCGATGCTTGTGTTTCGGAACACCTGATCGATCTAAAACAAAAAAGAATCATTCACAAGACAAGAGACATGCGCTAAACTAAATGAAAATCATTATAAAAATCCAGTGCATTGTATTGAAAATAACTACTGAGGACATGCTTGCACCTATTGTACAGTTAAAGTGGTTCTAAAGGCTCAAGAAAGGAGGCAGGGCAGAGCTGCGGCTCTGTGTTTGAATGGACACCCAGAACAGCGGCTCAGGAGTGAGCCTGCTTGGGTGCCCCCACAGCAGGCTGTTTGCTGTGGGGGCACTTTGCAGGAGGGTGGGGCCAGGAGAGCCAGCGGGGGGACCTGTGAAGAGGAGGATCAGGGCTACTCTGTGAAAAACCACTGAGTAGGTATGACATGTTTGTTATTTAAAAAAAAATAACTCTATTGTGTTTGGCTGGTGGATATAGCTGGATTTCCACTTCAGACCACTGTAAAAAATATGAATGTTGTAGCTTCTTAAAGGAGCTATACACGAGCCATATTTTCTTTGTATCCTAACTACTTACCACCCACCCTTAATACATAAGCAGATGAGCAGCTCACTCCTGAGGGCAGGACAACATATCAAAAAGTCATTTTTGTAAAATGCTCTTGTGCATAATCTTGTACACAATCTTGTACACTACACATGAGCACTGTACTGTGAGCACACTATCCATTGATCAGTGAAGTTCACAAACAGAAGGTGCAGAGCAAATGCAGGTGATTGTTGTGACTAATCACAGCATCACCGAAATGTAGACAATGGCTGTGGTTATCAGCTGACTTTCATTTTCTGTGCGTGAGAGGAAAAAAGCTTCCTGATTGTATCCATCCAGTATCAGTGTAAATTAATACCAGTATCATCCAGTACTAGAAGTAGTGTCATTCACCTCTCTACAGTAATTCACTCCTCTACAGTATATGTCAGCTCCATCCTGTCTCTGATCTGACCTGTATATTACCCCTCACCTTCCTTATACAGTACATCTGCACATTAACCCTTTCATTTCCATCCTCCCACTGTATGTGACCTATACATTAACCCAATAACCTCCTGATCCCTCTGTGTATGACCTATACATGTAAGGAAAACTTGTCAGAAATGACTCATGCAGATAGCAGAGGAACAAGACAGCGGAGAGAAATGACACTTAGTGCTTTGGGGACAGGCATGTAAACACTATTGAAAGGCATGCTATGTTTGGATTTCATGTCTGAAGTTTACAACCACTTTAATGTATCTAGTGCACAATTAACAAGCGCCATTGTTTTAGAGATTAAGGCATATTACCATATGGCCTCATATAAAGTCCCAACCCTCCCCCCATTGTCCATAAATTTAGGGATGGAGGTATTCTTCCACATACACATATTTTCTCTGGAATGGCTTCATTTCCCAGCCATTCCGGGGGTTTGCCTCTTCATGTTTGAGGTCCACAGTACAATTCCATGTGGCTATAATACTATTGTTACTACTCCCTCTGGTCAGTATGAACTCAGATACTTTACAATGTGTGTTCTGTTTCCATTGATGTGGTTGCCTGGGATGGCTGTCCTGTCTGATCCCGGGAACTGCTACAGTCACCCTCCCCCTCCCTCCCTCTTGGGGGCAGGGGCGGGATGAGCTGCAGTGCATCGGTGCTACACCCTCCGTGCTGTGCGTGTGATGTCACATGGTGGCGCTGGCGCACCGGTGCGTGAGTTGTCATCGGTGTCCAATCTGGGAAGGAGCTTGCTTGGTGCCATACATCTGACTGGCTTCACCGATCAGATGATGACGCACCTCCCTATGTGGAACACCTGCGTGATGTTGGGAGCTGCCCATTGGTCAGGCTGATTGGATGAGTATGTGTATATATACCTCCCATAACCAGCATGGGATTTTGCGATTCTCCTTGTGGTTGTGCACATTACAGATTATGGATACAATCAAGTACACAAGGTATACCTATAAGCAAAATGTATAAAATACAGCGCTGTCAGCAAAAATATTAAGACATGCAAAACTTAATCAACTGTCTGAAATATGAGTGGAAAGAAATGAATATTAAGCTGCAGTTATAAAATGTGAGATACCCACACTAAACAAGATTGTATAACAGAAAGACAACTGCGCTAAATGTAAGATAAAAGGCAAATAAATGCAAACATAATTTTCAGTCCATCTAAGTCATTGAACGGATGTTGATTATCCCTCAATAAGGGATCCCCATATGACATGCATCTTCATCACAAGAAAAGGTGACATCGCACTTAAACCACCACAGAAGTCAGTGTTGAAGATAGGACAGTCCTTCACCTTTAAAAAAACTGCCTCTTACCAGCTCCCTTGATCTCTGGTCAGGAGATCATAAGCGCCTTTTGGCTTATAACCCAGCCACAGTCTCAGGATAAAATGGATATACCATCAACTCGAGTCCTCCTTAATTGTCCCACAGGCAGTATCTCAAATAGCCAGAAGTTCAAAGAAGAGAGTATAGGTGAGCCGGAAGTACCAGGAGCTTTCAGTGCTATGTGAGTACAGACTGCATATGCAGTCTCCCAGAGATCAAGGGAGCTGGTAAGAGGCAGTTGTTTTAAAGGTGAAGGACTGTCCTATCTTCAACACTGACTTCTGTGGTGGTTTAAGTGTGATGTCACCTTTTCTTGGGATGAAGATGCATGTCATATGGGGATCCCTTATTGAGGGATAATCAACATCCGTTCAATGACTTAGATGGACTGAAAATTATGTTTGCATTTATTTGCCTTTTATCTTACATTTAGCGCAGTTGTCTTTCTGTTATACAATACCTATAAGCAACTAGATCCTCTGCACCTAATCTTTTTTACATTCACCTTATTGGTTTACCTTCATAATTGGTATGTTTCTATTTTAGTCTATCTTATTATTTTCACTAGCTTTTGGGCTTCACTTTTTATTCAATTTCTTTTTACACCTGCTCCCTTCACCTTGCCTTGGAACACACACTCTTACTTAACACCTGCTCCCTTCACCTTGCCTTGGAACACACACTCTTACTTAATATCAGTACTCACTGCACTTGCCTTGGCTGTCCTTCTTTTATACCACTATCAAAGTCAGTCACTATTCAATCTCTTTCTCTTGGTTCTGGGACTGACTGGTAGTCTGTATACACATAGGTTACTCTAGATATTTAACTCCCTACCTGGAAGAAATTAATATATATACATACTATTTAAACTTTTTAGAATAATCTATGGGCCATCCAGGACCCCCCCCTTTGAGGACTTGCACTCCCATTGCAGTTTGCCAAATACCTACTGACCTACATGGGTATAGCTCCCACAGTTCCCAGGCGAGATGCTCCTAGTCAATCCCTGGCCATCCACACCACATGTGTACAGTCCTAGTTGATCAGTAAGTCAATTTCATGAAGATACAGTTTTTTGTTTGTTTATCTAAGTAATATATCATTTTGTATATTGTAAATTGGTGACCACTCAGCTATAGTGTTGCTTATACATATATTTTTATAGATACACGGGTTGCACCTGCTCCTGAGGAAGTGAATGGTTTCACGAAACGCGTAGAGCATATGGATGCAATCTCGATCATTTTTATTAAATTAATTAATTACCTACTACTATTGGTCATCAATTTAAACATGTTCATTAGCTATTCCTATTTTGGTATTTTGGTCTGTTACAGTTTTTACCAGTTTTTACAACCTCATGAATGTGATGGCTTCAATGTTTTGCTGCTGTGTGCAACTATCTGACCAATGTTCTTAATCTGTACCATCTTTGGCTGGAATGTACTATTAAAAAAAACATTTTTTTATGTATTTCTGTCATCTATGGATATATTTAATATATATGTACTATTTCTACAAGTGGATATACGCCCTTATATAAAATCCCACGTTTGTCCCCCTCATTTTAAGCTCCGTATTTTAACTCCTCAATAGCAGCATGTTTCTTCATTTCCAAAAAACTGTAGCACAAAATAAGGTCACCTTGGGGTGTCTACTTTCCAAAAAGAGGTCATTCTGGTGGTTTTCTTGTCCTGGCAATTTTTAAATTTACATTTTTTTTTTTGCGTAAAGATTTTATTGAAAAAAAAACACAGATTTAGGATGTACAACCATGGCTCAGTGAGCCTGTTTTATCAATATATATACGACTACAATTCAGTCAAATAGGATCGCTTTGAATCAGGATTAAACATCTCTATATAATGAGCAGAAATTCAGGGATGGTTATGACACCTAGTCATATATATCTTCAGGGGGGAGGTTTAAGCGGGGAAAGGGGAAGTAAAAGTGTAGAGAGTGAGGTACATGGGGAGAAGGAGGGAAAGAAAAGAGAGAGAAAATAAAAAAAAGGGGGGGGTGAGGGTAGAGGAGGGGAAGGGGGGAACAAGCAGGGGGAAAGTACTGAGGTGAAGTACAAGGGGGGGGAACTGCTGCGGAGAGGGGGTGAAATCGGCACCAACTACCCTCTCCAGCTTCTAGTGGTCAGTACCCTCCGAGAGTCATAACTGTGCTAGAGTTTGAATTTGGCTTTACGCACGAGGGTGGAGCCTCCTCATTTGGGAGTTAGTTTGAGGCTTTTCTAAGATCTTGATACAATTGGGTTCTTTTGAAGGTTATCCATGCTTCCCAGGTGTCTGTGTATTTGGAAATGTTATCCAAGGTAGTATAGATCAGCTCCTCCATCTCAGCAATACGATTTACTCTGTTAAGCCATTCGGGGATGGAAGGTGGGGATGTGGACCGCCAGTGGATCGGAATACACATTCTTACAGCATTGATCATATGCATGGCAACCGACTTGTAATATTGTTTTTTAGAGAGTTTAGCAAAATGTAAGAGGTATTGCACAGGACAAAAGTCCAGTGGAGGCAGTGTCACTTGTTTGATCAGTTCGTGTACTTTGCGCCAGAATGGTTGGAGCGCCAAGCAATCCCACCAGATATGGAGGAATGTGCCCACACTCCAAACCACACCGCCAACAGCAAGAGTGTGGGAGATTCTTCGAATAACGACGGGTATAGCGTGGAGATGACATGGCATTGGGGGGTCGAGCGAGTGCAGAGCGACTCCAAGGTAGTGGGGAGCTTTGTAAAACCTTGCTTGGGGGAGGGGTCCTCTAGAAAGTGTTTAATCTGGATGTAGGGCCAGAACGGGAATGTCCCTGTGTTAGAGAGTTTAGCCAGATAAGTTTGTCGTAGGATGCGGCCTCTTTGGAAGAAGTGTTTAGCTAGCATTTCCATGTGTGGCCACTTGGCTCTCAAGAAGGCACCTAAGAGTCCTGGGGGAAAGTCTGGGTTACCCCTCACTGGAGTGATGGGGCAAAATTTAGCCAAGACTGCATGTACAGTACATGCCCTGTCAAATTCGTGTAGAGTAGCTCCTATACTAGGGGATGTGATGAAGCTTGTAGAAAGATGTGTCTTCTAGAGAGCCAGGGAGCATGACATAAATCCGAATTCGCCACCAGGTGTTCTAAAGAGACCAAGTCTTTACATCGACTGTGTAGTCTCCAGTCAACAATTTGTGTTAAATGGACCGCCCGGTAGTAGCGTTGAAGGTCAGGGAGATCAATACCTCCACATTCGTTGGGAAGTACTAATTTCGCCCAGCTTATCTGTGGGGGTTTATTACCCCAAAGGAAGGTTCTACATATGGACTTATACAGTCCAAAAAATGAGGGTGGTAGGCGAACAGGTACTGTTTGCATTTTGTATAGCAGTCGGGCAGGATCGTCATTTTAAGAATAGACACTCGTCCAAACCAGGATATTGTCAGTCTGTCCCATTTCTGGAGATCCTGGCAAATTTTCTGTAATTCTGTCTGAAAGTTTCTGCTATAAAGCTCTGTTAGATCAGCAGGGAGTTGAATGCCCAGGTAGGTTATAGCGCCCACTTTCCATTGAAAGGGGAAATTGAGCTGACGTTGTTTGGCCAGGCCCGTGGATATATTTAACACAAATGATTTGGAGTAATTTATAGTTGGATATGTGTTTGAAGTGTTCCAGTGTATGTAGGAGATTGGGTAAAGATGTCAGTGGAGAGGAAAGAAAAAGTAGAACGTCGTCCGCAAAAGCTGCAATTTTAAATTCCCATTCCCGGATCTGTAAACCTGTGATATCTGGGTTAGCTCTTATGGTTCGCATACAATGACTGGATCAAAGCCCGAATACGGGGTCTGAGCCCCAGCGCGATCAAAACAGCGTTCATATAGTCCCAGGCCACTCTGTCGAATGCTTTCTCCACGTCCATTGCCAAAAAGAAGCCTTCTTGTTGCGAGGAGGTAAGTCAGGTATGCAGGTTCAGAGCCTTAATAGTGTTGTCCCTGACCTCTCTTCCAGGGACAAATCCAACCTGATCCAGACCTACCCAACTTGGAATGTGGAATGACAAGCAATTTGCCAAAATTTTGGCATAAAGCTTGATGTCTGTATTCAGGAGAGAGATTGGATGATAGCTAGCAACGTTGGTGGGTCTTTCCCTTCCTTGGGGATTACAGAGATATAAGCTTCCAAGAGCTTATCTGATCTGGTGGGGAGTGAATTAAATGCTTTGAGAAAGTGTGGCGCCAGAATATCTGAGAAAGTCTTATAATAAAGGGCCGTATAGCCGTCTGGGCCTGGACTTTTACCTGGTTTTGTGAGTGCTTCTAAAAATTCCTCTAGTGTCAGGGGAGCCTCTAGGGCTTGTGAGACATCTGCTGACAAGGCAGAAGGGCTATATTTGCTCAGAAATTCTTTAATCAATTCCTGCCGGTTCAGTTATGCAGTATGATCCGAGTCTACCGAATGCAGGTTATAGAGATTACTATAGAAGGAATGGAACTGCTGTGCAATGTCTTTGTTTTTAGTATATGTCCTACCTGAGGAATCCACAATATGATGGATTGTGGAGGATAATTGTGGAGGATAATTTACGTTGTTGGGTAGCTCTGGCTAGCAGCCTACCTGGCTTATTACTCTGCTCATAAAACAGTTTTTGAGTCAGGGTGATACGTCTGTGTGCCCTTTTGAAAAGTTCTTCTAGGAGAAAGGAACGCGTTTCCGTCAATTTGCGTCATGGGGGAGACATCCGGTGTGTCATTGCGGAGAAAGAAGGCCCCCAGCTCCTGTCTACGGTTCGCCAAGTCTCCAGGGTCCGCAAGAAAGGACGCATCTAGTTTCCAAGTTTTGGTGGCGGTAACTACCTCGGGAAATCGGAAGGTGGTGGTGATAGAGTGATGATCAGACAATGTTATGTTCTCTATAGTGGCGCTGTGCAGATATGGTAGGTCTGCCTGTGTCACAAAGAGGTAATCCAATCTTGAATACCTATTGTGTGGGGGGGAGGTGTAGTCTCTGTCTCGTGGGTAAAGAGTTCGCCAGGTGTCATGTAATGTCAGGGATGTGAGTTGGAGCTTAATTTGGCATAGGGCAGAGTATGGAAGGGAGGAAGTGCCAGAAGAGATATCTACTGGAGGGTCTAGCGGTACATTGAGATTGCCTCCTAAGATTAATAGGCCCGTGTGAAAGAGCGTGAGTTTCACAATGACCTCCCGTATAAATGTGACTTGCCTGGAGTTGGGGCAGTAAATGTTGGCTAGCGTCACAGGTCTGTTTCTCCATAGGCCATTCAGGAAGATAAATCTGCCTTCTGGGTCTATCATCTGAATCTTTAACGTCGAAGGATAATGTTTTAGAGAGCAGAATGGAGACCCCCTTAGTCTTTGAGTCAGGGCAGGTGGCATGATAGGCCGTGGGATATCGGTCGTTATGGAATCGTGGTGTTGCTTTGGATTTAAAGTGTGTTTCTTGGATAAAAAGGATTTGAGCCCTAAGTCGTGATACCTCCTCCAGGACACTGCTGCGTTTTTCCGGGATGTTCAAGCCTTTAGCGTTAAGAGAATAAATTTTGAGAGAGAGGGGAGCTGAGCGTGTTGTATTGAGCGGCATGATCTAGTGGTGTAGCGGATATATTGGGTTGATCGTATCAGGGATACGTGAAGCTGGAGAGGGTAGTGAGCGGGATATGAGGGAGGGGGCTACTAAGGGAGGAGGGAGCGAGGAAAGAGAGAAGGGGGAAGAAAAAAGAGAAAAAAAAATGGCGGGGGGAGAGGGGTGAGTGGGGGAGAAGGAGGGAGGGAAAGAAGTGAGAAAAAGAGGGAAAAGCGAAAAGGGTAAGAGGATCACAGCTTAACTTCTGGAGGTGGAAAAAAGGCCTGCTAAACCACCTATTTGGACAGGATAAGGGTACACGTGGGGTAAAGGGAGGGTTAGCTGGATATGGTTCAAAGGAGAACCTGCCACTCTGAGTTGGGATATGAGTCTAGCACTGGGGAGTAAGCAACATCGACAAACTAGGGTGAACACATAATAGAATGATAACATATAGAACAGTAACAATCAGCAAACATAACATTGAGGAGGGACAAAGAGATAATCTCTCCAGCAAGTACAAGGCTTGTTGTGGACTTCCCGCGTTTAGATTCAAGGGCTACCAGGGCATTTGGAAAAACAGCATAAACCAAAAGATCGGGTGTTTACATTTTTATTTAATATGTTTTATAACAGAATGTAATAAAACGGTTTATTTGCAAATGTTTTGTTTTTTTTTTCTTTGTATAGTAAAAAATTAAAATGGTAATAAATACCTGTAAACTAATGCTCTATTCATTTGGGTACAGTGTTGCATGACGGAGTAATTGATAGTCATACTATTACAGTGCCCAGCACTGAAAAACGCACTAGACACAGGAGCTATAACATGCTGGTTCTCAAGTGGTTAAATAAACTGTTTTACCACAAAGAAGAACATCCTAAACTATATAACTTAAGGGAATTTATAGTAAACAATATTCTTTCGCTATCAAGCATCTCTTACCTGTAAGCGCAAGATGGCAGACATGACACGGTAGATATTAGAGGACTGATCCTGAAACTGGGAATTGTAAGTCACATTCACCAAAGTCAAGTTGAATGTAAAATCCACCACTGCTGGGAAACCTGTTGACATTACACCTAAAGGAATTATTATTATTAAAGTTAAAGTAAAATGCATGCGCAAGGATTGTATATTGGTTATTTCTTGCCTTCTGTTAATTTACACCCTTATATGCATAGTCATTACTTGATTTTTTTTACTTTACATCTATTTTAACAGTTGTGTGGTTTAATTGTTCCATGTTCAACTTACTGTATCCCAATGGTATTAAAGCAGAACCCAAAAGGGGGAGTTCCACTTTAAGGCTTGCTCCCCCCACTCCTCTTTGACCTTTTCCCTATATTTTTCTTGGAGGGGGGGTGGGTACCTGGTTTTGACAGGTATCCACTCCCACTTCGGCTTGGATTACCTAGGAGATCTGAATGAAAGTTCTCCTTCCTCCTCCCTTCCAGCAGTCCTCTGGGACACGTTACAGGTTCCAGAAGACTATGGGACCATTGGCAATGCACAGCACGGCTTTTGCATGCACAGTGGGCTCTCGGGTGTGAAGCTGTCACAGCCAGGTTCCCACAGTTACGATTACGGCGCCAAGGACCGAAAACAGTCCCTGCACTCCCTCGGGTGAGCACAGCGGTGGATCCTGGTACAGGTGTCTGTTTATTAAATATCAGCAGCCACAGTTTTTCAATCAATAGCATAAAAAAAAATTGAAATTATGAAGAAAAAACTGTCTATACCAAGTTGACTTCTATGTAATTCTCATAGGAGTATCTGCTGGTGTACTGGAGGATGACAATATAAACAGAGGAAGTCATATGAATTTATACAGCAGAATTCTGCCTCTAAAGCCAAACTTTTTTTTTTCTTTTTTTATAGAGAATAGAAGGGTTAGAACCACTGTCAGGCTAAGCTTTTTGTATCCCCATTAGGTAGAATGACTCTATTTGTCCTGGTGATCATTGTAACTGGGGCTGAAATAGGAATACTTGTTGCATTGACAACTGTCTGATATTTCCTTACTTCCTGTTGTGTCCATCGGACAGGAAGTGAAAAGACATCTCCAAAGGAGACACTGATGGCAGAAAACAGATGTTTTACCCATTGTCTATGCTATCCAAAATGAAAAAAATTACTACTTCAAGTGCACCTGAACAACCAATTGAAATTCAACTTATACTGGTCTGCTGCCACCAGGATGGATTCTGATTGGTTACTTAAAGTAAATTGTCCTAGAAAATATAACACTTAAAAACAAGTTCTCAGGGCTTACTCAGATGGCAGATAGAGGTGGCTGGACTGCAGCATTCATATGCAGATAAACTCTGTGAGTGAATACAGTAGCACTCTGTGCCATGGCCACAAACAACCTGCAGGACTAGTTGTATCCAGATTGTGCGCAGCCAGAACTGCCATTCCTGGATGCAAAGGGTTTGCATCCAGGCCCAGTCAGAGCCCCTAACTGTACATAACTACTCAGATGAGCAGTTGCATGTGAACAGCCAGCCATTGGTCTATACAGGGTGCAAGGTAGCTTTTCCATTGGCAATCATTACTCTCACAGCATTACTCTCACATATCTGAAGAAGCTCTTAAAGCCAAAATGAACCTTCTGAATAATCAGCTAAACACATTCAAGGTACATGAAAAAACAAAAGGTGTGTTAAAAGTCTTACAGTTGGTTTTCTTTAAAAAGTAGGCACAGCCTGAGTAGAAAAGTCTGCCTAATGCCAACAGCTGCAGAGTGGGACCCTGATGTGGGAAGAAGTGGGAGGTCTGACACACCAACCTGCGTCAGAGCTAGAACTCTCCAGACAGGGCAGGGGCGGATCCAGGGGGGGCAACGGGGCAATTCCCCCCCTGAAAATATTACCGAGTCAGCAGCAGACCAGCAGTGGTGCAGAGAGAGAGAGACGGCACCCCCCTGCCGCTGGCCTGGCCTCTACTGCCCGCCGCACTGCACTAGATGCTATTGCCTGGCGTCTAGCAACCAGTGAGTAACATCACATCCGATCTGAAAAGGAGGAGAGTGAGGACCCAGCATTCAGAGCGGAGCCTTCTTCCTCCTTCACCGTGCCCGCGCTTAGTGTGAATGTTCCACTGACCTCCACCCTCCATCTTCTCCAGGCTCCAGCCTGGCATGAAGAGAGAATGAAGCATCTGGCTGTATGAGTGATGCTGCAATCCCCGCTCATCTCTATTGCTCCTTGAGTGTCTTGAATGCCTTTACTGTTCTTGTAAGTATATGAGCCCTGAGTTCTGATACTCTTCCTATAGGACAGATGCATGATAGCATGCTATGACGTAAGTGGTGTTCCTGTCTTAGGCGCTTCTGGGAAGTTCCAGAGATGTTCTACTGCTGACTTAATCAGGCGGACACAGATTGCAGATGGACAAGTGATTAGGGACGCAACACTGCTGGCCCATATATGTACCCTGCAACAAGAAAGATATCAGTGACAAATTCTGGTGAGGTTCAGTCCTGATTTTACACATATGCAATGCAGGAACCAACGCAATTCCAGTGTGGGTTTCCACATCGCATATCACCTGCCGGCGGTTAACACTGACATCTGCGAACTGCTGACGGTGTCAATGCAAAGTTAATGACACCCCCAGATCAGTTTGCAGATCTGTCAATAGGTGCAGGTATTGCATCGCATAGGTGTAAACAACCATCCGATCAGATTCCAGTGCGGACCAAAAAAAGGGTCCTGCACCATTTTGGTGCACATGAGATGTGATTTCAGCCATACATTTTGTAATGCCCCTCCCGAGACTAGACTATGGATCTGCCCCTGAATCAGGGGAGCAGGGACCATGAGATTTGTTGATTGTAGAGCTATACGTTTGGTAGTGGGTGGGTCAGACCTCTGTAAATAGATCACTGCTTCGCCATAGAAAGCAAGGGTCCCACTCAGCAGCTGCTGTCAAGACACAGGCTGTAGCTGCTTTAGAAAGAAATACCCACTGACGACACTGGCTGCAATAGCTGTTTGAGTCTCCATTGCCTGCTCTGAACTGGAAATGCTAATTGTTAAACTAATACTTTAGTTAAAGCCAAAATCTTTTGATTATGACTTTCCTTAATTAGTGCTAGCAACACATCACCAAATATATACTGTAGCTGAGATAGAATTACCAGATGGAGTACTAGATGCTTGGCTTATAGTTGTCTGCGCTGTGATTGTGTTAGCTCCATTAGGTTGGTATACCGGTGCTTTGGTCACTGGAACTATGACTTCTGTGGATAAAAATAATGGACACTGAGTTGAAATAAAATATCTCTTTTCAATATATTGCCAGTTTGGTTTTTCTTTAGTAAGCAAGCAAACAAGCACATAGAAAGTGTACTATTTTCAATGAGTTGGCAGACTCACAGACTTGTATTGCAATAGAATCCATGGGTTTGTTTTCAAAACAATCAGCTGTTTATTTTTCTTTTTTAGACAGAAGTGATCTTGGTAGCTGTGAAGTCCTCCAATCCATATTAGAGTGGCAACCCTCCTACCAGTCATAGAGTGCATTGGTCAATTGGCACATGCCGATAAACACGCAAGATTGGAGATTTTGTGCCCCCGGTCTTAATGAGCTGGGAGCACAGAAAGTATCTGCCAGACTCCTGATGTCTTCTTAAAGTGTACCTACCATTTACATAGTAGTACTACATAGAGGGCTTTTCATCCCTCTTGTGATAGTAACATATTTAAGATAGAAAAAAGTCCAATTGCATTAAAACAAAAAATGTAAAATACATTTTAAAAAACACACACATACACCTACACTTCGCACAGTCACACTAGTAGTGAAGGCAGTGAAGAGAAAAACCGAAAAAGAAGAGTCAACCTTACAAATTAGGAAAGGAAATATATTTCCTCTACTAGGCATACAGTAATTTTTCATGCAAGAAAGGGTATCTTTAGGTACAAGCACTTGAGAAAGGACTTTTAATCTAAAAAAGAAACAAAAAAAGCTGTAGACATAATTTTGTACTAGAGCTCTAGTCCCATTTCATTTGAAAACACAGTACACAATATATATATTTTATTTATGGAAAAAATGTATTGACCATCTAAGTCTCACAGGTATCAAATTGTTGTTTTGTAGCCTATTTTACATTCCTGGCTCTCTTTTAGGATATTATATAATCACACCCTCAAAAGTCCAGTAACAAAACCTTAAAGCAATGCTCAGTAAGGTAATCAGTTGTCCTAGCAAGTGTAGTCTATGCCTGCAATCATACATCAACTTTTAGTCATTCATTAAAGCCTTTAGTTAAAAAACAAAAATCACTAAGTATGTTACTATAATTGTGATGTGTTATTTGTGCTGTTAGCTACTGGTTTAGCAGAAATCATCCTCCTCTGATCCCCTCTACCCAGCCATAAACTTCCGTTGTTGTGGGGGTTAACAGAGCTGAGGGAGCAGTGACAGGCACTCATCAAGATTGCCTGACAGTTCCCACCCTTTCTTCCACACCTCCTGTATTCATAGACGATATACTATATCGTCCATATGATTGAAACAAAATCTATGAATCAAAGAGGACCTTTCATTCATCTGGCTATCCCCCATTCATTGATAGCTTTTGCTTCCTAGAAAGTATAGTACAGCTTCTATGAATTTAGAGGGTGGGTGGAAAAGGCGGGCATAGTTGGGCACTATTGATGAGTGTCTATCACAGAGCCCTCAGCTTTATTAACCCCCACCTCATTGGAAGATTATGGCAGCGTGGGTAGGGGGGGAAATTGTAGGTGTAAGATCTCTTTTACTATGTATTTATTGGTTTAACAAAATAAAATAATTACACAAATAGGAAGGTCTACCTAACATAAAACACCAAAAGCCCAATATCTCAATCCATGCATACTGTTTTGGGATTAGGCATGATTCTCCCAAAATTGGAGTGGAGTAATCCACTCATGATCAGCTTTGCTGTGCATAAGCAAACATATACAAGCAAAAGAAATAGTGTCCCCTGGTTCAAACCACAACAAACAGTAAATATAAAAGAGGGAAAGGAAAGAAAATATAGAATAAAAAGGAGAAGATACAAGTATGTATCAATAGGCAGGTCCTCCTGCATCAACCCCAAATGCCCTATCAATCTGTGGGTTGCACATATCATAGCCAAGGGTCCCAGATCTTGTCTAACATGGTTTGCTTGTCCTGAAGGATGCTGGTCAGCTGCTCATGGAGCATAAATCCAAAAGAGTTTAGTTTTGGGAGCAGCTATTTGGATAACCGGGGTTTTCCATGCTTAAACTATTGATATTTTAGCCACCAGAAATATGAAAAATATTGGGGTCTGGATATGTTTAGGGATATTTGCAATTGGTTCATTCAAAAGCACTGTCCTCACATTTTCGGTATAATAACATTAGTTACAGTATGCATAAGAATGAACATTCTGGTCCAGAACTGTCGAACCTTGGGACAAGTCCACCATGTGTGAAACATGGTGCCTTCATATCCACATCCCCAGAAAAAAAGGGAGGATGCTTTGGGATAGATCTTAGCAAGTCTGGAGAGAACTAAATACCACTGGAATGAAGACGAGGAAGAAGATATTTTACTACACCAGAAGACAGCAGCACAAAGAATACATCACATTTATAGTAGGTAATGTCTGTTGTGATTGTTTTCAACTAAACATAGGCTTTAAATTTAACTAGAAATCATCTTTTACTGGTCTGAATACATTAAACATCCTGACCAAATGTAAGAACTCTGGGGGATCAAGTGCAATGCAATGGCTGAATAAACTTTTCAAAGTTTAAAGCATGCTCTACGTAGACAGCAATTAATGGTAGCCCCAGATTTCAACAAAGAATTTATCACCCAGACTGATGAATCAGGTGTAGGACTGGCAGGCTGTGCTGTGCCAAGTGGTATAGAGAAACACTTGACGTTGTTAACACCAGTCAGACGTTAACATGAGCAAACTTATAGTACTGTGGAGCAAGAGTCTGGTCAGCAAGTGGGCCTTGGATGCTTTAGAGCAGTGATTCTCAACCTCAGTCCTCAAGTACCCCCAACAGGCCATGTTTTCAGACCCTCGGCTCTAGAGTACTATTTGTTGGGATGCCACTTTCAATTTGTAACAGACCATGCTCCCTTAACTTAATTTGAAAGTTACCCACTGGTTCCTGGCCTTCCAGGATTTTTCTTTCAAAGTGGAGCCCCAGGATGGCTGTCACCAAAATTAAACACACAAATGTATGACGCAATCCAAAGAATTCATTGAACCACACAGTCTCCCCAATTAGTCCATGTACTAATGAGGCTTAATTAGTCCATGATAGCCCATGATAGTAAACAAAGTCCGTGATTAAAACCAATTAAGGGCTCAAGAGTTGGCAGCTCTGCCGAGAGACAGGAATCAATCTATGAAATACAGTAGATAAACTGTCACTATTATATGCAGATGCTCTCTCAAGAGTGCACTGTTTCTGGGCAGATGTTAGAACCCCTGGTTGATCTAGAGCATGACTGTAATGGGTTTTATGTCCAAGAGTCCCCAAAGTCCTGCACTTTATTAGGTAGACAGGGGGTTAATAATGGGACATACCCTGTCACAATTGTTAAATAAGAATGTAGCAGTAAGGAGCTTGGAGGAAATATAAAATGTTCAGTCTGTGCTGGAAACAGTCTGAGAGTGTGAGAGTGGGTGTTGACTAGTTAGATCAGCAAACAGCCAGGAGGCTACGATATTAAGGTTGCAGTTTTGACATCCCCTGTGAGGGTGAACTTTCAATGTTAATTTCCTCTGCAGATAAATAATAGCAGACAAGTAGTCCTTAATTGCACATGTCCGGATTGCCTCTCAGAAAGCTCTAGACTTGAAGCTGACCCTCACTACATACCGTAGATGTATATTAAATGGAAAAAAAAAACACATTGACTAGCTATTCAAGTCTCAAATATATAAAATTGTTGTTTTGTAACATACTTTACATTCCTGGCTCTCTTTCGTGACATTATATAATCACATACTCAACTCAAATCCAGTAACAAAAGCCTAAAGCAGTGCTCAATAACATAATCACTTTTTCTAGCACATGTACCCTACACCTGCCGTCATACACAGACATTTAGTCATTCATTACACGTTCATTGCTTGCTTTTTAGTAAATAGAAGGTAGTTGTATATGTCCGTTGTGTTTTATGTGTCAGTCATGAGCAGATAGGGTTGGAGCATGTGTGGCATCAGTAGCCGTCAGAGTAGACATAAATTTGTGCCCTGCTGGTTATTAGCCACTGATCTGGGGATTGTGTGTGGTGAAGACGTGCCCTCCCTAGCACTGTTCCCTGGGCGGTTTCCCCTCCTGCCCACCCCTTGTTCCGGCCCTGGCTACAAATGCTTGAAAAGGGATCTTCTTTAGAAAAAATTCACACCCTGTAAATGCATATGAACATGTATAATATGTATCCTATAAACTGTACATTATATTGTATGTTGTATGTTGCATACACCCTTCTAACAGTTCCAAAGCATAAATTAAAAAAATAAAAAAACATTTGTCCTCAGTTCCAATAGTCTGATACTGGCGTAGGACTTCTACTGCTGATATTTAGTTTGAATAGTAGCTGGCTGACATTTTATTACCTAGATTTAAGCACCACTTAACACATATTCCTTCTATACTTAAACATTGATTCACCCCTGAAAATTAGTTCTTGAAGCATAACCTCCCCCCAACATCTAATCCTGAAAGCGAACCCTTAATTTCTACCCCTCAACCAAAAAACATAATATAACCCTGAAATTGAACTTTACCCCAACCTAACCCTTAATCTAAGCCCTAGCACACACCAATAGCAGCAGTCCTGTGCTGAAATCATGATCCAGAAAATACAGTTCCTTTAATGCTGCCTTTGCAACTAGGCAATGAGCATTCCACCTACTCTTCATTTTTATGTTGTCTTTTGTTTTCTGAAGTGGACTATTACTTCAGGACAGCTGAATAGCTTAAAAAGCATTAGTGAATTCAATTACCTCATAGACAAAACTTATAAAATAGGTGTTTGTATGGCGATATTTCACTTGATCCGGAAAATATTAGATATTTGGCAACTCTTCAAACTGGCAAATAGCTGGTTGGGTGAGAGAATCATTTAGGCCTCTTGCACATTGCAGCTTAAAAAAACTCGGTACAGCTTTTTTTTTTTTTACTGAGCTAAAATACAGCCCATTAAATTTAATGCATTCTTCAGTAAAAAATAAATAAAATAGAAAAATCAGCTTTTTTTGGTCAGTAATTTATGCCTCATGCACGCAAATGTGTGCAAATACATGTGAATGCGCACAAATGCCTATTTACATATTGTGCAAAACGAGAACGCGAGAATACGTTTTCGTGGAAATGCACGAAATGTGCAACCGCGCGTGAAAATGTGCGAACGCATATACGCGCGTAAATATGAGCAAATACATGCAAATACATACAAAAAAAAAATCTGAAAAAGTAGATGCTCAAACAGGGGTATTATGAGTAAGAGGCCTTAAAGGAGAAGTACAGCCAAAGCCGGCCACCCCCATCCCCTCCACAGCTCAGCGCTCCAATGTTCGAGGAGGGGGCAGAGCAGAGAGCTGTGACTGACAGTCACCAGCTCTCTGCTCACGGAGCTGTGAGAACTGAGCGATCCGCGGTGTTCCATCGCTCAGTTCTTAGTGTAGAGGGACAGATGCAGCATCGGACCCATGCTGCATCCACCTAGGTAAGTATGAATCTTAAAAAAAATAAAAATTCATACATTTTTTTTTAACCAGCTTTTCTTGCTGCCATATATATGAACCCTAAAAGGACTTTCTATTCAATAGAATTTGACTTGTTGAACAGTTTACAGAGACCCATGACAGTCATGAACAATATAGCAGTGTTGAAACAAGAGGTATAGGTTAGGACTTTATATGAGACCATGACCATCCGGTACACATGTCTCCATCCAATATTATCTGAGAAGAATAGGGGGACTAGGGGAAAAAAGGGGGGACACATCACTAGGGCAGGCTGAGTCATCAGGTGTAAAAATATATAAATTTATTGATACCACATGAGGAACAGAGTGCAATAGATGATACTTGCATATAGTCAATAAATAAGGTACAGAGTATGTAAAACATGGCAGTAGAACATATCATAATAGCATAGTAACATGTTATACATTGTAACATAGGTAGATTGCAGCATCATTAAAATTAATTTGAATGATGCTGCAATCTACCTATGTTACAATGTATAACATGTTACTATGCTATTATTATATGTTCTACTGTCATGTTTTACATACTCTGTACCTTATTTATTGACTATATGCAAGTATCATCTATTGCACTCTGTTCCTCATGTGGTATCAATAAATTTATATATTTTTACACCTGATGACTCAGCCTGCCCTAGTGATGTGTTTCATATAAAGTCCCAATTGTCCCCCTTTTTTCCCCTAGTCCCCCTATTCTTCTCAATATAGCAGTGTTGTTTTTAACTATGGTGGGTCTTTCCAGACTTGCAAGTCACACACTTTTCTACCTGCCTGTGATTGGTCATGGGAGGATAGTGAGGATTTAGGTCCACCATACTGTATATACTAACGATAAATAATAGCATCTCTCATGCTCATATACATTTATAATGCAAGTCCAATGTGCTAATACTGCAATGTCTCTACAGAGCTATCAGTTGCACTGGAAAATTCTGAAAATCCTGTTGAAATCAGACGGGCTCCATTAGGGAGATTTACTCTCACTTCCTGTCCTGCTAACAATGGTTTCACCAGACAGAAGAAAGGCAAGGTAAAATCTGCAACAGAGAAACTGACAGAAATAGAAATCTGACAGGGGTTCTAGCATTCCCCTATTCTACTAAAGAAAAGCATTTTTATTTCTGTCTGTGTTGATGTTGAAAAGTTACCCTCACTTTCTGTCTAGTCAAACTCTGTCAGCAGGGCTTAAAGTGAGGGTAAATCTCTCTAATGGACAGCAGTATAAAATCGACAAGGTTTCTTACCCTTCCCAACAAAAGGTTTGGTTGGACATACACATACATACTTGTGTTGTGCACACTAGACTTACATCAGGTGTAATAAAAAAGTGAAGCATACAAAAAAGTGCACAATATGTACACTTGGTCCTCCTCTGAAAAGGGCCAACCAAGAACTAGGTGGGGCGCCTCTATGGAGACGAAAAAACAATAAAGCATGATCCCATTTGTTCCAGTGGGGGGAAAAAGTCCTTCCTGATCCCCCAAAAGGCAGGAAATCCTGGATCAACTTTTACCATAAATATTAGTATCCACTTATATTTTGAGAATTTGATACATGTCCCCAAGGGCAGTACCCGGGCCCCCATACCCTTTTTTGGCCATTAACTTGCATAAAGGCCTTCAAAATGGGGACGTTTGATTTTTCATGTATGTGTCCCATAAACTTTAATATAGTTTGTGGATTGGGTCTTAATTTTTTTTCCCCGTTCAAGAGTTCTGGTGCAAACTGAACCAGGGTGTGTTCAGCCTATCACTACTTTCTACTAACACTGGTAAATCCACTGTTGAAGACTGAAGCAACAAGCAAAGCTGAGACTTTGCCTAGAGAAGGTAATCCACCAAAAAAATCAAAGAGGGGATTAAAGAGCTAAACAAAAGGCCAATAGTATACCTGAAAGAGTTCTGATTGAATGGCACCTCATGTTGTAGGGATCCTCTTTACCAGCTTGGACTAGACAACTGGTTTGATTAGAGATGGAACAACATACAGGGCAGTTACCCATACACGATACCCATGTCAATCACAAAAGACCTTAGAATGGGGCAGAAGTTTACCTTCCAGCAGGACAATAACCCTAAACTAACAGTCAAAATTACACTTAAGTGGTTAAAACAAAGAACCCTGATGTAATACAGTTGCCAATCAAAGCCCAGTACTCAATCTAATTAAGAATCAGTGACATTGACAGAACAGACAGTGACAGATACTGTTCATCGATTGCCCCCTTCCAACTTGAGAGGGCTGAAGCAATTTTACCAACAAAAATGGGAAAAACTGCAGAAACCAGATGAATTACTCCAATAGACTTGCAGCTGAAATAGCTGTAATTTATATGGTTGTTCTTATATATTCTTATATATTTCTATAGAATCCTTGCAATTTGTATTCAATCAGGTTGGTCCCCTGAGTAGATGGCAGAGAAATCAGGTTTGTGTGAGTTTATACTTAAACTTATTATGAAAGTGCATTATAATTGTAATGTGTGTGCTTTCTCATTAAAACAATTTATAAAGGTATAAAGAGGTAAATGTGCCTATAGCAGAAATTTTAATTTGAAACATTCAATAGCCCAAAAACCTGAGCTTATCTGTTGGCAAAGGTGATGTACCTGAATTTCCAGTAGTTAATAATGTTCTTGGTAATTCTTCTGTTCCCTTTTCAACTGAATTGGTTGTCCTTGTGCCAAGAGTGGTCAGTGATGTGTAAGGAGAATTTTCTAAACCTTGTGTGTATGATGGCATCATTTCAGTTGCATTTATGGAAGTTATTGATTCAGGTGGTACAAATGTAGTTGTAGATGTGAGAGATTTTATTATTGGTAGCAAAGATGTTGTTACCCAAACAACAGTCTCTTGTGTATTTTGTGGTTCATATGGTGAAAAAGGTGTTGCAAGAGATTTTATATATGTTTTTGCAGTAGGATTTGTTGATATTAGTTGAATTGATGAAGGCGTTATTTCTGTTGTGGTCATTGAGGTCTCTGAGGATGTTGCCTGTGGAAGTAACATTGTTTCTGTGGTTGTTGTCCCTGCTGTAGTTGGTAAATTTGTTGATAATAATGTTGTTGTAAAAGATTTTACACTCATTGGCTCAATAGGATATGTTGGCGTCAGTAGTGTTGATGGTGTATTTGTCTCTCTTTTAATCACTGGTGAGGCTGTGTTTGTTGTAAGAGGGATTCTCTTTGTCTCAGAGGATTTAGTAATTTGTGATAATAATGTCGATGCTTTAATTGTTTGTGCTGCAGTCAGTGTTTTGGTTGATGTTGGTGGCACTTTCACAAGTGTTGTTTCTGTTATAGTTTCCACAACTTTTGATGCTTTGCTTGTCTGTTCTGCAGTTCTTTCTGTTAATGATAAAGGAATGGACTGTGGTGTGGCTGTTGGAAACACGGTGGCTGTTGTACTTGTCCCAGCCATAGACACTTTTTCAGTTGATGTTGGGGCTGTTGCCTCTGTCAGTGTAGTCCCCTGGGATTTGGGTGTTGACAGTAGTAATGTTGTTGGCAATACTGTTGATACTAAAGCTGTTGTCAGAGATCTTGAATTTGTGGTTATAGAATCTAGTATTCTTGTTGTTGGTGGGATTGATTTTGTTATGGCTGTCTCTGCTGTAATTGGTGATTTTGTTACTGTGGATGCTGTTGTGGCAGATGCTATCTCTGTTGTTGCCCCAAATGATTCTTTTGTTGGCAGACTTAGTGCTAAAACTGTCATTTTCTGCATAGTAGTCAAAGGTTCAGGTGACACTGAAACTACAGATGATATCTCTGTCGTTGTTCCAATCAGTTCCTTTGTTGGCATATGCATTGCTGAACCTATTGTTTTCTGCATTGCAGTCAAAGGTTCCGTTGACACTGAAGCTGTTGTTACTAATGGTGTGGTCTTCAAGGATGTTATTTGTGGAAGCAATGTTGTTTCTTTGGTAGTTGCCTCCACAGTTGTTAGCTCTTTTGATGAAAAAGCTGCAGCAAGTATTTTTATATCTATTCATCCAATAGAATGGGTTGATATTTCTTGAGTTGATGAAGTCGTTGGCTTTGTTGTTGTCACTGAAGTCTCTGAGGATGTTGTTTGTGGAAGTAATATTTTTTCTTTTGTTGCTGTCTCTGCTGTAGTTGGTGATTTTGTTGATGATAATGTTGTGATAGGTTTTACATTGGTTGGCTTGATAGAATTTGTTGGTAGTGTTGATGGCATCATTGTCACTGTATTGCTCACTGGTAATTCTATAGTTGTTGTAAGAGGAATGATCTCTGTTGTTGCATCAAAGGATTTAGTTGTTAGTGATAGTGATGTTGCTGCCATAGTTGTCTGTGCTGTAGTCAGTGTTTTAATTGATGCTAGTGGCACTGTCACAGGTTTTGTCTCAGCTGTAGTTTCCATAGTTTTTGATGCTGTGCCTTTCTCTTCTTCAGTTGTCTCTCTTAATGATAAAGTTGTTGTAAGTGATGTTATTGCTGTCGATGCAATGGACTGTGGTGGTGGTGTTGTTGCTGACTCTGCTGCCGTTGGTGATTTTGTTGATAATGTTGTTGTAAGAGATTTTATATTCATTGGCTCATTTACCATTGTTGACATCAGTAGGGTTAATGGTCTCAATGTCTCTCTTTTGATCACTGGTGATTCGGTGGTTGTCGGAGGAATAACCTCTGTTGCTGTCTCAAGGGATTTTGTTGTTAGTGTTAATGATGTTGATGCTGGAATGGTTTGTGCTGTAGTCAGTGTTTCGGTTGACGCTAGTGGCACTGTCACAGGTTTTGTCTCTGTTGTAGTTCCCACAGTTTTTGATGCTTTACTTGTCTGTTCTGCAGTTGTTTCTGTTAATAATAAAGGTGTTGTAAGTGATGGTTTTGCCTTCGATGCAATGGTCTTTGGTATGGCTGTTGGGACCACTGTGGTTTCTGTACTTGTCTTAACCATGATCAGTTCTTTAGTTGATATTAAGGTTTGTTGTCTCTGTCAGTGTAGTCCCCTGGGTTTTTGTTGTGGGCAGTGATAATGTTGTTGGTGAATCTGTTAATACTGAAGCTGTTGTCAGAGATTTTGAATTTGATGTTGTGGTCTCTAGTATTCTTGTTGTTGGTGGGATTGTTTTAGTTGTGGTTGCCTCTGCTGTAGTTGGAGATTTTCTTATTGTGGAAGCTGTCGTGGCAGATGATATTTCTGTTATTGCTCCAAATAATTCTTTTGTTGGCAAACTTACTTCTAAAACTGTCATTTTCTGCATAATAGTCAAGGGTTCAGGTGACGATGAGGCTATTGTCACCATCGTTGTGGTTTTCAAGGATGTTGTTGGTGAAAGCAATGTTATTTCTGAGGTAGCTGCCTCCAGTGTTGTTGGTTTATTTGATGAAAAAGGTGTTAAAAGCAAATTTATGTGTGTTGTTCCAATGGAACTAATTGATATTTGTTGAGTTGATGAGGTCATTGTCTCTGGTGGTTTCACTAAGGTCTCTGAGAATGTTGTTTTTTGTGGAAGTAATGCTGTTTCTGTTGTTGCTGTAGTAGGTGTTTTTGCTGATAATAATGTTGTTGTAGAAGATTTTACACTCATTGGCTCAATTAAATTTGTTGGTGTCAGTAGTTTTAATGGTATCATTGTCTCGGGGGATTTAGTTGTTAATGATAATGAAGTTGATGCTTGAATTGTTTGTGCTGTAGTCAATGTTTCAGTAGATGCTAGTGGCTTTGTTACAGGTTTTATCTCTGTTGTAGTTTCCACAATTTTTAATGCTATGCTTGTCTTTTCTGCAGTTGTTTCTGTTAATGATAAAGGTGTTGTACGTAATGTTATTGCTGTTGATGCCATGAACTGTTGTTTTGTTGTTGTTGGAACCACTTGGGTTGCTGTGCCAAACTCATCTGCAGTTAGCTCTTCTGTTGTTGATAACACTGTTGCCCCTGTCAATGTAGTCTCATGAGATTTTGTTGTTGACAGTACTAATGTCGGTAGTAGAGATTTTGAATTTGTTGTTGCAGTCTCTAGTACTGTTGTTGTTGGTGAGATTGAAGTTGTAGTCTCTGCTGTAGTTGGCATTTCCATTGATGTGGATGTTGTTGTGACAGATGATATCTCTATTGTTTTTCCAATTGGTTCTTTTGTTGGCAGAAGTAGCGTTGAAACTGTTGTTTTTTGCATTGTAGTCAAAGATTTATTTGACGCTGAACCCGTTGTCACATTTATTGCAATCTCTGAGAAAATTGTTGATGGTAGTGGTGGTAGTAGTGTTGTTTTATTGGTTGTTGCATCTACTGCTTTTGGGAATTTTGTTGATAATGTTTTTGTAAAAGATTTTATATTCATTGACTCATTTAACCACTTGACGACCGCCTCACGCCGATTTACGTCGGCAAAGTGGCACGGACAGGCAAAATCACGTACAGTGTACGTGATTTGCCTTCCGCGGGTGGGGGGTCCGATCGGACCCCCCCCCCCGGTGCCCGAGGCGGTCGTCCTTTGTGCCCCGGCGATCGGTGGTGAGGGGGAGACCATCCGTTCGTGGCCCCCCCCTCGCGATCGCCGCCGGCCAATCGAATCATTCCTTTGCTGCTGTATGCTAAACAGCAGCAAAGGAAATGATGTCATCTCTCCTCGGCTCGGTAATTTCCGTTCCGGCCCGAGGAGAGAAGACATCAATGTGAGTGCACCAACACACACACACACAGTAGAACATGCCAGGCACACAAAACACCCCGATCCCCCCCCGATTGCCCCCCGATCCCCCCCCAATCACCCCCCCCCTGTCACAAACTGACACCAGCAGTTTTTTTTTTTTTTTTTTTTTCTGATTACTGCATTGGTGTCAGTTTGTGACAGTTAGTGTTGGGACAGTGAGTATTACCCCCCTTTAGGTCTAGGGTACCCCCCTAACCCCCCCTAATAAAGTTTTAACCCCTTGATCACCCCCCGTCACCAGTGTCACTAAGCGATCATTTTTCTGATCGCTGTATTAGTGTCGCTGGTGACGCTAGTTAGGGACATAAATATTTAGATTCGCCGTCAGCGTTTTATAGCGTCAGGGACCCCCATATACTACCGAATAAATGTTTTAACCCCTTGATTGCCCCCTAGTTAACCCTTTCACCACTGATCACCGTATAACCGTTATGGTTGACGCTGGTTAGTTTGTTTATTTTTTATAGTGTCAGGGCACCCGCCGTTTATTACCGAATAAAGGTTTAGCCCCCTGATCGCCCGGCGGTGATATGCGTCGCCCCAGGCAGCGTCAGATTAGCGCCAGTACCGCTAACACCCACGCACGCAGCATACACCTCCCTTAGTGGTATAGTATCTGAACGCATCAATATCTGATCCGATCAGATCTATACTAGCGTCCCCAGCAGTTTAGGGTTCCCAAAAACGCAGTGTTAGCGGGATCAGCCCAGATACCTGCTAGCACCTGCGTTTTGCCCCTCCGCCCGGCCCAGCCCAGCCCACCCAAGTGCAGTATCGATCGATCACTGTCACTTACAAAAGACTAAACGCATAACTGCAGCGTTCGCAGAGTCAGGCCTGATCCCTGCGATCGCTAACAGTTTTTTTGGTAGTATTTTGGTGAACTGGCAAGCACCAGCCCCAGGCAGGGTCAGGTTAGCGCCAGTACCGCTAACACCCACGCACGCAGCATACGCCTCCCTTAGTGGTATAGTATCTGAACGGATCAATATCTGATCCGATCAGATCTATACTAGTGTCCCCAGCAGTTTAGGGTTCCCAAAAACGCAGTGTTAGCGGAATCAACCCAGATACCTGCTAGCACCTGCGTTTTGCCCCTCCGCCCGGCCCAGTCCACCCAAGTGCAGTATCGATCGATCACTGACACTTACAAAACACTAAATGCATAACTGCAGCGTTCACAGAGTCAGGCCTGATCCCTGCGATCGCTAACAGTTTTTTTGGTAGTATTTTGGTGAACTGGCAAGCACCAGCCCCAGGCAGCGTCAGGTTAGCGCCAGTACCGCTAACACCCACGCACGCACCGTACACCACCCTTAGTGGTATAGTATCTGAACGGATCAATATCTGATCCGATCAGATCTATACTAGCATCCCCAGCAGTTTAGGGTTCTCACAAACGCAGTGTTAGTGGGATCAGCCCAGATACCTGCTAGCACCTGCGTTTTGCCCCTCCGCCCGGCCCAGCCCAGCCCACCCAAGTGCAGTATCGATCGATCACTGTCACTTACAAAAGACTAAAACGCATAACTGCAGCGTTCGCAGAGTCAGGCCTGATCCCTGCGATCGCTAACAGATTTTTTGGTAGTGTTCTGGTGAACTGGCAAGCGCCAGCGGCCTAGTACACCCCGGTCGTAGTCAAACCAGCACTGCAGTAACACTTGGTGACGTGGCGAGTCCCATAAGTGCAGTTCAAGCTGGTGAGGTGGCAAGCACAAGTAGTGGCCCGCTGCCACCAAAAAGACAAACACAGGCCCGTCGTGCCCATAGTGCCCTTCCTACTGCATTCGCCAATCCTAATTGGGAACCCACCGCTTCTGCAGCGCCCGTACTTCCCCCATTCACATCCCCAACCAAATGCAGTCGGCTGCATGAGAGGCATTTTCTTTATGTCCTCCCGAGTACCCCTACCCAGCGAACGCCCCCAAAAAAGATATTGTGTCTGCAGCTAGCGCGGATATAGGCGTGACACCCGCTATTATTGTCCCTCCTGTCCTGACAATCCTGGTCTTTGCATTGGTGAATGTTTTGAACGCTACCATACACTAGTTGAGTATTAGCGTAGGGTACAGCATTGCACAGACTAGGCACACTTTCACAGGGTCTCCCAAGATGCCATCGCATTTTGAGAGACCCGAACCTGGAACCGGTTACAGTTATAAAAGTTAGTTACAAAAAAAGTGTAAAAAAAAAAAAAATATATATATATATATATATAAAATAAAAAAAAATAGTTGTCGTTTTATTGTTCTCTCTCTCTCTATTCTCTCTATTGTTCTGCTCTTTTTTACTGTATTCTATTCTGCAATGTTTTATTGTTATTATGCTTTATCATGTTTGCTTTTCAGGTATGCAATTTTTTATACTTTACCGTTTACTGTGCTTTATTGTTAACCATTTTTTTGTCTTCAGGTACGCCATTCACAACTTTGAGTGGTTATACCAGAATGATGCCTGCAGGTTTAGGTATCATCTTGGTATCATTCTTTTCAGCCAGCGGTCGGCTTTCATGTAAAAGCAATCCTAGCAGCTAATTAGCCTCTAGACTGCTTTTACAAGCCGTGGGAGGGAATGCCCCCCCCCACCGTCTTCCGTGTTTTTCTCTGGCTCTCCTGTCTCAACAGGGAACCTGAGAATGCAGCCGGTGATTCAGTCAGCTGACCATAGAGCTGATCAGAGACCAGAGTGGCTCCAAACATCTCTATGGCCTAAGAAACCGGAAGCTACGAGCATTTTATGACTTAGATTTCGCTGGATGTAAATAGCGCCATTGGGAAATTGGGGAAGCATTTTATCACACCGATCTTGGTGTGGTCAGATGCTTTGAGGGCAGAGGAGAGATCTAGGGTCTAATAGACCCCAATTTTTTCAAAAAAGAGTACCTGTCACTACCTATTGCTATCATAGGGGATATTTACATTCCCCGAGATAACAATAAAAATGATTAAAAAAAAATAAAAATGAAAGGAACAGTTTAAAAATAAGATAAAAAAGCAAAAAAATAATAAAGAAAAAAAAAAAAAGCACCCCTGTCGCCCCCTGCTCTCGCACTAAGGCGAACGCAAGCGGCGGTCTGGCGTCAAATGTAAACAGCAATTGCACCATGCATGTGAGGTATCACCGCGAAGGTTAGATCGAGGGCAGTAATTTTTGCAGTAGACCTCCTCTGTAAATCTAAAGTGGTAACCTGTAAAGGCTTTTAAAGGCTTTTAAAAATGTATTTATTTTGTTGCCACTGCACGTTTGTGCGCAATTGTAAAGCATGTCATGTTTGGTATCCATGTACTCGGCCTAAGATCATCTTTTTTATTTCATCAAACATTTGGGCAATATAGTGTGTTTTAGTGCATTAAAATTTAAAAAAGTGTGTTTTTTCCCCAAAAAATGCGTTTGAAAAATCGCTGCGCAAATACTGTGTGAAAAAAAAAAAATGAAACACCCACCATTTTAATCTGTAGGGCATTTGCTTTAAAAAAATATATAATGTTTGGGGGTTCAAAGTAATTTTCTTGCAAAAAAAAAAAACTTTTTCATGTAAACAATAAGTGTCAGAAAGGGCTTTGTCTTCAAGTGGTTAGAAGAGTGGGTGATGTGTGACATAAGCTTCTAAATGTTGTGCATAAATGCCAGGACAGTTCAAACCCCCCCCAAATGACCCCATTTTGGAAAGTAGACACCCCAAGCTATTTGCTGAGAGGCATGTCGAGTCCATGGAATATTTTATATTGTGACACAAGTTGCGGGAAAGAGACAATTTTTTTTTTTTTTTGCACAAAATTGTCACTAAATGATATATTGCTCAAACATGCTATGGGAATATGTGAAATTATACCCCAAAATACATTCTGCTGCTTCTCCTGAGTACGGGGATACCACATGTGTGAGACTTTTTGGGAGCCTAGCCGCGTACGGAACCCCGAAAACCAAGCACCGCCTTCAGGCTTTCTAAGGGCGTGAATTTTTGATTTCTCTCTTGACTGCTTATCACAGTTTCGGAGACCATGGAATGCCCAGGTGGCACAACCCCCCCAAATGACCCCATTTTGGAAAGTAAACACCCCAAGCTATTTGATGAGAGGTATAGTGAGTATTTTGCAGACCTCACTTTTTGTCACAAAGTTTTGAAAATTGAAAAAAGGAAAAAAAAAAAGTTTTTTCTTGTCTTTCTTCATTTTCAAAAACAAATGAGAGCTGCAAAATACTCACCATGCCTCTCAGCAAATAGCTTGGGGTGTCTACTTTCCAAAATGGGGTCATTTGGGGGGGTTTTGTGCCACCTGGGCATTCCATGGCCTCCGAAACTGTGATAGGCAGTGAAGAGTGAAATCAAAAATTTTCATCCTTAGAAATCCTGAAGGCGGTGATTGGTTTTCGGGGTCCCGTACACGGCTAGGCTCCCAAAAAGCCCCACACATGTGGTATCCCCGTACTCAGGAGAAGTAGCTAAATGTATTTTGGGGTGCAATTCCACATATGCCCATGGCCTGTGTGAGCAATATATCATTTAGTGACAAGTTTGTGCAAAAAAAAAAAAAAAAAATGTGTCACTTTCCTTGTGTCAAAATATAAAATATTCCATGGACTCAATATGCCTCTCTGGAAATAGCTTGGGGTGTCTACTTTCCAAAATGGGGTCATTTGGGGGGGTTTTGTGCCACCTGGGCATTCCATGGCCTCCGAAACTGTGATAGGCAGTAAAGAGTGAAATCATAAATTTACGCCCTTAGAAATCCTGAAGGCGGTGATTGGATTTCGGGGCCCCGTACGCGGCTAGGCTCCCAAAAAGTCCCACACATGTGGTATCCCCATATTCAGGAGAAGCAGCAGAATGTATTTTGGGGTGCAATTCCACATAGGCCCATGGCCTGTGTGAGCAATATATCATTTAGTGACAACTTTTTGTAAATATTTTTTTTTTTTTTTGTCATTATTCAATCACTTGGGACAAAAAAAAATAAATATTCAATGGGTTCAACATGCCTCTCAGCAATTTCCTTGGGGTGTCTACTTTCCACAATGGGGTCATTTGGGGGGGTTTTGTACTGCCCTGCCATTTTAGCACCTCAAGAAATGACATAGGCAGTCATAAACTAAAAGCTGTGTAAATTACAGAAAATGTACCCTAGTTTGTAGACGCTATAACTTTTGCGCAAACCAATAAATATACGCTTATTGACATTTTTTTTACCAAAAACATGTGGCCGAATACATTTTGGCCTAAATGTATGACTAAAATTGAGTTTATTGGATTTTTTTTATAACAAAAAGTAGAAAATATCATTTTTTTTCAAAATTTTCGGTCTTTTTCCATTTATAGCGCAAAAAATAAAAACCGCAGAGGTGATCAAATACCATCAAAAGAAAGCTCTATTTGTGGGAAGAAAAGGACGCAAATTTCGTTTGGGTACAGCATTGCATGACTGCGCAATTAGCAGTTAAAGCGACGCAGTGCCAAATTGGAAAAAGACCTCTGGTCCTTAGGCAGCATAATGGTCCGGGGCTCAAGTGGTTAAATTTGATAGTGTTGATAATGTTGATGGAGTCATTGTCACTATTGACATGACTGGTGAAGCTGCAGCTGTAAGAGAGATTAGCTCTGCTTTTGTCTCAAGAGAATTAGTTGTTGATGATAATGCTCTAGATGCCATAGTTGTCTGTGCTGTATTCAGTGTTTTGGTTGATGTTAAGTCTATTGCCTCTGTCAGTATAGACTCCAGGGATCTTGTTGGTGGCATTAATGTTGATGGTAATTCTGTTGATACTGAAGGTGTCATGCAAAATTTTGTATTTGTCATTGTAGTCTGTAGTGCGCTTGTTGTTGGTGGGATTGATGTTGATGTGGTTGTCTCTGCTGTAATTGGTGATTCCATTTGTGGAAGTAATGTTGTTTTTGTGGTAGTTGCCTCCACTATTGATGGTTCTTTTGATAAAAAAGTTGGTGCAGGAGACGCCATTGTCATTGTCTCTGTTGTGTTCACTAGTTCCCTTGATTCTGTAGTTGAAATGGGGATTATCTCTTTTTTTGTTTCAAGGTATTTGGTTGGTGCTAGTGATCTTGATGCCATAGTTGTCTGTACTGCAGTCAGTATTTTGGCTGATACTAGTGGTGTCTTCAGAAGTGTTTTCTCTGTAGTAGTTCCCAAGGTTTCTAAGTTTGGTGATGTTGTTGGTGGTATTAATGTTGTCTCTCCTGTAGTTGGTAATTCATTTGATGAAGAGGCAGCTGTAAAAGATGTTATCTCTATTGGAGTCGCAGTAGATTTTGATGGCAGTAGTAGCAATAATGTTGTAGATTTTGCTACTATATTAATAGTTTCAGTTGACAATGAAGCTGATGTCGGTATTGTTGTAGTCTGTAGGGATGTTGATGATGGTGGCAGAAATGTTGTTTCTATCTCTGGTGAGGTTAGTAGTTCTTCTAAAGATAATGCTGTTGTAAAATATCTTATTTTTATTATCTTAATGACAAATTCCCAAACATTGAGCATTTTTTATGCACATTTAAATCCTTACTGTAAAATTGAAGCAACATGGCCCAGTTGCAACTCTGCAAAAAGAAGGCAATGTTCCAAAAACGTATGATGGTTTTGGAAGGACATTAGTTGGTGTACCAATATTAGGGCAATGATAACTCAGAAGAAATTCCAAGCAAAGTGTATTTGTTCCAGAACTATGTTTAGTGAATGCCTTCCATTAGCTCAGGCTGGAAAAAGGCCAGGAATGAAGCAAAGATGGATATACGAAAAAAATAAGGCAATTTTAACTTTAACTGACTTCATTTTGTAGAATAGCTGAGATTAGAATGGAAGTCTATCTTCTAGCATGGTATTAACCCTGAACACATAGCGAAAAAGTACACTTAAATGGCTTAAAGCAAAGAGCCCGGGGATAACAGAATGGCCTAATCACAATTTAGATCCTAAACCAATTGCAAAAATATGCTAAAAGTAAAAAATGCCGTTCATCAATGACCCCCATCCAAACTGAATTAGATAAGCAAATATTCCAAGAATTGATAAAAAAAAAACTAAACACAATCGCTGCAATATAGAGGAAAGCAATAGTACAACTAGACTATTAAATTATACATCAAACAATCGTGCAAAAATAATCACCACATTTTTAAAACCTAAACATACAATAGTAAGTGTTAGTACTGTTGCTTACACTTACTGTGTTCCCACAAGTATCAACAAAAATCATATATATCAAACCAGTTAAATAAATACAGTGAAAAATGAAATTACATTATGTGACAAAAAACAATATTTTATCAATAAAAAAATTTAGTTAAACCAACAGTCCAATGTATCTATTATTCTTATTGAACTTGATCCTGAAACCTAAATGTTTGCAATAATATTATTTCCAAACATGCCATATATTTAAAAAAAAATCCACCGTATAAATAAATCTCTGAGATGTTTTTTTACCACTTGTGCATATCCCTTTTACCAACACTCCAATGCTCTCACCCTATATTCTGACCTAACATATATTAGATCTCATGCTATTTCCCCTTTAAGTGGTGTCTCCTATGCCACAAATCTAGTTTCCCTAGTTTCTTTCTTCAATCCACCTCCATCCTTTGCAATCCTTTGGTCAATTTTTTTTTGGAAATTAGCTCTAGCACAGTTCCTCCTATCTGCTCACCAGGCTACAGAGATACAGAGATTTATTTATATGTGGACATTTTTAATAATATACGGCATGTTTGGAAATGATATTATTACAAATATTTACATTTTGTGATCATGTTCGCCAAGAATAATGGACACATTGGACAGTTGGTTTAATTCTTAATTTTTATTGATTAAATATTGCTTTTTGTCACATATGTAATTTCATTTTTCACAGTATTTATTTAAAGTATTGCGCAGCACTGGTTTGATATATATAATTTTCCAAGAAGAATAGGCAGAATTATTGAACAGAATGTACAAAGCTGGACAAAATTTTACCTCATACCTTTATTCAAATAAATAAATAAATAAATAAATCAATATGAACAATTAAAATACATATATAGATTCACATGTCTTAATGTAATACCCTGTAAATCTGTAATACAGCTCATATTTTACATTAGAGTTCTCTTTATGATGAATATTTGTATACAACCATTTCATATTTGCTACTGTATTTTATAAAAAAAATTTGGAATGCCATGTATTGTACGTGGCCTCTATTAGGCCTTTTTTTTAAAATTGTCATAATAATATTTCTTTTTTAATTCAAATCTCAATCTGGATTAAATTTCCTGAACATTGACACCTTTAAAGTCCCAAGGCTATATGCCTTAAAGCCCTTTTCTTCCTTATCAGTAACTATTTGGGATGTGGTGTCTTAATTGTTGGTTTTTCTTGGTTTCACTCTTTATTACCTAGAATATCTAGGTCGGATTCTCAATCTAGAAGAAATCTTCTTTAAAACAATGAAGATGGCTAAAATACTTGGGTCTGATCATAGATACAGCCAGAAAAGGGTATTCTTGCCCCAGGCAAAGATCAGCACCAAAGGAACTGATTCAGGTGGTCGAAGCAAGATGAATTCTTCTATTCAGCTTTGCATGAGGTTGTTGGGAAAGATGGTGGCTTCATTTGAGGCTGCTCCTTATGCTCAGTTTCATTCGAGACTGCTGCAAAACAGTATCCTATCGGCTTGGAACAAAGGGTTCAAGCTCTAGATTCCCAATGTGTCTGACTCGAAAGCCTACGGCCACATCACCCTGAAAGCACCCAATCTCATTGTATCTTGGAGGCTAAGCAGGGTCAGGCCTGGTTAGTGCCTGGATGGGAGACCGCCTGGAAATACCAGGTGCTGTAGACTGGGTTTGCCGGAGCCTCAGTTTATGGTCAATATCCAAAAATCTGCAAAGAGGAAAATCCTTTGTTCAGTTACCTGGGAAGTGGTAACATTGGGGTTGGGGAGCAGTCCTGGAAGAGGCAACTGTCCAAGAGAAGTGGCCCAGATCAGAAATGGCCTTGCCCATTAACATTCTAGAAATTCAGGCAGAGCACTTGGTCCTGAGGGCCTGAATGTTCAGTTTACGGAATTGTCCTGCCAGGATTCAATCCAACAATACCACAGCAATGGCCTATATTAATCACCAAAGGGGCACAAGAAGATGTGCGGCCCAGAGAAAGGGGAATCATATCCTATCTTGGGCAGAAAACAATGCATTTTGCCTATCAGCAGTCTTCATTCTAGGAATAGAAAATTGGCAGGCGGACTACTTGAGTCGCCAGCAGTTGTTCTCGGGAGAATGGTTCCTTCACCCTGATATCTTCATGTCAATATGTCAAAGATGGGGGATCCCAGACATAGATCTGTTTGCGTCCAGGTTTAACAAAGAAATTCAACAACTTTGTGTCAAGAATAAAGGATCCGCTAGCATGCAGAACAGATGCTTTGCTATTCTCGTGGAATCGGTTCTCACTGATTTATGCAGTCCCTTCTATTCTGCCTGCATCCACGACTTCTTCGCAGGATCAAGCAGGAAGGAAAGTCGGTGATTCTTGTGGCCCCCAGCGTGGCCCAGGAAATCTTGGTATGCAGAGATTGTAAAGATGGCGGTAGGGGACCCATGGACCCTACTGCCATGGCCAGACCCTCTCTCGCAAGGTCCAGTATTCCATCCTACTTTACAAACGCTAAATTTAACGGTTCAGCTATTGAGACCCACACTCTGGAGAAGCATGGGCTGTCAGGTTCAGTGGAGTCTACTCTGGTTAATGCAAGGAACCCGGCCTCCATAGTCATATATTATAGAGTCTGGAAGGCATATGTCTCCTGGTGTGAATCCAGGGGTTGGCACCCCAGGAAATAAATCATAGGTAGAATCCTTGACTTTCTACAGATGGGATTAAAAATAAAGCCGGTCTTGAGTACTATCAAGGACCAGGTTTCGGCCTTATCGGTATTTTTTCAGCGACCACGTGCTTCACACTTTTTGGTTCGTAGCTTTATTCAGAGGGTAACGTGGCTTAAAACCTCCAGTTAAGTCACCCCTGAACCCTTGGGACTTGAATTTAGTTCTGTCGGCATTACAGAAACAGCCTTTTGAGCCGATATGACATATTCCCTTGATCCTTTTTGACAAGAAAACTAGTTTTGCTGGTAGCCATATCCTCTGCAAGAACGGTATCAGAGTTGGCTGCTCTTTCTTGTAAAGAGCCATATTTAATTATTCACAAGGATAAGGTTGTATTGTGTCCTCATCCTAATTTTCTACCTAGGGTAGTCTCAGGTTTTCATTTATAAAATATATAATGTAACAGCGCTAAAGTCCGTGGATATAACAGTAAAAAAGCATTAAAAAAAGGTCCATAGATTAGTCCAAAATAAAGTCAATAATATGTAGACCATTCGTAATGGGGATAAGGGAGCCAGGGAAATCTGTAAAACCAGGATACCAAGGGCAGCTTGCTGTTGAGTGAAGTCAATTCTCCATGTGTACATAAAAATCCAAAAAGAAAGCGCCTCTTAAGTATAAAGGATTTATTCAGGTAATAAAAGCATTATAAACACTTACATGAAGGTAGACAATTGGCAGCTTCCATAGAGAACTAATCCCGGTGTATGTCACAAAAATCCCAGTGGTGAGGGGGCTAGATAGATGCCGTGCGGGTGACCGCGGACCTCCGCTCGGAAGCAACGACTGTGTCCGCTAACACAGTCAGTGCTTCCGAGCGGAGGTCCGCGGCCACCCGCACGGCATCTATCTAGCCCCCTCACCACTGGGATTTTTGTGACATACACCGGGATTAGTTCTCTATGGAAGCTGCCAATTGTCTACCTTCATGTAAGTGTTTATAATGCTTTTATTACCTGAATAAATCCTTTATACTTAAGAGGCGCTTTCTTTTTGGATTTTCAGGTTTTCATTTAAACCAGGATATTGTTCTACCATCATTTTTTCCCGGAACCCCGTTCTGCGGAAGAAAAGTCACTAAATTCTCTTGATGTGGTGAGAGCAGTCAAAATCTATTTAAGAACGACTGTTCAGATTAGAAAAATGGATGTTTTGTTTGTGTTGCCTTAAGGTCCCAAAAGAGGACAGGCAGCACCGAAATCAATTATTTCTAAATGGATTCGACAAGTGATTGTTCAAGCTTATGGTTTAAGGAGGAAAGTTCCACCTTTTCATATTAAAGCACACCCCACTAGGGCTGTTAGTGCTTCGTGGGGGTGCATCACCAAGCTTCCATGGTTCAAATCTGCAAGGCCTCAACTTGGTCTTCAGTCCATACATTTACCAGACTTTATCAGGTGACACAGAGGTCCCCCCCCCTCTTTCTAGTATACACATGTATTGCTTTTGCTACAAAAACTGTGGTACTCCCAGTAGTGGGAGGGGTTATATAGGGAGTGGACTTCCTGTATTAGGGTGGGCCAGTGTCCATCACCTGAAGGTGGCCTATAACCCACATAGTAACTACTATGGCTCTGTGTCCCGTGATGTACTTCAAAGAAAAGAATTTTACAGGTAAGCTGTTATAAAAATCCCATTATTATGGTCTTTTTAAAAAAGTTCAATTTTTGTTTTTTTTATTGCAATATTTTTTAACTATGTGTGAAAAGTAAACAGCAAATCACTGTCAGTGTTAAGCATGGCACAGAGTGAGCACCGAAAACAAATGAATAGTGTGGTCCCAGTGAACTACAACTATTATTATCACCACAGTTTGCAAAAAATTGGTTTCCTATTATTAGTGGAAAAAGGCCAGGAAAAAAGCAGAAATCCTGCACCTCTCTCCTAAATATTAGAAAATTGGATAGAAGTTGGTCCAGGTGTAATAGAACTGTCGTCTTGTTCTTGTTACACTATAATTAGGTTTATCTTGGATTTAATCTGTTATATCAACAAAATCTAACAAAGCCTATTTAGTGCAAGAGCTGGCCTAAATCCAAGAAATGATTCAGTCTTTTAGACTCACAGGTAAGATAGCACAAAATACAGGTTTGTGTGAAATTGAATTTCTTATAGCTGTAGTTTTTCTTTAAAACAATGAACAGTGATTCAATGTTTTATATGATATATTCAATTACTAATCAAAAAAATAGCTTACCTGTTGGTAAAAGTGTAGTTGCAGTGGACAGTGACTTTGCTATTGCCGGAAAAGATGTATCTGTTGTTGAAGTCTCCAGGGCTTTTGTTGGTGGTGGAATTGATTCTGTGGTTGTTTCTGCCGCAGTTAGTGATTCTGTTGAAGCAGATGTTATTGTGGTCATTGTCACAGGCCCTGTTGTTGTTGGAACCACTGTGTTTGCTCTACTTATCTCAGTCATAGTCAATTGTTTTGTTGATACTAAGGTTGTTGTCTTTATCAGTGTGGTCCCAAGGGATTTTGTTGGTGGTGGTAGTGTTGATGTTGTGGTTATTTCTGCTGTAATAGGTGACTTTATAGATGATAGTAATATTTGTGTAGTTGTCGGTTCTGTAGTCAATGTTTCTGTTATTGCTAGTGGAATTGTCAAGGATGCTGACTGTTCTTTTGTTGCTGTACTAGTCTCCAATGTAGTCATGTTTTCTGTTGATGCCAAGTATGTTGCTTTGTTCAGTGTAGTCTCTGGGTATGTCGTTGTTGGTGGTAAAAATGTTGTCAATATTTCTGCTTTAACTGAAGCTGTTGTTAGTGGTTTTGCATTTGTTGTAGTTTCCAGTGTTTTTGTTGTTGGTGGGATTGAGGTTGTTGTTGTTATCTCTGCTGTAGTTGATTTTGTCAAGGATAGTAATGTTGATGCTGTGGTTGTCTGCACTGTAGCCAGTGTTTCAGTTATTGCTAGTGGTGTTGTTAAAGATGTTGTCTTTGTTACAGTTACTATGGGATTTGATATTGGTAATGCTGATGTAGTTTCCAGGGTTTTTGTTGTTGGTGAGATGGATGTTGTTGTTGTTATGTCTGCTGTAGTTGGAGATTGTGTTGATGATAGTAATGTTGATCCCACAGTTGCCTTTAGTTTAGCCAGTGTTTCAGTTAATGCTGCTGATGTTGTCAATGATGTTATTGCTGGTGTAATAATGGGCTCTGTTGTTGTTGGAACTGCTGTTGTTGTTGTACTAGTATCCAATGTAGTATTTTTTTCTGTTGATGCCAAGGATGTTGCATTCTTCAGTGTAGTCTTTGGGAATTTCGTTGTTGGTGGTAATAATGTTGTGACTATTTCTGTTTTAATCAAAGCTGTTGTTGGTGGTTTTGTAGTTTCCAGTGTTTTTACTGTTGGTGGGATTGATGTTGTGGTTGCTATCTCTGCTGCAGTTGTTGATTCTGTCGATGATAGCAATGTTGATGTAGTTTGCTGTACTGTATTTAATGTTTCGGTTAATGCTAGTGGTGTTGTAAAAGATGTTGTCTTTGTTTCAGTTACCAAGGGTTTCAATGTTGACAATGCTGATGTTGCTTCGTTCAATGTAGTCTCTGGGTATTTCGTTGTTGGTGATAATAATGTCGTGATTATTTCTGTGTTAATTGAAGCTGTTGTTGGTAGTTGTGCACTTGTAGTTTCTAGTGTTTTTTTTGTTGGTGGAATTGATGTTGTGGTTGTTATTTCTGCTGTAGTTGTTGATTCTGTCAATGATAGCAATGTTGATGTCACTTTCTGTACAGTAGTCAATGATTCAGTTAATGCTAGTGGTGTCGTAAAAGATGTCTTTGTTTTGGTTACCAAAGGTTTAAATGTTGACAATGCTGATGCTGTGCTTGTTTCTTCTGCAGTGGTTTCTGTTGGTAATGATGACATTCCTGTTGTGGCAATGGGCTCTGTTGTTGTTGGAACCACTGTTGTTGCTGTAATAGTCTCCAATGTAGTCTGTTCTGCAGTGGTTTCTGTTGTTAATGATGACCTTCCTGTTGTGGCAATGGGCTCTCTTGTTGTTGGAACCACTGTTGTTGCTGTACTAGTCTCCAATGTAGTCATTTTTTCTGTTGATGCCAAGGATGTTGCTTGGTTCAATGTAGTCTCTGGGTATTTCGTTGTTGGTAGTAATAATGTTGTGATTTTTTCTGTGTTAATTGAAGCTGTTGTTGGTGGTTTTGCACTTGTTGTAGTTTCCAGTGTTTTTGTTGTTGGTGGAATTGATGTTGTGGTTGTTATCTCTGCTGTAGTTGTTAATTCTGTCAATGATAGCAATGTTGATGTAATTTTCTGTTCAGTAGTCAATGATTCAGTTAATGCTAGTGGTGTTGTAAAAGATGTCTTTGTTTTGGTTACCAAAGGTTTAAATGTTGACAATGCTGATGTTGTGTTTGTCTCTTCTGCAGTGGTTTCTGTTGGTAATGATGACATTCCTGTTGTGGCAATGGGCTCTGTTATTGTTGGAGCCACTGTTTTTTGTACGGTACTAGTCTCCAATGTAGTAATTTTTTCTGTTGATGCCAAGGATGTGTCTTCTTTTAGTGTAGTCTCTGGGTTTTTTGTTGTTGGTGGTAATAATGTTGTGATTATTTCTGTGTTAATTGAATCTGTTGTTGTTGGTTTTGCACTTGTTGTGGTTTCCAGTGTTTTTGTTGTTGGTGGAATTGATGTTGTGGCTGTTATCCCTTCTTTAGTTGTTGATTCTGTCGATGATAGCAATGTTGATGTCATTTTCTGTACAGTAGTCAATGATTCAGTTAATGCTAGTGGTGTTGTAAAAGATGTTGTCTTTGTTTCGGTTACCAAAGGATTAAATGTTGACAATGCTGATGTTGTGCTTATGTCTTCTGCAGTGGGTTCTGATGGTAATGATGGCATTCCTGTTGTGGCAATGGGCTCTCTTGTTGTTAGAACCACTGTTATTGCTGTACTAGTCTCCAATGTAGTCTCTTCTGCAGTGGTTTCTGTTGTTAATGATGACCTTCCTGTTGTGGCAATGGGCTCTCTTGTTGTTGGAACCACTGTTGTTGCTGTACTAGTCTCCAATGTAGTAATTTTTTCTGTTGATGCCAAGGATGTTGCTTGGTTCAATGTAGTCTCTGGGTATTTCGTTGTTGGTAGTAATAATGTTGTGATTATTTCTGTGTTAACTGAAGCTGTTGTTGGTGGTTTTGCACTTCTTGTAGTTTCCAGTGTTTTTGTTGTTGGTGGAATTGATGTTGTGGTTGTTATCTCTGCTGTAGTTGTTAATTCTGTCGATGATAGCAATGTTGATGTAATTTTCTGTTCAGTAGTCAATGATTCAGTTAATGCTAGCGGTGTTGTAAAAGATGTCTTTGTTTTGGTTACCAAAGGATTAAATGTTGACAATGCTGATGTTGTGTTTGTCTCTTCTGCAGTGGTTTCTGTTGGTAATGATGACATTCCTGTTGTGGCAATGGGCTCTGTTATTGTTGGAACCACTGTTGTTACGGTACTAGTCTCCAATGTAGTAATTTTTTCTGTTGATGCCAAGGATGTGTCTTCTTTTAGTGTAGTCTCTGGGTTTTTTGTTGTTGGTGGTAATAATGTTGTGATTATTTCTGTGTTAATTGAAGCTGTTGTTATTGGTTTTGCACTTGTTGTGGTTTCCAGTGGTTTTGTTGTTGGTGGAATTGATGTTGTGGCTGTTATCCCTTCTGTAGTTGTTGATTCTGTCGATGATAGCAATGTTGATGTCATTTTCTGTACAGTAGTCAATGATTCAGTAAATGCTAGTGGTGTTGTAAAAGATGTTGTCTTTGTTTCGGTTACCAAAGGATTAAATGTTGACAATGCTGATGTTGTGCTTATGTCTTCTGCAGTGGGTTCTGATGGTAATGATGGCATTCCTGTTGTGGCAATGGGCTCTCTTGTTGTTGGAACCACTGTTATTGCTGTACTAGTCTCCAATGTAGTCTCTTCTGCAGTGGTTTCTGTTGTTAATGATGACATTTCTGTTGTGCCAATGGGCTCTGTTGTTGTTGGGAACACTGTTGTTGCTGTACTTGTCTCCAATGTAGTCATTTTTTCTGTTGATGCCAAGGATGTTGCTTCGTTCAATGTAGTCTCTGGAAATTTCGTTGTTGGTGGTAATAATGTTGTGATTATTTCTGTGTTAATTGAAGCTGTTGTTGGTGGTTTTGCACTTGTTGTAGTTTCCAGTGTTTTTGTTGTTGGTGGAATTGATGTTGTGGTTGTTATCTCTGCTGTAGTTGTTGATTCTGTCGATGATAGCAATGTTGATGTAATTTTCTGTACAGTAGTCAATGATTCAGTTAATGCTAGTGGTGTTGTAAAATATGTCTTTGTTTCGGTTCCCAAAGGATTAAATGTTGACAATGCTGATGTTGTGCTTATGTCTTCTGCAGTGGTTTCTGATGGTAATGATGGCATTCCTGTTGTTGCAATGGGCTCTCTTGTTGTTGGAACCACTGTTGTTGCTGTACTAGTCTCCAATGTAGTCTCTTCTGCAGTGGTTTCTGTTGTTAATGATGACCTTCCTGTTGTGGCAATTGGCTCTCTTGTTGTTGGAACCACTGTTGTTGCTGTACTAGTCTCCAATGTAGTAATTTTTTCTGTTGATGCCAAGGATGTTGCTTGGTTCAATGTAGTCTCTGGGTATTTCGTTGTTGGTAGTAATAATGTTGTGATTATTTCTGTGTCAATTGAAGCAGTTGTTGGTGGTTTTGCACTTGTTGTAGTTTCCAGTGTTTTTGTTGTTGGTGGAATTGATGTTGTGGTTGTTATCCCTGCTGTAGTTGTTGATTCTGTCGATGATAGCAATGTTGATGTCATTTTCTGTACAGTAGTCAATGATTCAGTTAATGCTAGTGGTGTTGTAAAAGATGTTGTCTTTGTTTCGGTTACCAAAGGATTAAATGTTGACAATGCTGATGTTGTGCTTATGTCTTCTGCAGTGGTTTCTGTTGGTAATGATGGCATTCCTGTTGTGGCAATGGGCTCTCTCATTGTTGGAACTACTGTTGTTGCTGTACTACTCTCCAATGTAGTCTCTTCTGCAGTGGTTTTTGTTGTAAATGATGGCATTCCTGTTGTGGCAATGGGCTCTGTTGTTGTTGGGAACACTGTTGTTGCTGTACTTGTCTCCAATGTAGTCATTTTATCTGTTGATGCCAAGGATGTTGCTTCATTCAATGTAGTCTCTGAGTATTTCGTTGTTGGTGGTAATAATGTTGTGATTATTTCTGTGTTAATTGAAGCTGTTGTTGGTAGTTTTTCACTTGTAGTTTCCAGTGTTTTTGTTGTTGGTGGAATTGATGTTGTGGTTGTTATCCCTGCTGTAGTTGTTGATTCTGTAGATGATAGCAATGTTGATGTAATTTTCTGTACAGTAGTCAATGATTCCGTTAATGCTAGTGGTGTTGTAAAAGATGTCTTTGTTTTGGTTACCAAAGGTTTAAATGTTGACAATGCTGATGCTGTGCTTGTCTCTTCTGCAGTGGTTTCTGTTGGTAATGATGACATTCCTGTTGTGCCAATGGGCTCTGTTGTTGTTGGGAACACTGTTGTTGCTGTACTTGTCTCCAATGTAGTCATTTTTTCTGTTGATGCCAAGGATGTTGCTTCGTTCAATGTAGTCTCTGGAAATTTCGTTGTTGGTGGCAATAATGTTGTGATTATTTCTGTGTTAATTGAAGCTGTTGTTGGTGGTTTTGCACTTGTTGTAGTTTCCAGTGTTTTTGTTGTTGGTGGAATTGATGTTGTGGTTGTTATCTCTGCTGTAGTTGTTGATTCTGTCGATGATAGCAATGTTGATGTAATTTTCTGTACAGTAGTCAATGATTCAGTTAATGCTAGTGGTGTTGTAAAAGATGTCTTTGTTTCGGTTCCCAAAGGATTAAATGTTGACAATGCTGCTGTTGTGCTTATGTCTTCTGCAGTGGTTTCTGATGGTAATGATGGCATTCCTGTTGTTGCAATGGGCTCTCTTGTTGTTGGAACCACTGTTGTTGCTGTACTAGTTTCCAATATAGTCATTTTTTCTGTTGATGCCAAGGATGTTGCTTGGTTCAATGTAGTCTCTGGGTATTTTGTTGTTGGTAGTAATAATGTTGTGATTATTTCTGTGTTAATTGAAGCTGTTGTTGGTGGTTTTGCACTTGTAATTTCCAGTGTTTTTGTTGTTGGTGGAATTAATGTTGTGGTTGTTATCCCTGCTGTAGTTGTTGATTCTGTCGATGATAGCAATGTTGATGTCATTTTCTGTACAGTAGTCAATGATTCAGTTAATGCTAGTGGTGTTGTAAAAGATGTTGTCTTTGTTTTGGTTCCCAAAGGATTAAATGTTGACAATGCTGATGTTGTGCTTATGTCTTCTGCAGTGGTTTCTGATGGTAATAATGGCATTCCTGTTGTTGCAATGGGCTCTCTTGTTGTTGGAACCACTGTTGTTGCTTTACTAGTCTCCAATGTAGTCTCTTCTGCAGTGGTTTCTGTTGTTAATGATGACCTTCCTGTTGTGGCAATGGGCTCTCTTGTTGTTGGAACCACTGTTGTTGCTGTACTAGTCTCCAATATAGTAATTTTTTCTGTTGATGCCAAGGATGTTGCTTGGTTCAATGTAGTCTCTGGGTATTTCGTTGTTGGTAGTAATAATGTTGTGATTATTTCTGTGTCAATTGAAGCAGTTGTTGGTGGTTTTGCACTTGTTGTAGTTTCCAGTGTTTTTGTTGTTGGTGGAATTGATGTTGTGGTTGTTATCTCTGCTGTAGTTGTTGATTCTGTCGATGATAGCAATGTTGATGTAATTTTCTGTACAGTAGTCAATGATTCAGTTAATGCTAGTGGTGTTGTAAAAGATGTCTTTGTTTCGGTTCCCAAAGGATTAAATGTTGACAATGCTGCTGTTGTGCTTATGTCTTCTGCAGTGGTTTCTGATGGTAATGATGGCATTCCTGTTGTTGCAATGGGCTCTCTTGTTGTTGGAACCACTGTTGTTGCTGTACTAGTCTCCAATGTAGTCTCTTCTGCAGTGGTTTCTGTTGTTAATGATGACCTTCCTGTTGTGGCAATGGGCTCTCTTGTTGTTGGAACCACTGTTGTTGCTGTACTAGTTTCCAATATAGTCATTTTTTCTGTTGATGCCAAGGATGTTGCTTGGTTCAATGTAGTCTCTGGGTATTTTGTTGTTGGTAGTAATAATGTTGTGATTATTTCTGTGTTAATTGAAGCTGTTGTTGGTGGTTTTGCACTTGTAATTTCCAGTGTTTTTGTTGTTGGTGGAATTAATGTTGTGGTTGTTATCCCTGCTGTAGTTGTTGATTCTGTCGATGATAGCAATGTTGATGTCATTTTCTGTACAGTAGTCAATGATTCAGTTAATGCTAGTGGTGTTGTAAAAGATGTTGTCTTTGTTTTGGTTCCCAAAGGATTAAATGTTGACAATGCTGATGTTGTGCTTATGTCTTCTGCAGTGGTTTCTGATGGTAATAATGGCATTCCTGTTGTTGCAATGGGCTCTCTTGTTGTTGGAACCACTGTTGTTGCTTTACTAGTCTCCAATGTAGTCTCTTCTGCAGTGGTTTCTGTTGTTAATGATGACCTTCCTGTTGTGGCAATGGGCTCTCTTGTTGTTGGAACCACTGTTGTTGCTGTACTAGTCTCCAATATAGTAATTTTTTCTGTTGATGCCAAGGATGTTGCTTGGTTCAATGTAGTCTCTGGGTATTTCGTTGTTGGTAGTAATAATGTTGTGATTATTTCTGTGTCAATTGAAGCAGTTGTTGGTGGTTTTGCACTTGTTGTAGTTTCCAGTGTTTTTGTTGTTGGTGGAATTGATGTTGTGGTTGTTATCCCTGCTGTAGTTGTTGATTCTGTCGATGATAGCAATGTTGATGTCATTTTCTGTACAGTAGTCAATGATTCCGTTAATGCTAGTGGTGTTGTAAAAGATGTCTTTGTTTTGGTTACCAAAGGTTTAAATGTTGACAATGCTGATGCTGTGCTTGTCTCTTCTGCAGTGGTTTCTGTTGGTAATGATGACATTCCTGTTGTGCCAATGGGCTCTGTTGTTGTTGGGAACACTGTTGTTGCTGTACTTGTCTCCAATGTAGTCATTTTTTCTGTTGATGCCAAGGATGTTGCTTCGTTCAATGTAGTCTCTGGAAATTTCGTTGTTGGTGGTAATAATGTTGTGATTATTTCTGTGTTAATTGAAGCTGTTGTTGGTGGTTTTGCACTTGTTGTAGTTTCCAGTGTTTTTGTTGTTGGTGGAATTGATGTTGTGGTTGTTATCTTTGCTGTAGTTGTTGATTCTGTCGATGATAGCAATGTTGATGTAATTTTCTGTACAGTAGTCAATGATTCAGTTAATGCTAGTGGTGTTGTAAAAGATGTCTTTGTTTCGGTTCCCAAAGGATTAAATGTTGACAATGCTGCTGTTGTGCTTATGTCTTCTGCAGTGGTTTCTGATGGTAATGATGGCATTCCTGTTGTTGCAATGGGCTCTCTTGTTGTTGGAACCACTGTTGTTGCTGTACTAGTCTCCAATGTAGTCTCTTCTGCAGTGGTTTCTGTTGTTAATGATGACCTTCCTGTTGTGGCAATGGGCTCTCTTGTTGTTGGTACCACTGTTGTTGCTGTACTAGTTTCCAATATAGTCATTTTTTCTGTTGATGCCAAGGATGTTGCTTGGTTCAATGTAGTCTCTGGGTATTTCGTTGTTGGTAGTAATAATGTTGTGATTATTTCTGTGTCAATTGAAGCAGTTGTTGGTGGTTTTGCACTTGTTGTAGTTTCCAGTGTTTTTGTTGTTGGTGGAATTGATGTTGTGGTTGTTATCCCTGCTGTAGTTGTTGATTCTGTCGATGATAGCAATGTTGATGTCATTTTCTGTACAGTATTCAATGATTCAGTTAATGCTAGTGGTGTTGTAAAAGATGTTGTCTTTGTTTCGGTTACCAAAGGATTAAATGTTGACAATGCTGATGTTGTGCTTATGTCTTCTGCAGTGGTTTCTGTTGGTAATGATGGCATTCCTGTTGTGGCAATGGGCTCTCTCATTGTTGGGACTACTGTTGTTGCTGTACTACTCTCCAATGTAGTCTCTTCTGCAGTGGTTTTTGTTGTAAATGATGGCATTCCTGTTGTGGCAATGGGCTTTGTTGTTGTTGGGAACACTGTTGTTGCTGTACTTGTCTCCAATGTAGTCATTTTATCTGTTGATGCCAAGGATGTTGCTTCATTCAATGTAGTCTCTGAGTATTTCGTTGTTGGTGGTAATAATGTTGTGATTATTTCTGTGTTAATTGAAGCTGTTGTTGGTAGTTTTTCACTTGTAGTTTCCAGTGTTTTTGTTGTTGGTGGAATTGATGTTGTGGTTGTTATCCCTGCTGTACTTGTTGATTCTGTCGATGATAGCAATGTTGATGTCATTTTCTGTACAGTAGTCAATGATTCCGTTAATGCTAGTGGTGTTGTAAAAGATGTCTTTGTTTTGGTTACCAAAGGTTTAAATGTTGACAATGCTGATGCTGTGCTTGTCTCTTCTGCAGTGGTTTCTGTTGGTAATGATGACATTCCTGTTGTGCCAATGGGCTCTGTTGTTGTTGGGAACACTGTTGTTGCTGTACTTGTCTCCAATGTAGTCATTTTTTCTGTTGATGCCAAGGATGTTGCTTCGTTCAATGTAGTCTCTGGAAATTTCGTTGTTGGTGGTAATAATGTTGTGATTATTTCTGTGTTAATTGAAGCTGTTGTTGGTGGTTTTGCACTTGTAGTTTCCAGTGTTTTTGTTGTTGGTGGAATTGATGTTGTGGTTGTTATCTCTGCTGTAGTTGTTGATTCTGTCGATGATAGCAATGTTGATGTAATTTTCTGTACAGTAGTCAATGATTCAGTTAATGCTAGTGGTGTTGTAAAAGATGTCTTTGTTTCGGTTCCCAAAGGATTAAATGTTGACAATGCTGCTGTTGTGCTTATGTCTTCTGCAGTGGTTTCTGATGGTAATGATGGCATTCCTGTTGTTGCAATGGGCTCTCTTGTTGTTGGAACCACTGTTGTTGCTGTACTAGTCTCCAATGTAGTCTCTTCTGCAGTGGTTTCTGTTGTTAATGATGACCTTCCTGTTGTGGCAATGGGCTCTCTTGTTGTTGGAACCACTGTTGTTGCTGTACTAGTTTCCAATATAGTCATTTTTTCTGTTGATGCCAAGGATGTTGCTTGGTTCAATGTAGTCTCTGGGTATTTTGTTGTTGGTAGTAATAATGTTGTGATTATTTCTGTGTTAATTGAAGCTGTTGTTGGTGGTTTTGCACTTGTAGTTTCCAGTGTTTTTGTTGTTGGTGGAATTGATGTTGTGGTTGTTATCCCTGCTGTAGTTGTTGATTCTGTGGATGATAGCAATGTTGATGTCATTTTCTGTACAGTAGTCAATGATTCAGTTAATGCTAGTGGTGTTGTAAAAGATGTTGTCTTTGTTTCGGTTACCAAAGGATTAAATGTTGACAATGCTGATGTTGTGCTTATGTCTTCTGCAGTGGTTTCTGTTGGTAATGATGGCATTCCTGTTGTGGCAATGGGCTCTCTCATTGTTGGAACTACTGTTGTTGCTGTACTACTCTCCAATGTAGTCTCTTCTGCAGTGGTTTTTGTTGTAAATGATGGCATTCCTGTTGTGGCAATGGGCTCTGTTGTTGTTGGGAACACTGTTGTTGCTGTACTTGTCTCCAATGTAGTCATTTTATCTGTTGATGCCAAGGATGATGCTTCATTCAATGTAGTCTCTGAGTATTTCGTTGTTGGTGGTAATAATGTTGTGATTATTTCTGTGTTAATTGAAGCTGTTGTTGGTAGTTTTTCACTAGTTGTAGTTTCCAGTGTTTTTGTCGTTGGTTGAATTGATGTTGTGGTTGTTATCCCTGCTGTAGTTGTTGATTCTGTCGATGATAGCAATGTTGATGTCATTTTCTGTACAGTAGTCAATGATTCAGTTAATGCTAGTGGTGTTGTAAAAGATGTTGTCTTTGTTTTGGTTATCAAAGGATTAAATGTTGACAATGCTGATGTTGTGCTTATGTCTTCTGCAGTGGTTTCTGATGGTAATGATGGCATTCCTGTTGTTGCAATGGGCTCTCTTGTTGTTGGAACCACTGTTGTTGCTGTACTAGTCTCCAATGTAGTCTCTTCCTCAGTGGTCTCTGTTGTTGATGATGACATTTCTGTTGTGCCAATGGGCTCACTTGTTGTTGGAAACACTGTTGTTGCTGTACTAGTCTTCAATGTAGTAATTTTTTCTGTTGATGCCAAGGATGTTGCTTCGTTCAATGTAGTCTCTGGATATTTCGTTGTTGGTGGTAATAATGTTGTGATTATTTCTGTGTTAATTGAAGCTGTTGTTGGTAGTTTTGCATTTGTTGTAGTTTCCAGTGTTTTTGTTGTTGGTGGAATTGATGTTGTGGTTGTTATCTCTGCTGTAGTCGATGATTCTGTCGATGATAGCAATGTTGATGTCATTTTCTGTACAGTAGTCAATGATTCAGTTAATGCTAGTGGTGTTGTAAAAGATGTCTTTGTTTTGGTTACCAAAGCTTTAAATGTTGACAATGCTGATGCTGTGCTTGTCTCTTCTGCAGTGGTTTCTGTTGGTAATGATGACATTCCTGTTGTGGCAATGGGCTCTGTTGTTGTTGGAAAGACTGTTGTTGCTGTAATAGTCTCCAATGTAGTAATTTTATCTGTTGATGCCAAGGATGTTTCTTCCTTTAGTGTAGTCTCTGGGTTTTTTGTTGTTGATGGTAATAATGTTGTGATTATTTCTGTGTTAATTGAAGCTGTTGTTGGTGGTTTTGCACTTGTTGTAGTTTCCAGTGTTTTTGTTGTTGGTGGAATTGATGTTGTGGTTGTTATCTCTGCTGTAGTTGTTGATTCTGTCGATGATAGCAATGTTGATGTAATTTTCTGTACAGTAGTCAATGATTCAGGTAATGCTAGTGGTGTTGTAAAAGATGTTGTCTTTGTTTCGGTTACCAAAGGATTAAATGTTGACAATGCTGATGTTGTGCTTATGTCTTCTGCAGTGGTTTCTGATGGTAATGATGGCATTCCTGTTGTGGCAATGGGCTCTCTTGTTGTTGGAACCACTGTTGTTGCTGTACTAGTCTCCAATGTAGTCTCTTCTGCACTGGTTTCTGTTGTTAATGATGATATTCCTGTTGTGGCAGTGGGCTCTCTTGTTGTTGGAACCACTGTTTTTGCTGTACTAGTCTCCAATGTAGTCATTTTTTCTGTTGATGCCAAGGATGTTGTGTCTTTTAGTGTTGTCTCTTGGGATTTAGTTGTTGGTGGTAATAGTGATGTGCCTAATTCTTTTGTTATCATAGCTGTTGCTGGTGGTTGTGCAACTGTTGTTGTAGTTTCCAGTGTTTTTGTTGTTGATGGGATTGATGTTGTGGTTGTTATCTCTGCTGTAGTTGTTGATTCTGTCAATGATAGCAATGCTGATGTCATTTTCTGTACAGTAGTCAATGATTCAGTTAATGCTAGTGGTGTTGTAAAAGATGTCTTTGTTTTGGTTACCAAAGCTTTAAATGTTGACAATGCTGATGTTGTGCTTGTCTCTTCTGCAGTGGTTTCTGTTGGTAATGATGTTATTGCCATTGTAGCAATGGGCTCTGTTGTTGTTGGAACCACTGTTGTTGCTGTAATAGTCTCCAATGTAGTAATTTTATCTGTTGATGCCAAGGATGTTTCTTCCTTTAGTGTAGTCTCTGGGTTTTTTGTTGTTGGTGGTAATAATGTTGTGATTATTTCTGTGTTAATTGAAGCTGTTGTTGGTGGTTTTGCACTTGTTGTAGTTTGCAGTGTTTTTGTTGTTGGTGGAATTGATGTTGTGGTTGTTATCTCTGCTGTAGTTGTTGATTCTGTCGATGATAGCAATGTTGATGTCATTTTCTGTACAGTAGTCAATGATTCAGTTAATGCTAGTGGTGTTATAAAAGATGTTGTCTTTGTTTCGGTTACCAAAGGATTAAATGTTGACAATGCTGATGTTGTGTTTATGTCTTCTGCAGTGGTTTCTGATGGTAATGATGGCATTGCTGTTGTGGCAATGGGCTCTTTTGTTGTTGGAACCACTGTTTTTGCTGTACTAGTCTCCAATGTAGTCATTTTTTCTTTTGATGCTAAGGACGTTGTGTCTTTTAGTGTTGTCTCTTGGGATTTAGTTGTTGGTAGTAATAGTGATGTACCTAATTCTTTTGTTATCATAGCTGTTGCCAGTGGTTGTGCATCTGTTGTTGTAGTTTCCAGTGTTTTTGTTTTTGGTGGGACTGATGTTGTGGTTGTTATCTCTGCTGTAGTTGGTGATTTTGTCGATGATAGTAATGTTGATGCCGTAGTTGTCTGTACTATATCCAGTGTTTTGGGTAATGCTAAAAGCATATTTAAAGGTGTTACATTCTCCAAGGATTTTAAGCTTGATAATTCTAATGTTGTGCTTGTCTTTTCTTCAGATGTTTTTGTTGTCAGTGATGTTATTGCCATTGCAGCAATGGGCTCTGTTGTTGTTGGAACCCCTGTGGTTGCTGTACTAGTCTTAATTGTAGTAGATAACATCAATGTTGTTGGACTTGTCTCTGCTATAGTAGATGTGTGTCTTGATGTTAAAGTTGTTGTAAGTGATTTTAATTCTGTAGTTGCAAATGATTGTGTTGTTGACTGCTGTGTTAATACCCTAGTATTTTCCACTGGATAACTTTGTTCAGGTAATGCTGAGGCTTTTGTTTCTGTTGTACTTTCTTGGGATGTTGTTTTTGGGAGTGATTTTGTTAGTGGCTCTGTTGATGGAGCTGTTGTCTCTGTTGGTGTCTCCAGTGTTTTTACTGATGGTAAAAATGGAGTTGTTGCACTTGTTTCTTGTGTTGTTTTCTGTGTCAAATATGTTGTAGTATCTTCTATTGTTGGTGAAAATGGTGTTGTTGCATTTGTTTCTTCTGATGTAATATCTTCTATTGTTGTTGAAATTTGTGTTATTGCACTTGTTTCTTCTGTTGTAGTATCTTCTATTGTTGGTAACAATTGTGTTATTGCACTTGTTTCTTCTGTTGTAGTATCTTCTATTGTTGGTGAAAATTGTGTTATTTCACTTGTTTCTTCTGTTGTAGTATCTTCTATTGTTGGTGAAAATTGTGTTATTGCTCTTGTTTCTTCTGTTGTAGTATCTTCTATCGATTGTGGTAATGGTGTTATTGCACTTGTTTCTTCTGTTGTAGTATCTTCTACTGTTGGTGAAAATGGTTTTGTTGCATTTATTTCTTGTGTTGTCTCCTGTGATTTTTCTTCTAATGTTGCAGTGTCATTTCTGCTTGTTTTTAGTGTTATTGATGTTGTTGGTGGTTCTGTTGAGGATATTGTAGCTGTTCCTGTCATGACTTTAACTGCAGTTATTGCTATGTTAAATTTAAAAGAGAGAAGAAAACCATAAATAGACCGCTTATGTTTGTTAACGAGACAATATGAGATAAAAAAAATACTTAAAAGTAGTTAATAAAGTTTTAATTATTTTTGACGTTTGATATGAGTAGCTTTCTTTCTTACCAAATGCATCATCTCACTTTTATGCCCTGTACACACGGTCGGATTTTCCGACGGAAAATATTGGATGGGAGCTTGTTGTGGCAAATTCTGACCGTGTGTAGGCTCCATCGGACATTTTCCATCGGAATTTCCGTCACACAAAATTTAAGATCTGAATCAAATTTTCCAACAATAAAATCCGCTGTCGTAAATTCCGATCGTGTGTACACAATTCAGACGCACAAAGTTCCACGCATGCTCAGAATCAAGCAGAAGAGCTGCACTGGCTATTGAACTTAATTTTTCTCGTCGTACATGTTGTACGTCACCGTACGTGTTGTACGTCACCGCGTTCTTGACGTTCGGAATTTTCGACAAGATTTGTGTGACCGTGTGTATGCAAGACAAGTTTGAGCCAACATCCGTTGGAAAAAATGCATGGATTTTGTTGTCGGAATGTCCGATCGTGTGTACGGGGCATTATAGTTTATCGGTGTCTTAATTTTTTACTTATATAGCAAGATCAGACAACAAATTGATATTTCATAGCAACCTTTAATTCATGAATCATATGTTTATTCAAACATCTCTAACCAGAAGAACTTAATACATTAAAATAGTTAGAAAATAATACATTCATATCTAACAATATAATGATATTAGCTTTCAAAATGTTTGATGTGGTAAAACCTGGAGGTTAAAAAAAAAACAAACAAAAAAAACCTTATTTCCATACCCTCCTGGTTCTTTAAGAAGCTCCGCCGACTATTTTCCTCCTTTATCGGGGGAGGGGCTCGTCTTCGGATACGCTATGAGACTCTCTCGCTCCCCAAGATTCGTGACGGAGCTGGAGCTCCAGATGCCTCTATATACTATAAGGAAGCAGTACTCACGCATATACTTAACTGGTTCCATCATTCCACCACCAAATTATGGGTACAAATAGAGAGCCATATCAATTCAATAGATCTCCGTGCTTTAGCGTGGACGCCTACCGAATTCCTGAAAGGAGGGATACCCCTGAGCAACCTCACCCGACAAACCATACAAATTTGGACCCGAATATATTCCTCCAAGACCCTATCTCCTCTGAAAGGACCCATGACTCCACTGTTTGGGACTCCGGCTTTTCCAACAGCCCTACAGGGAGTGAGTTTTGGACCTTGGTATAAGGAGGACCACAGACGACTTGCCCAAGTCCTGCATTCAAACTCTTCTCTGATTCATGACGTTCCCTCCGGCCCATCTTCCCATACCTCGACGCATTGGCTGCAGAGGCAACAGGTGATTTCTTTCATTCGCACCTTCCCATCCCTGCCTGATATACTTACTGACTTAACAGACTTGGAGAGCATGCTGCTCCAGACGGCCCCCTCTACACATGTGGTCTTTCAACTATACTCTCTCATACATATGGTTTATAATCCTGACCTCATACACACAGGCTTGGAAGGAAGATTTGGGTCACTCCATTTCAATGGTAGACTGACAAAAGTGCTTCATTCTGACTCACAAAATATCCTTAGTCTCCAAAGCTCAAGAAAAAGGGTTCAAGTTGTTGACCCATTGGTACAGATTCCCCTCAACTGTGCACTGGATAAACCCGGAGCTCCTGCTGGCGTTGTTTGTCATCCAAGGGACCTTTACTTCACACTTGGTGGGAATGCCCCCTTGTGCGGAGGTTCTGGCAAAGGATCCTCGACTTTTACTGCAGACTCATGGCAACCTCAATCACACCCTCTCCTGAGGTAGTTCTGCTATCTTTGCTCCCTGGACCACTCAAATCGGTCAAAAAATACGTTTTGCGTCACTTTCTGGCGGCTGCTAGAACAGTTCTGCCCAGACATTGGAAGTCGATCAGCCTGCCTTCCCTGGTGGATTGGGCAATTGAAGTGGACCAAATCAATAGATTGGAATGAATGTTGTCGCAGGAAACGGGTAGAGGAGCAATTCCCCAAGACCTGGACCTCATGGTTTATGTTTCAATACTCCTCAGAATTTATTCCATGGGCCACAGAGGACTCCACCAACGCACCTGTGTAGCCAGAGTAGAATGTCTCTCTCTTAATTTCTACATTCCTTACTGCCTTGACCCCTCTAACCCCACTCTCTCTCTGCCTTGACCCCTCTAACCCCACCCTTTAAATGTTTCAGTGTTACACGATCACCTAAATCACAATCTCTAGTTTAATCAGACCGGAACGGTGGCACACACAGAGCTTCCCCCCCAGAGAAAACCCATTCAGCACAGCAACAAAAGCCCTAGCCTACTTGCAATGAGTGAGCACCACTTGTTGAGTAGATAGTGGTGCTCACCTACCCTTAATAAGCCAGGTTAGATGCTGTAGATATACAGGCTTATATACCACACTAACTCAATCAAAGCTCACGAATTAGCTAAACCATGAGAAGGTATGACACCAATGTTGCAAGGATGTATATCTCTGTTTATGTGATATTGTATGACATATATGTCTACTGTACAATTTTTCTATCTCAATATTTCTATCTCAATAAATAAGATTGAATAAAAAAAAAACCTTGTTCATGGTTGGTTGTTTTGGTTGTGTATATATAGATAAATAATCACTATTTTGTTACTATTGGTAAAAATGTCTCACTAATGCTGTAAGTTTTCCTTGTATCAAAGTGCAATGGACTGCCTTCTGGAGACACATTTTACAAAACAGTCAACTGTCTCTAAAAAATTTGCTATACCAATGCTTTTCTCTCTATTAATGTATCATATTCATGAAAATACAGTGCCCTTGCCCATGAAAATATCATGTTTGCATTCAATCAGCACTATATTTATTCACTGAAAAATCTCAGCTTTGCAGTTTAAAATGGCAAATATTTATATTTCCTACATACATCAAACAGTTGCTGAGATTGGTTGCTAAAGGTCCTATAAAGCACTCATATCTATTTTCCTTAGATTCAGACACATAAAGGCTTTGGCACCCACTCTGCAATAAATGTTATCAGTATCTAAAAACAGGCAGGCTTATTTAAGGGATTGTAAAGGCAAAATGAAAAAACAAAAAAACAAACATGTCTATACTTACCTGCTCTCCTGTTTTTGGGTCCCTCACCATTGCTCCTGGTCCCTCCTCTCTGTCAAGTGCCCCCATGGGAAGCTGCTTCCCATGGGACACTCGTGCATGCTCACTCCTGAGCCCCACTGCTGCGTCCATTGACACAGACAGCGGGACTCAGCCCTGCCCCCCACTCCCTCGTAACTGTCTTTGATTAACAGCACTGGGAGCCAATGGTGCCCCAGCAAAGACAGCGAGACCCGGAAGTGAGGGGAGAAAAGAACTGCAGACGTGCACAGCGCTGGATCTAATGAGGGCTCGGGTAATTAAAAGGGGGGGGGAGTGGTGATACTAATACCTAAACATTTTTTACCTTAATGCAAGGAATGCATTAAGGTAAAAAATGTTTAGGCTTTAGAACCACTTTATAAGCAAAAATAATGTCTTTTAAAGTGTATGCGCAATGTATGCATAGCTATATTTTTTTTAGTTCTTGATAGTGTAGAGGATGAATAAACACCCCTATTTTTTGTCCAATTGGGGAAATTTCCCTTCAATTCCAGTCCCGAGAGACAAAGAGAAGTGAGGGAAAATCTCTATGAAGTAAAGGGAATTTCACTATTAGACAGATGTCACTAGAACAGGTGGCCTCATAGAAAGATTTACCCTCACATAATGGGTAAGATATTGTTTGTTTATAATTAGGATACCTGAATCCAAAAACAAAAGTTTAATATATTGCAGCTTAACATTACATGGTAATATATGGGAAATAGTAGTTTGCAGAAGAAAGATAACATTGTTTGTGCTTTCAGTTGAGCTCACATAAAATGAACATTGTATTTTTTGCAAAATCAACAGATATTCTGTGCTTCTGAAAGTGTTTTTAACCTGCAAAATGAAAACAAATGCAGCCGCCATATCTAAGGACTGGTAAGCAATTTATTAAATTGTTGTCCTTGTGTTTAGATATCCTTTAAGGGTTATGCCATGTACACACGATTCGACATTCTGACAACTAAATCCTGGGATTTTTTTCCGACGAATGTTGGCTCAAGCTTGTCTTGCATACACGCAGTCGCACAAATGTTATCGGAAATTCCGATCGTCAAGAACGCGCTGACGTTCAACACATACAACGACACTATAAAGAGGAAGTTCAATAGCCAGTGCGCCACCCTTTGGGCTCCTTCTGCTAATCTCGTGTTTATCTTGTGTTAGTAGAAGTTTGGTGAGAGACGATTGACGATTTTCAGCCTAGTTCTTTTTAGTTCTTTAATTCACTTCAGTTTGTGCTTGTGGGTTCGTATCTGGTTTTCAGTGCGTGTAGTCAGTTCGCATCTGGTTTTCAGTGCATATTTTTATATTAAGTATTTGATTTTCAGTGCGTTCTTGTCCGCTTGTTTCTGATTTTCAGCTCGCTCTTCTCAGGCCTTTCTGATTTCCAGTGCGTTCTGTTAGTTCGTTCTGACCAACCGACCATTTTGAAGCCATGTTGTGGGTACGTACTCATCGTAGAGTTCGTGCTGTGCAGGGGCTTGGTGTTGGGGTTCTTACTTTGACCCAAGTCCAGTCCATGAACAGGGCGAGGAGGAGTTCATGGACGAAAAATTGGTTGCTCCACGTGACCAATTCTCTCATATGCCTTTGTTGCGGGAGATCAGTGAGAATAATCCTGATGATTTCAGGAATTATCGCCGGATGACGGACCCCGTTTCTCACCGTCTATTGGCTTTGCAGTCCCCTTATATTACCAAGCAGGACACCTGCATGCGTCAAGCCATCGCTCCTGAACAAAGGCTAGTCACCACCTAGCAGTACTTCTCGACGATGAGAAGTCTGCAGGACATCAAGTTCTCAACAGGCATCTCCCCCCAGGCTCTGGGGGTCATTATTGGAGAGACCTGTTCTGCCATCATACAGGTCCTGCAGAAGGACTATATTAGGGTAAGTTTTATCCTTTAACATCACATTATATGTATTTGAATAAATGTATTTTTAAAATAAATTTGTATTTTAACCGCTTCAGCCCCGGAAGATTTTACCCCCTTTCTGACCAGAGCACTTTTTGCGATTCGGCACAGCGTCGCTTTAACTGACAATTGTGCAGTCATGCAACGTTGCACCCAAACAAAATTGACGCTCTTTTTTTCCCACAAATAGAGCTTTCGTTTGGTGGTATTTGATCACCTCTGCGTTTTTTTTGCGCTATAAACAAAAAAAGAACGACAATTTTGAAAAAAACGCATTTTTTTTAACTTTTTGCTATAATAAATATCCCCAAATAAATAGATATAAAAAAAAATTTCCCTCAGTTTAGGCTGATATGTATTCTTCTACATATTTTTGTTAAAAATAATTGCAATAAGCATATATTGATTGGTTTGCGCAAAAGTTATAGCGTCTACAAAATAGGGGATAGATTTATAGCATTTTTATTATTATTTTTTTTTACTAGTAATGGCGGCGATCTGCAATTTTTATCATGACTGCGACATTATGGTGGACACGTCGGACAATTTTGACACATTTTTTGGACCATTGGCATTAATACAGTGATCAGTGCGTTTAAAAATGCATTGATTACTGTAAAAATGTCACTGGCAGTGAAGCGGTTAACACTAGGGGGCAGTGAAGGGGTTAAGTGTGTCCTAGTTTGTGTTCTAACTGAAGGGGGGAGTGGACTGTGCCAGGAAGATAACAGATCATGTGTTCATACTCTGTATGAACAGACGATCTGTCTGTTCTGCCTTACACACACAGTTTCCGGTTCTCCGTGTCTCAGCGGCGATCGCGGGAGCCTGGCGGTGATCGCGACCGCCGGGCACTCGCATCGGCGAGCGGGGGCGAGTGGGGGGGGCACGCCCCCTAGTGGCCACAGGGCAAAGAGACGTTACATAATGTCGTTTCGCCCAGCCGTGCCATTCTGCCATGTGGTTCAACTAAAAAATATTTCCTTTGATTTACTGCTTGTGTTTCTTTTAGCTGTCTTCTAGGTTCTCCAATTTGTTTTTTTTGGCCATTTTCTTCAATAGTTCCAATGTAATTTCTTTGCTACATGAGGTGACAATCTCTTCTTCAGCTAACTATTATGTTGTGGGTCTGCTACACACACACCTTCTTTTTGTTGTTAATGTATGTAATGCATTAATGATAAAAATATTCATTATTTTCGGCACTCTGAATTATTTTTTGGTAGTGACGATAATGGCATGATTCATGCAAATTATAAAGTACTGTGGGTGTTATTTACTAAAGGAAAATGCACTTGAAAAGTGCACTTGAAAGTGCACTAAAAGTGCACTTGTAGTGCAAAGTGGGTTTGCCTTTAGGAAATAACCCCCACTGTCACTGTAAACACCAACTTAAGCAAAAAACTGCAATTGATCATTGAAAGAAGAAGCCACACATTGTTGAGTACAAAAAATTTCACATGTATATTTAGAAAAGGGTTTTTGAAAAAACCAACATATTTTTGGATTTTTTTTTTTTTTTGGGACAGTAGAAAATTCCTTTTTTGTGGTAAACAGGCATGTTTTTCAAAACATAAAACAATACACAACTCAGGAACTTACAAAGTCCAACTTTGATAAATTGAAGGCAATATCAGACATTAGTATGTGCAGGGCATTTTTTCAGCGGGAACGCGGGGGAACGCAGTTCCAGCACCTCCAGCATTGAATGTATGTAATGACAAGGGGTGCTGGGGTGAGCTGGAGGGTCTATTGTTGCTGGAGTGGATCTATTTTTGAGTGGCCGTCTATTGCTGCTTGCGGGTCAATTATTTGCTGGAAGAGATCTACTATTGATGGAGTGGGTCTATTGTTGCTGGCTGCTGGATAATCTATTGATGCTGGCTGCTGGGAGATCTGTTGTTTCTGCTGGTATTTTGTTGTGGGGGTCTATTGTTGCTAGGGGGGTCTATGGTTTCTGAGTGAATCGATTGTTGCTGGGGGGGGGGGGGTCTATTGCTGCTGGATGTGGGGAATCTATTTTACTACTTTTCTTGCTATCATTAACAAATTTCATAAAAATTACTTAGAACCACAAAATTATACTTGGCTCTGTACTCTTTAAAAGGGGCAGTACTGAGAGGTGGGTAGGGGATGAAACCAAGGAACGGTGCTCAGAGGTGGGTAGGGGGCTGAGATAAGAAGTGACTCAGAAGGGTGCAGTTCCTGCACCTATTCTCTGAGAAAAAAAGCCCTGCGTATGTCCAAACTGTGTTGATCTTGCCTTCATCAGATGGGGTGATGTCACCCCTGTGAAAGCCAAATTTTGAAGATGCACACAAATTGGTAATCAAAATGGGGATTTCACTCCTGATCCCATGCCTAATGTCAACATGTGCTAGCTCCCATCATAGGGGATCAATGGACGTGTTTCGGGGGTACAACCCCTTCCTCTCAGCTACTTGAGTTGCGAGGAAGGGGTTTCACCCACAAAACGTCTACCTTGATATCCCGTGATGGCAGATAGCACATGTTGACACACTGTGTGCATCTTGAAAATTTGGCTTTCAATATTTTTTCGAAAAGTTCTAATAAAATTTAAAGAATTCAAAAAATTTGGTGTGTTTTATATTCTGCCTAAAACATCAGTGATGTTTTTGAGTCTTTTTTCAACATCATTGATGTCTTCCTTGATCTTCTGTGAATCCAGATTGCACACCATGATCTCCCCGATGAGGACATGTGCACTTGCATTTGTGAAATGAGATTCCTCTTCCACAACATCCACATCACCTAAAATAAAAAAAACACACCATGTATTATAAATATGCAGGCATACATCTATTACCTGAAGCTGTGGTCTCAGACACTCACCTGTTGTGGTCACTATTTCGCCCACTTCATAAACCTCTCCTTCCTCCACATCCTCTGGTTGTGGTATGGTGACTTCCCCTTCTTTAGGAGGTTGTGGGTCCCTGGTGTCATCTGATGTCCCGATTCTTTTCTCCCCTATGTGAATAAAACATAGGTATAATTAGCACACAGATATTTGAGGCAAGAAATAGGAATATGAAACATTGCTTGAAGTGTCGTACAATTGTCTGTTTTGGCAGAGTTCCAAGCTGAAGACATGATTTTTTCCCTTTCTTCAAGCTGGAATACTTACCTTTTTGGGTAAAGTTTCACACATGTAGGGACCCCTAGTATCCACTGGAGCACCTGTGTGGCACACCCTAAAAAGTTTGTTATGGTGTCCCACACTAGTGCTCCTGCATCCAGATGTGTTAACAGCTGCTGAGTGTCCTCTCCTTACACTGAATCAAGTTTGCATTTCACTCTAGTTACAAACACATCTAGACAACAATTTCCTAAACTTCTTTTAATCCAAATAGGCATGAACAAATGTAGTTAGCCTGCATTTGCCAAAAACATCGTATTAGTGGGCGAACAAACAATGTTTACTACGAACGATTTACTGTGCCCATGAACCTGAAACTTGCCATTTTAAACTGTACAACAGTAAAGAAAAGCACATGGAGCAGCACAAACGTAATAAGAAGAATAGGAACACACGACAAACTACTTACTTTTTTGCAGCACTCTCAATCGTGCTCCCTCAATTTCAGGTCTGACCAGCGTTTCCTCAGTTGATTCTTGGATCGCCATACCCCAAAATTTCTGTGCAGGCTTTTCACAACTTTAGCCATGATCTTGGCCTTTCTCACATTTGGATTTGGGTAAGGTCCATGCTTCCCATCATAGTCAGCCCCCTTCAAGATGTCCATCATCTCCACCATCTCTACAAAGGACATATTAGAGGCCTTAAATCTCTTCGAATTTGGACGTTCGTGGCTCTGGGCTTTCGTCGTTGCTGCTGTCTTCATGCACTTTCCCCCACTGTGCTGAAAGAGAAGGGGTGGGGAATATACTATAAAGAAGCTCAGGGGCGGGTGGAGTTTCACGCATGCGCAGTGTATATAAAGCGTAACACGCGAGCATCGTACGTACGATCTATGAGCGGAGGACGGTGTAGCGGAAGGGCAGATCGTTCTAACGAAGGTGCAATTTGAACTTGGGGCATCAGTGGCCTATACTGCTTAGAGATTGAGGCCTATATTGGGACAAGATTATGCGAGTTTAGCCTGACATTAGGGTTTGTCTTGTGTTGTGTCTTGCAGATAAAATGGATCGATTCAACGATCATGATTTCCTCCCCCAATTCATTGATTTGTAGAGGGAGCTGCCCTGTCTGTGGCAGACAAAACACCCCTTTTATACAAATTGACTAAAGAGGAAGGCAGCATTTCATTGATGAACAATAAACTAAAACCCTTTTTCATACACAGGAAATCCTCAGCCAGGAGGAGGCTGTAGAAAGTGTCAGCCAGGAGGTGGCAGGGGAAAGTGGCAGCCAGGAGGTGGCAGGGGAAAGTAGCAGCCAGGAGGTGGCAGGGGTAAGTGGCAGCCAGGAGTTGGCCGGGCCCAGTAGCCTGACCGAATCCCAGGTCCCTCCCCTCCGCCTTCAACAAAAAAGGCCCAGGAAGGGGAGGAGTGTGGGTTAATTTGACAGGCTTCTGCGGCCCTCAGAACCCCCCCCCCAGTCTTCTTGAGGCCTATGCCTGCATGGCTGTCAACAAAATGCAGGAAATGGAGGGTGGGCCAATGCCTCTTTTGTGAGGAAGTGATATATATGGCCCTAAATAAGGGGTTGAGGGGTGAACTCACAAGCAAAACCCACCTGTGTGAGTTGGACAATCCTCCTCCTCCACCTCCTGCCACAACTCCAACACCAAAGCCACAGCCTGGAAGCAAGCGTGGAAGGAAGCGTGGAAGGAAGACAAAATAGTGATGGCCTGGGTTCAGTCTGGTCTTGCAAAAGACGCAGGCTGTTGTAAGCCTGGGGACATATATGTCACCTGCTGCTGTTCCTGATCTCTAGGAGTCCTGGACCAGATTGTGCTCCCTATTAAATGGACTCCTCAGGATACCTATTTTGCCTGTCAAATAGTTGATGTGTGCCCTGGGGTACAAAGGCTTTGCCAAGTTCACCAGTTTATCCAGCGTTGCCTTCCTCTTTATTTTGTTATGACTCCTAATAAATGTCTATTTTTTGTCTAAAATCATTGGCTATGTGTTAAAATTAAAAAAGGACAGTTTTTTTGTGAGTAGGCAGGTACATTTCAAAAAGACAATGTCAAATTAACAAGGGACACAAACACCAACCAATCTCCTTTAGGTTAAAAAATACAAGATAATAATGGTGTTGTGGTAACTTGACACACAAAACGAAAACAATATTATGGAGATCACTAGAAAAAAACAAAAAAAACAGGAGATCTTGATTTAAAAAAAAAAGGAGATTACTATAAACAAAAATGAAACACATTATTCTGGAGATCTGGTGAAAACAAAAAAAAAACGTATTCATGAGATCACAAGAAATAATAAAGAAATCAGTTTGTCAGAGCTCTGTGTGAATATCAGCTGCAAAACAACTTCATAATTTTAGCATTTTTTCTGCATTGAAAGATTTCAAAATTTGCAGCGTGATGCATGTGCTATCTCCATTATGAACGCTAGTTTTACCAGACCGAGAGCTTCCCTCTCGTACTTGATTCAGAGCGTGTGTGTAATTTTGTGCGTCGGAATTGTGTACACACGTTCGGAATTTCCGACAACGGATTTTGTTGCCAGAAAATTTGAGATCTAGCTCTTAAATTTTTGTTGTCGGAAATCCCGACAAAAAATGTCCGATGGAGCCTACACACGGTCAGAATTTCCGACAACAAGCTCCCATCGAACATTTGTTGTCAGAAAATCCGATCGTGTGTAGGCGGCATTAAGGTTGTGGCTTGAGTAGAATTATAGGGGTCTATATGTATATAGAGACTGTCGCTTTAAGAATTTATATTATGCTTGATTTGTTTCTTTCCTTCTTAGATAGCTTGTTTCAATTCCTGGGAATCGAAACTGTTGGATATGTGATGACACAAACTACTGATAAGAACCCAGAAAGCTGCTCAAAATAGGCCTTCGTACCAAAACCAGTCTGAACTGACCAGATACTGCTGATTCCATTTCTTTGCCAGTCACATGATGCAACCACCCATTTAACTGTTCCCGTGCTACTAAGAAGATATGAATGCTGATTGGACTAAAGTATACGATCACACCTATAACTCGCCTAGTGCTTATGCATATTCATAAAGTATATATAGTTAAACTTGGTGTTTTTATGTCAGATACACTTCCTTCTTCAATCAGTAAAGGAGGATTTCTATCGTTGTATTCTAGTAGAATTACTGTACTAAAATACACTCTGCAGCTCTGCACATCCACCTTCTGTAGCTCAAGTTGAATTTTACATAGAGTTTCACAACTGTTTTTTCATAGGGTTTTTAAGGGAGGCCATACATTATACATATTTTTTTGTTCAATCAGCAGGTTACCAATTTCCCCACTAGGTGCTGATGGGGGAATCCTTCCTGCAATGCTATAGTGTTCAGCCAGCGGGGAGCCAGCAGGAAGCCTTGTTTGGGAAAAATCGCCAGGCTGGTTTACACAAGTCGATCATTAGATTGACTTGTGTACAACCAGGTATCCTATACATGGATTGAAATCTTGATTCATCTATGGGCGACTTAAATGAAAAGTATAACCAAAGCTTTTTTGGCTATGCTTCTCCTGTAGGTTACAGAAGTGCACTTAGTTCTGCACTCCTGTGACCAGTTTTCAGCCGAAAGCGGTTTCACAAAACTGGGCTAGGCTCTGAAAAGATGGTCGGGATCCATCCATGGAACGGCACCTGACTCAGCCTTTCATTGATCAACTGAGAGCCTGAGCCAGCCCCTCCTGTCCCCCCCCCCCCCACACAGTCCAGCGCTCCAATGAGTGCTGACAGTCACTACTCTGTGCTCAGAGCAGAGGGAAGAACTGAGCAATCAGTGGTGTTTGATCGCTCAGTTCTCACTGCAAAGCCAGCAGGGGACAGATGTAACGTCAGATTGATGCTACATCCACCTAGGTGAGTATAAATGTTTATTTTTTTTTAAGTCCATACTTCTCTTTTAAGAGCTGTGACATTAGAAAAGCTGCAATTCAAAGCTTACAATAGCCTCTACACATGAGGTACTGTTAGATCGGATAACAAAAGGAACAGACAGTATCAATTTAGGGTCAATTACACAATAATTACTCTAAATATTCACTCTTTGAAAATACAAAATATTTTGCCTTTTAGGAAATTTTAGGGGTTGGGTGATGGGAGGGTAAGAAGTTAACCTTTTTTAGTTTATTTAATTCAACCAGCTGGTCCTCCCTGCTGCTCCTGGTTTGAGCAGCCAACAGGTAAGTTGACTTCTGTTTAACCACGGCAGCTACACATTGATCAAAATTCTGTTTGTTACTTGCTGAACTGGCCAAATTTCAATATACTGTATGTATGGCCAGCTTTATCTGAAAGTGAAAGTCAAGGCACTAGGATCAAAATTAATAATGTTTGTTCAGTAGAGAAACCCTCATGTACACACATTATTGACCATCGGTCATGAAAATGAACTGTCTTTAAAGTAGAAGTTCACCCTAAAACTAGGTCCGGTCCCACGCTGAGCTGTCAGTGGCAGCTTCGCTGTGGAGGCATGTGCAGAGGAGGCAGCCGTCATTGGAACTCCCATAGTAGATCTATGGGTGACGTCACTTCCCACTCATTTCACAGCCGTTGTCGGCTGTCTCTTGCACAGAGCTTCCGCTGCTGGAGACCGGACCGGAGTGGCTTCAAAAAAGGTATGTATAGCGATTTCTTCTTTACAGGACTAGATAGGTTAGTCTTATATTGTGGACGCCTGTAGTTTTACAGATTTTAGTTTTAGTGTGAACTTCTACTTTTAAATGATCCTACTATCCTGCTTCTTTCTATTTCAAAAGATACAGTCTAGGTCAGTGTTTCTCAACCTTTCTCCAGTCTCGAGGCACCCCAGCTAAGGCGTGGTGCACATTACTGAGTGTAGGGGAACACACACAAAATTGCGTGCTTTCCTGACGTGTACACAAACGCGCTGCTCTTTAGCAAACGCACAGGGGTGACATTAATTCTTAATATTACCCCATGCATTAGCAAATGGGGTGCGTTTCCTGGGCCACATGATTTTTAAAAGGGCCAGTTCACACCAGAACGCAGTGCAGGAAAGGTGCGCTCCGTGTGTCTTTGCCGCACTGCAAGAGATTGCATTGCCCTTGCGATCTGCATGCAGGTGCGAGCACTGAGCTTATTCTCTCTGGAGAAGAGACGCTTGAGATTTTAATTTACAAAGACCAAACTGGTGACCCCACAATAGGGATAAAACTTTTTCGCAGAAGTGAGTTTAATAAGACATGTGGCCACTCATTAAGATTAGAAGAAAAGAGGTTTAACCTTAGACTGCGTAGAGGGTTCTTTACTGTAAGAGCAGCAAGGATGTGGAATTCCCTTCCACAGGAGGTGGTTTCAGTGGGGAGAATCGATAGATTTCAAAAAACTATTAGATAAGCACCTGAACGACCACAACATACAGGGATATACAATGTAATACTGACATACAATAACACACATACTGTAGGTTGGGCTTGATGGACTTGTGTCTTTTTTCAACCTCACCTACTATGTAAATATGTAACAATCCATTGTCCCTAACGCACATTCATATTTACACATACTAGGGCCAATTTAGACAGGAGCTAATTAACCTGCCAGCATGTCTCTGTATTAACTCAATACAGTTTTAGCTTTGATATTTACTAGGAATTTAGCAGGAATCTTGTAAGTTTTGCTGGGTTTGTATCTGCTAATAATGGAATTAGTGTATTTTTAGCAAAAATACTGTTTTGATAAACATTTGCGCAAATATTACGGACCTAAAAAAATCATTAGCACCTTCTTTGTAGTCCTGCTGAAAAACCAGCATGCTTTCAGTACTTGCAACCAATGGCTGCACGCGCTGATTAGTGTATTCTGGCAGGGGGGGGGGGGGGTTGTACCCTGTCAGAATTCAATAGCACAGTAGGAGACCTCCCCGCATCAACATTGTTTCTGTTGATGCAGGGATCTATCAGGTTTTTTTTTTTCAGTCCGCTGTTTGAGAAAAATAAAGATTATACATGTATATCCAGTTAAACGTCTATAGGGTGGGTGTAGAGGGTCTCAGAACAGCTGTTGAATTCCACTTAGCTGCATCAGGCTGTATTTTTCAGTTTTATTGAATGCTATGCATGATCCTACTAAGATGCTTTGCAATACAATTCATAAAAACAACCAGGCACACAGCCACACAGAGAGACTGCTATTTGTTGGGTTTAATGAACCCTCTCTTAAGGACATGGATTACTGGAATCATGTCCTGTGGTCTGATGAGACCAAGATAAACTTATTTGGTTCAGATGGTGTCAAGCGCGTGTGGCGGCAACCAGGTGAGGAGTACAAAGACAAGTGTGTCTTGCCTACAGTCAAGCATGGTGGTGGGAGTGTCATAGTCTGGGGCTGCATGACTGCTGCCAGCACTGGGGAGCTACAGTTCATGAATGCCAACATGTACTGTGACATACTGAAGCAGAGCATGATCCCTTCCTTCTGAGACTGGGCCGCGGGGCAGTATTCCAACATGATAATGACCCCAAACACACTTTCAAGACAAACACTGCCTTGCTAAAGAAGCTGAGGGTAAAGGTGATGGACTGACCAAGCATGTCTCCAGACCTAAACCCTATTGAGCATCTGTGGGGCATTCTCAAATGGAAGGTGGAAGAGCGCAAGGTCTCTAACAACCACCAGCTACATGATGTCGTCATGGAGGAGTGGAAGAGAACTCCAGTGGCAGCCTGTGAAGCTCTGGTGAACGCCACACCCAAGAGGGTTAAAGCGGAGTTCCACACAAAAATGGAACTTCCGCTTTTCGGAACCCTCCCCCCTCCGGTGTCACATTTGGCACCTTTCAGGGGGGAAGGGGGTGCAGATACCTGTCTAAGACAGGTATTTGCACCCACTTCCGGCATAGACTCCATGAGAGTCTATGACATCCATGGGAGTCTATGCCTCTTCCTGTCCCTCCGCGCTGTCTCCTGGGAAACACACAGGTCCCAGGAGATAGCGGGGACCAGTTACGATGCGCAGCGCGACTCACGCATGCGCAGTAGGGAACCAGGAAGTGAAGCCGCAACGCTTCACTTCCTGATTCCCTCACCTAGGATGGCGGCGGCAGCTGCCGAGAACCGAGCGGGTTCTCGGCGTCGGCTGCCGACATCGCTGGACCCTGGGACAGGTAAGTGGCCATTTATTAAAAAGTCAGCAGCTGCAGTATTTGTAGCTGCTGGCTTTTAATATTTTTTTTTAGGCGGTTTAGGTGGACTCCCTCTTTAAGGCAATGCTGGAAAATAATGGTGGCCACACAAAATATTGACACTTTGGGTGCAATTTGGACATTTTCACTTAGGGGTATACTCACTTTTGTTGCCAGCGGTTTAGACATGAATGGCTCTGTGTTGAGTTATTTTGAGGGGACAGCAAATTTACATTGTTATACAAGCTGTACACTCACTACTTTACATTGAAGCAAAGTGTCATTTCTTCAGTGTTGTCACATCAAAAGATAGAATAAAATATTTACAAAAATGTGAGGGGTGTACTCACTTTTGTGAGATACTGTATATATACTAGACTGACTGTATATATATATATATATATATATATATATATATCAAATACACTGCCACTAACTGAATGAGATACTGTATATGTATATATATATATATATATATATATATATATATATATATATATATATATATATATACTCTGCATTTAGCATAGACTATATATTCAGTGTTTACTCTATATTCAGTCAGTGCGGGCAGTGTAATAATATATATATACAGTCTTGTATATATATATATATATATATATATATATATATATATATATATATATATATATATATATACTCTGCATCCAGTGTAGCCTATATCTATAGTGCATTCTATGGTGTACAGTTGCTAATACAGTGCAGGCGGTGTACACAGTATCTAATACAGCGTGTACAGTGTCTACTACACTTCTGGTGGTGTACACAGTACACAAAAGAGTGCAGTCGTAGTACAGTTGCTAATACAGAGCAGGCGGTGTACACAGTATTGAATACAGTGTGTACAGATTCTACTACACTTCTGGTGGTTTACACAGTACACAATACAGTGCAGCCGCAGTACAGTTGCTAAAACAGTGCACGCGGTGTACACAGTATCTAATATAGTGTGTACAGTTTCTACTACACTTATGGTGGTGTGCACAGTATACAATACAGTGCAGCCAAAGTACAGTTGCTAATACAGTGCAGGCAGTGTACACAGTATCTAATACAGTATGTACAGTTTCTACTACACTTCTAGTGGTGTACACAATATACAACATAGTGCAGCCAAAGTACAGTGGCTAATACAGTGCAGGCGGTGTACACAGTATCTAATACAGTGTGTACAGTTTCTACTACACTTCTGGTGGTGTACACAATACAGTGCAGCCGTAGTACAGTTGCTAATACAATGCAGGCGGTGTACACAGTATCTAATATAGTGTGTACAGTTTCTATTACACTTCTGGTGGTGTACACAGTATAAAATACAGTGCAGCCATTGTACAGTTTCTAATACAGTGCAGGCGGTATACACAGTATCTAATATAGTGTGTACAGTTTCTACTACACTTCTGGTGGTGTACACAGTACACAATACAGTGCAGCTTTAGTACAGTTGCTAATACAGTACAGGCTGTGTACAGAGTATCTAATACAGTGTGTACAGTTTCTACTACACTTCTGGTGGTGTACACAGTACACAATACAGTGCAGCCATAGTACAGTTGCTAATACAGTGCAGGCAGTGTACACAGTATCTAATACAGTGTGTACAGTTTCTACTACACTTCTAGTGGTGTACACAGTATCTAATACAGTGTAGTGTGGTTTTGCAAAACAAAATATACATCATGTCTGGAAAGCCACCAAGGAGAGGCAGATGCTCACAGGTCACTAGGGATGAGCCGAACACCCGCGGTTCGGTTCGCACCAGAACCTGCGAACAGACCGAAAGTTTGCACGAACTTTAGAACCCCATTAAAGTCTATGGGACTCGAACGTTCCAAATCAAAAGTGCTCATTTTAAAGGCTAATATGCAAGTTATTATCCTAAAAAGGGTTTGGGGAACCGAGTCCTGCCCCAGGGGACATATATCAATGCAAAAAAAAGTTTTAAAAACTTACTTTTTTTGGGAGCAGGCGGTGCAAACAAGACAGGGACTGTAGGTTTGTTGTTAAGTAGAATCTGTTTGTAATTTTGAACTGGTACATTTTTAAAGTGTAGCTCCAGCCAAAAAAACTATTTTTAAGCTTTTTGGAAAACATAGGGAAGGGTTATCACCCCTGTAACATTTGTTTTACTGTCTGTGCACCTCTTCAGAAGATTTCACCTCACTTTCTGTCCCAATGACAAATGTTTTTTGAAAATTTGGGGTTTTTAGTGAAACAAGGATTGGTGATAAAGCATCAGTGAAGAGGAGACACGTTTTTCCCATATCAACTCTTACAGGAGAGAATTTCCCTTCCTATGGGTAGATTTCATCTCACTTCCTGTTGTCTCCTTCCGTTTGCAAGTAGGAGTCGTTTGTAAGTTGGATGTTTGAAAGTAGGGGCCTGCCCTATATACTCTGCAGAAATTGGGGCCTTAGGTGTTGGTGTTGCCACAACACTGTAAGCCCTCACATTTACTCTTGGTGGGCGCAGGAATGGGCCCTGCTGTGAAATATTAGATCAAGAATTGTAATTACATGCCATTGTTGAACAGTGGTAGAAAAATTGGGCCTTTGGTGGTGGTGGTGCTGGCGCTACAACACTGTAAGTCCTCACAGTTACTCTTGGTGGGCGCTGGAATGGGCCCTGCTGTGAAATATTATATCAAGAATTGTAATTACATGCACCTGTTGAACAGGGGCAGAAAAATTGGGCCTTTGGTGGTGGTGGTGGTGGTGTTGCCACAACACTGTAAGCCCTCACAGTTACTCTTGGTGGGCGCAGGAATGGGCCCTGCTGTGAAATATTAGATCACGAATTGTAATTACATGTCCCTGTTGAACAGGGGCAGAAAAATTTGGCCTTAGGCACTGGTGCCACAACACTGCAACCCCTCACAGATACTATAGTTGGAGTGCAGGAATGAGCCCTGCTGCAAAGTATTGCATCAAAAATTGTAATTATACGCCCCTGTTGAACAGGGGCTGAAAAATTGGGCCTTGGGCACTGGTGCTGGTGCCGCAACACTGCAACCCCTCACAGATACTATAGTTGGAGCGAAGGAATGAGCCTGCTGAAAAGTATTGCCTCAAAAATTTTAACTACACGCCCCTGTTATACAGGGGCAGAAAAATTGGGCCTTGGCCACTGGTGGCGGTGCCCAGAACCAAAAATGTTCTTACAAGCTATCAGCATGAAAATATAGGAGGAAGAGGATTGTGACTCAGCATAACAGGATAGTCAGTCAGCATCAGCATAGGCAGTCTTGAAGGGATCTCACATTAAAAAAAAAATCAATCGGTTATATCAGCATCTGGTGCTTGGTAGCTGGTGATCCAAGACTGATTTATTTTTATGAAGGTCAGACGATCTACCGATTTGGTGGATAGGCGCACCCTGTGATCGGTTACAAAGCCTCCAGCAGCACTGAATGTGCGTTCCGAAATAACGCTGGATGCAGGACAGGCCAGTAGCTCAATTGCATACTGTGCAAGCTCTGGCCAGTGATCCACCCTCAAGACCCAGTAACCCAGAGGATTTTCGGTTGGAAAGGTGTCCACGTCTGATCTTGCCCCTAGGTAATCCTGCACAATGTGAATCAGACGCTGGCGTTGGTTGCTGGAACCGATCAGACCTTGGGGCTGCCGACCAAAAAATTGTCTGAACGCATCGGTCAGACGGCCACCTTCTCCACCGCTCCTTCTGTGACTGACCAAAGCCTCAGCAACACATTGTCCAGAAGGACTAGGAAATTGTAACCTCCCAGGCTCTGGAAACGCGTTGCACAAACCTTTCTGCAAGGCCTCCCGAAGACGTTTCATCCTCTGCTCCCTCTGCGACGGCAAGATAAGGTCTGCAACCTTACCTTTGTAACGTGGATCAAGGAGGGTTGCCAGCCAGTAATCATCCCTCCCCTTGATACCACGAATACGAGGAACCTTCCGCAGGCTTTGCAGGATCAGGGAGGCCATGCAGCATAGGTTTGCTGAGGCATTCGGTCCAGAGTCCTCTGGGTCACTAAGGACGACATGATCCGCAGCCACCTCCTCCCAGCCACGTACAAGTCCATGGGTTTCTGCGGACTGTAAATGATCCCTTGAAGACTGCTGCTGATGCTGAGTGCCAGGCTCCACCTCCATGCTGACTCAATTCTCCTCCTCCTCCTCCTCGTCCTCTTCCTGTGTGATCGGCGGACACGCATTAACACTGTCTGGATAAAGGGGGCCTTGAGAGCTAAGGAAGTCCTCCTCTTCCTCCCTCTGTTCTGCCTCAAGTGCCCTGTCTGTTTTTCCACGCAGCGTGTGCTACAACAGGTGGACAAGAAGGACAGTGTCACTGATGCATGCACTGTCATGGCTCACCATCCTCGTGGCCTCCTCAAATAGTGACAGGACAGTGCATGCATCCCTGATCATAGCCCACTGGCGTGGGAAAAAAAAAACAAGGTCCCCTGACCCTGTCCTGGTGCCATAGTCGCATAGGTACTCATTGATGGCCCTCTGCTGCATGTGCAGCCGCTGCAGCATGGCCAACGTTGAGTTCCACCTGGTGGGCATGTCACAGATTAGGCGGTTCTTGGGCAGGTCAAATTCCTTTTGGAGGTCAGCCAGCCGAGCACTGGCATTATATGACCTGCGGAAATGCACACAGACTTTCCTGGCCTGCCTCAGGACATCTTGTAAGCCCGGGTACCTGCCCAAGAACCGCTGCACCACCAAGTTAAGGACGTGAGCCAAACAGGGCACATGGGTTAGTTGTCCCTGTCGGAGGGCAGAGAGGAGGTTGGTGCCATTGTCGCAAACCACTATATCTGCTTTAAGCTGGCGTGGCATCAACCACCTCTGAACCTGCCCCGGCAGAGCTGACAGAATCTCTGCCCCAGTGTGGCTCCTGTCCCCCAAGCACACCAGCTCAAGCACCACATTGCATCTTTTTGCCTGCGTGCCTGCGTAGCCCCTTGAACGCCTACGGAGCACCGCTGGTTCTGAGGACAAATCAGCACAGGAAGAGGCCACGGAGGAAGAAGAAGAGGAGGGGGTGGAGGAGAGAGGTGTGGAAGAATCATCACTAGTAGAATTTTGGAGGCGTGGTGGTGGAACAACCTCCAACACTACTGTTCCCTGTCCTGCATCCTTCCCAGCTGCCAGAAGAGTCACCCAGTGCGCGGTGAAAGATAGGTAACATCGCTGTCCATGCCTGCTGGACCATGAGTCAGCGGTAATATGCACCTTACCGCTGACTGCCCTGTCCAGCGAGGCCAAGACATTGCCTTCCACATGCCGGTAGAGAGCCGGAATCCCCTTCCGTGAGAAAAAGTAACGCTTGGGAACCTGCCACTGAGGAACTACACATTCCATAAACTCACTGAAGGGGGCAGAGTCTACCAACTGAAAAGGCAGCAGTTGAAGTGCTAGCAATTTAGCCAAGCTAGCATTCAACCGCTGGGATAGAAAGGAAATGCCGCTCTCCAAGCCTTAAGAGAAAACCTCCACCCTCGATGAATGTCAGGTGCAGACTGTGCACAAGTCTATGGAAGCAAGAAAATCCCGGACTGCTGCATTCTGGAAACGGACATCTTTATTTCATTAATAAAATCCAACAATAGCAATCAAAAATATGATCGGAAAATAGTATTAGCTAACGCGTTTCACATACAAAGATGCTTACTCATAGCTGACTATATGAGTAAGCATCTTTGTATGTGAAACACATTAGCTAATACTATTCTCCGATCATATTTTTGATGGCTATTGTTGGATTTTATTCATGAAATAAAGATGTCCGTTTCCAGAGTGCAGCAGTCCGGGATTTTCTTGCTTCCATTCAACCGCTGGGTATGTGGCTGGCTGGGAGTGAACTTCTTTCGGCAGTGCAGCAGCTGGGGCAGGGAAATTTGCCTGGTACAATCTGACGTCGGTGTACCGATAGCAGATTGCCCGCAAGTATTTGGCTGTGACACACCTAATTCTACACCTTCATTCCTCTCAGTGCAGGTTTCAGAGAGGACTGAAGGTATAGTGGGGTTGGAGTTCCCAGCTGATGAAGAGCAAGGAGAGGTGCGCTTTGTTCTTTGGTGTGAGTCTTTTAGGTATGCTTGCCAACGAACTGCATGGCAGGTCGACATATGTCTGGTCAAGCCTGTGGTGCCCAAGCGGGTGATGTTTTGGCCACAAGAGATACGCTTGAGACATATGTTGCAAAAAGCAGCGGTGGGATCTGATGAACTCGTCTCAAAAAGGCCCACACCAAAGAACTTTTGGAATAACGTGCAGAGACAGCAGCGCCCTGCACATGCGGAGCTCTGCAGTGTGATGCAGTCCGTGTGCTGCCCTTAAGCTGGCCCCTGGAGGGCATCCTGCATCGTTGGAGATGTGCCTCCTCCTCTCTCCTATCAGGCACCCATGTGGAGTCATCCCCTCCCTCCTCATCACTGGAGCAAACCTGGCAGTATGCTGCAGCTGGGGGAACATGATTGCCAGATTGCTGTCCTTCTTGGGCACCCCCTCTTTCTGGGCTCACGTTACTGCCTTCCTCTAGCTGGGTACCATCATCGGAGCCTTCAAAACGCTGGGCATCCTCCTGGAGCATGTACCCAACACTGTGGTCAAACAGTTCGGGGGACTTCTCAGGAGGACATGGTGGGGCTAGGGAAGGAGTGACTGATGCCATTGAGCCGAGAGAAGAGGCCGCGTTGGCAGCTGCTTTGCCAGACAATGTACCCTGAGCCTGGGTGAGAGAGGATGAGGAGGATGAGGACGGCTTGGTCATCCACTCTACCAAGACTTCCGCATGTTGCGGCTCAACGCGGCCAGCTGCCGAAAAAAAGGACAAGGCTCTTTTATTGGCTTGTGACTTTCTGCCTCTCCTTTTTGGTCTTCCAGACATACTAATGGCCTGCAGTGAGATGTAGCTGCACAAAGCTGGGATGTATATATATACTGATACTGCAGCTAGCAGAATTAACTGCCTGCCTGTGGTACTAATAGGATCAGAAGAACACCACCAATTTTCTTCAGATAGCTTTAGGTGCACACTGTGCAGAGGACACAGTACACTAACTGTAAATACTGTAGCTGCCTGCCTGTGGTAATAATAGGAGCAGAACAACAGCAATTGTCTTCAGGTAGCTTTAGGTGCACACTGTGCAGAGGACGCAGTACACTAACTGTAAATACTGCAGCTGCCTGCCTGTGGTATTAATAGGATCAGAAGAACACCACCAATTTTCTTCAGGTAGCTTTAGGTGCACACTGTGCAGAGGACGCACTACACTAACTTGTAAATACTACAGCTGCCTGCAGTACTAATAGGATCAGAAGAACACCACCAATTTTCTTCAGGTAGCTTTAGGTGCACACTGTGCAGAGGACGCACTACACTAACTTGTAAATACTGCAGCTGACTGCGGTACTAATAGGATCAGAAGAATACCACCAATTTTCTTCAGGTAGCTTTAGGTGCACACTGTGCAGAGGAAGTACTACACTAACTTGTAAATACTACAGCTGTCTGCGGTACTAATAGGATCAGAAGAACACCAATTTTCTTCAGGTAGCTTTAGGTGCACACTGTGCAGAGGACATACTGCACTAACTTGTAAATAGTATACTACAGCTGCCTGTGGTACTAATAGGATCAGAAGAACACCACCAATTTTCTTCAGGTAGCTTTAGGTGCACACTGTCCAGAAGACACACTACACTAACTGTAAATGCTGTAGCTAATAGGACTAATAAGATCAGAAGAACACCGGCAATTTTCTTCAGGTAGCTGTAAATACTGTAAAAACACCTGCCTACCTGTCAGTAGGAAGAGAATAACAGGAACGGATCTAGCTAAACTGAATACAGTGTATATTTATATATATATATATATATATATATATATATATATATATATACAACACTTAGGATGCATATATATACACAATACACTGTAAGTGCAGCTAACTGACTCGCCTGCCTACTCTAACTTAAATCAAATGACACTGTCTCTCCCTATCTCTCTCTCAACGCCGGAACACACTACACAGGGCTGACGTGAAGGCGGCCTTATATAGTGTGGGGCGTGTACTAAACCACCCTGGCTTTGGCCAATTACAGCTTTTTGTTCAAACGGCGCTGTGATTGGCCAAGCATGCGGGTCATAGTGCATGCTTGGCCAATCATCAGCCAGCAATGCACTGTGATGCCGCAGTGAATTATGGGCCGTGACAAGCCACTCGAATTTGGCGCAAACGGCCCATATCGTTCGTAATTCGACGAACGGTTGAACATGCGATGTTCGAGGCGGACATGGGTTTGACTCGAACTCGAAGCTCATCCCTACAGGTCACTAAAAGAGGCAAGCAGCCTCTGTGTCTACAGTCAATAGTGCTGGTCGTGGACATGGTGCATCCTCTGCAGGTGGCCGTGGGGCATATTTGTCCTTTTTTTCTGCTGCTGGACGTGTTATTGAGCCATAAAATGCAGAAGAGTTGGTGGAGTTGATAACAAAGCCGTCCTCATCCTCCTCATCCTCTGTCACCCAGGCTCAGAGTAGTTTGCCTTCCTACACAGCTGCCAAAGCAGCCTAGTCCACCGGCTCCTTGTCCACAGTCACTCCTTCCTTAGCCCCACCACCATGCACGAAGGAGTCCCCAGAATTAATTTCGACCACAGTGTCGGGTACATGCTGCTGGAGGATGTGCATCGATTTGAAGGCTCCAATGTTGGTTCACAGGTTGAAGAAGGGAGTATCGTGAGCTTAGAAAGAGGGGGTGTCCAAGAAGGACAAGAAAGTGGCAGTCATGTTCCTCCAGCTGCAGCATACTGCCAAGTTTGCTCCGGCGACAAGGAGGAAGGGGATTATAAGGTCACTGACTGTACTTCGGTGCCTGAGAGAAGTGAGGAGGAGGCACAACTCCAACGAGACAGAATGTCCTCTAGGGGGCAGCTTAAGGGCAGCCACTCTATTGCATCACACCGCAGAGCTCTGCAGGTGCAGGGCGCTGCTGACTCCCCGCTGACTTTTAAATGTTCCTTGGTGTGGGCCTTTTTCGACACGTGTGCAGTAGATCGCACCATTGCTGTTTGGAACCTATGTCTGAAGCGGATCAATCGTGGCCAGAACAGCAGCCACTTGGGCACCACATGCTTGACCAGACATACGATGACCTGCCATGCAGTCCGTTGAAAGACCAACATCAAAGAAAAAGGCGGACTTCTCCTTGCTCCTCATCTGGGATCTCCAACCCTACTATACCTCCAGTCCTCTCAAAAACCTGTATACAAGAAAAAGAACCGCTGCTCCAGGTGTATAAAGATAAGGCTGATTGGAGTATCTTGCAGAGTGCTAGCCCCAGCCCGCCTCCGTGGGAAACTTGAAAAGAAGAAAGAAATGGTTGCATATCCAAAATTCTGATTGCCTTTTATTTTGCTTCACAAAGATAACACCAGAGACACCAAACTGTAGTTACGTATCTCTCAAAAACTTGCACTGAGAGGAATGAAGGTGTAGCAATAGGTGCCCCAAGTACTTGCAGCCAATCTGCTAGCAGTACACCACCTGATTTTAGCAGGCAAATTTCCCTACCCCAGTTGCTAAACCGTAAAAAGAAATTCGGTCCCAGTCATCCACATGCTCAGCATTTAAATGCTAGCTTGGCCAAATTCCTAGCACTGCAACTGCTGCATTTTCAGCTGTAGACTCTGCCCCCTTTCAAAAATTGGTGGAATGTGCTGTACCTCAGTGGCAGGTTCCAAAATGCCATTCCTTTTCACAGAAGGCCATTCCGGCTCTCTACCGGCATGTGTAAGGCAATGTTTTGGCCTCGTTGGACAGAGCAGATGCATATTACTGCTGACTCATGGTTCAGGATTCAGTGTTGTTGGAGCTTGTTCCGCCACCACGCCTCCAAAATGCTAGTGGTGATTCTGCCACAGCTCTCTCCTCCACCCCTCCTCTTCTTCTTTCTCTATGGCCTCTTCTGCAGATTTTTCCTCTGAACCAGTGGTGCTCCATAAGCGTTCAAGGGGCTACACAAGCAGTCAGGCTAAAAGATGCCATGTGGTGCTTGAGGTGGTCTGCTTAGGAGACAGGAGCCACACTGGGGCTGAGATTCTGTCAGCTCTGCAGGGGTAGGCTCAGAGGTGATTGACGCCACGCCAGCTTCAGCCAGGAATGGTTGTATGCGACAATGGCACCAACCTTCTCTTCGCCCTCCGACAGGGACACTTGACCCATGTTCCATGTTTGGCACACATCCTGAATTTGGTGGTGCAGCGGTTGTTGAGCAGGTACCCAGGCTTACAGGATCTCAAGAGGCAGGCCAGAAAAGTCTGTGGTCATTTCCGCCGGTCATACAATGCCAGTGCTCGGCTGGCTGACATTCAAAGGGAATGCAACCTGCCCACCAACAGCCTCATTTGTGACATGCCCACCAGGTGGAACTCAACGTTGGCAATGCTGCAGCAGCTGCAACACAGCAGAGGGCCATCAATGAGTACCTGTGCGAGTATGGCACCAGGACAGGGTTAGGAGAGCTTGGCTTCTTTTTGCCACGCCAGTGGCTACTGATCAAGGATGCATGCACTGTCCTGTCACCATTTGAGGAGGCCACAAGGATGGTGAGCAGCAACAATGTATGCATCAGTGACACTGTCCCTCTAGTCTTCCTGTTGGAGCACACGCTTTGTGGAATCTTGGACAGGGCACTTGAGGCAGAACAGCAGGAGGTAGAGGAGGACTTCCTTACCTCTCAAGGCCCCCTTTATCCAGATAGCATTCCTGCAGGCCCACCAAACACACAGGAAGAAGAGGAGGAGGAGGATTGTGTCAGCATGGATGTAGAGGATAACACTCAGCAGCAGTCTTCAAGGGATGGTTTTCAGTCCCCAGAAACCCAAGGAGTTGTACGTGGATGGGAGGAGGTAGTTATGGTTCATGTGATCCTTAGTGACCCAGAGAACTCATAATTGAATGCCCCAAACTTATGCTGCATGGCCTCCCTGATTCTGCAAAGCATGCAAAAGTACCCTAGGATTCGTGTTATTAAGGAGAGGGATCATTATTGGCTGTAAACCCTTCTTGATCCACGTTACAAAGGTAAGGTTGCAGAATTCATCCTGCCTTCGCAGAGGGAGCAGAGGATGAAACATCTTCAGGAGGCCTTGAAGAAAGGTTTGTGCAATGCATTTCCAGATCCTGGGAGGTTAAAATTTCCTGGTGCTGGACAACGTGTTGCCGAGGCTTCGTTCAGTCAGAGGAAGAGCAGTGGAGAAGGAACCTCATATGATTGGGATTTTTAGGGCAACAAAAAATAGGAATATTTAGAAATTAGATGAATTTTATTTATACAAAAAATTAAAAGATAATTATACACATGACAATATACAATTAAGGAGAATAAAGGAATGTGATACAATACAGAAGTGGCAAAAAATCATACAATCAAACGCGTTTCAAAATTATTAATTTCTTCTTCAGGGATACGTTTTTGCCATTATCTGAAAGGCACAAATGTAACATAAGTATACATACATATATATTTAGAATACAAACAAAAAATATGTGTAAAAAAAGCTTACAGAAATCATGATTGACCCAGCGGATTCTCAGCGTATCACTCCAAAAACTCCCATCTAGTCAGTAACGGTCTTTAATGGAAGATGCGAGTTTATATGCCTTCAAATGCGAAAAATTCAATTTACAGTAGAGAGGGAAAATTCCCCATCCTAGAAAAAAAGGGAAGAGGAATAAAAAATAAAAAAATAAAAAATATTAAATGAAGGTAGAAAAACAGTACCAATTGTGTCCAGACATCATGTTGGAATTGACCCAAAAGGGGTCAACCTTCAGGCTTCAGCGCCTTCATGCGATTCTATTCATTGGTATTTGTACATTACTTTTTTCATCAGTTATATACATCTTTTCATTACGAAACATATCAGACTCAGTCCCCTTTTGGGTCAATTCCAACATGATGTCTGGACACAATTGGTACTGTTTTTCTACCTTCATTTAATATTTTTTATTTTTTTATTTTTTATTCCTCTTCCCTTTTTTTCTAGGATGGGGAATTTTCCCTCTCTACTGTAAATTGAATTTTTCGCATTTGAAGGCATATAAACTCGCATCTTCCATGCAAGGTTGGTTTGTTTCCTTCCTTTTTTTTTTTTTTTTTTTTTGCCACAGATGTTATATCTCCCTCACAGATGATGTGTGTATATATATATTTTTTCACAGATTCCACATCCCCCTCCCCCCTAGCGTCTTTTTTTGCTCGGGGTAATTTGGCGTCTCTCTTTGGATCTCAATATCTGGGGGCTCTTTTGCACGATTAAAGACCGTTACTGACTAGATGGGAGTTTTTGGAGTGATACGCTGAGAATCCGCTGGGTCAATCATGATTTCTGTAAGCTTTTTTTACACATATTTTTTGTTTGTATTCTAAATATATATGTATGTATACTTATGTTACATTTGTGCCTTTCAGATAATGGCAAAAACTTATCCCTGAAGAAGAAATTAATCATTTTGAAACGCGTTGGATTGTATGATTTTTTTGCCACTTCTGTATTGTATCACATTCCTTTATTCTCCTTAATTGTATATTGTCATGTGTATAATTATCTAATTTAATTTTTTGTATAAATAAAATTCATCTAATTTCTAAATATTCCTATTTTTTGTTGCCCTAAAAATCCCAATCATATGAGGTTCCTACTTACACTTTTTAGGGATGATGGCAACCTTTCACACTAATCCTTGAGAAGTCTACAACTATTCTATGAGCGGTGGAGAAGGTGCCGGCTGACCAATGCCTTTAAACAATTTCTCAGTCCTCAGTGCCAAGGTCTGAGCAGTTCAAGCAACCATCACCAGCATCTGCATTACACGATGCAGGAATATCTAGGGGCAAGAGCAGACTTGGAGACCTTTCCAACAGAGCATCCACTGGGTTACTGGGTCTTGAGGATGGACCACTTGCCAGAACTTGCTCAATATGCAATTGAGCTACTGGCCTGTCCTGCATCCAGCTCGCTTTCTGAACGCACATTCAGTTCTGCTGGAGGGTTTGTAACGGATCAAAGAGTGCGCCTGTCCACAGACTCTGTTGATAGGCTCACATTCATAAAAATGAATCAGTCTTGGATCAGCAGCTATCAAGCACCTGATACTGATGTAACTGATTGAATTTGCTATGAATGTGGGATCCCTTGAAGACTGCCTATGCTGACTATCCTATTCCTCCTCAATCTTGATGATGCTAGCTTCCAACAATATTTTTAATTTAGGGCACCACCACCCAAGGTCCAATTTTTCTGCCCCTGTGTAACAGAGGCATGTAATCACAATTTTTGATCTAATATTTCACAGTAGGGCCTGTTCCTGCGCCCAACAAGAGTATCTGTGAGGGGTTACCATGTTGTGGCACCACTACCACACAAGGCCAAATTTTTCTGCCCCTGTTTAATAGTGGCATGTAATTACAATTTTTGATATAATATTATAAGGCAGGGCCTTTCTGTGCCCAACAAGAGTATCTATGAGGGGTTACAGTGTGGTGGCACAACCACCACCACCCAAGGATCAATTTTTCTACCACTGTTTAACAGGGGCATGTTATTACAATTATTGATCAAATATTTCACAGCAGGGCCTGTTCCTGCACCCAACAAGAGTATCTGTGAGGGGTTACAGTGTTGTGGCACCACCACCCAAGGCCCAATTTTTCTGCCACTGTTTAACAGGGGCATGTAATTACAATTTTTGATCTAATATTTCAACGCAGGGCCCATTCCTGCACCCAACAAGAGTATCTGTGAGGGGTTACAGTGTTGTGGCACCACCACCACCACCAAAGGCCCAATTTTCCTGCCCCTGTTTAACAGGGGCATGTAATTACAATTCTCAATATAATATTTCACAGCAGGGCCCGTTCCTGCAACCACCAAGAGTAACTGTGAGGGCTAACAGTGTTCTGGTACCACCACCACCACCAAAGGCCCAATTTTTCTGCCCCTGGCATGTAATTACAATTTTTGATAGTATTTCACAGCAGAGCCCATTCCTGCGCCCACCAAGAGTAACTATGAGAGCTTACAGTGTTCTTGTACCACCAACACCTAAGGTCCAATTTTCTGCAGAGCATATAGGGCAGGCAGTGTAGTATATATACTGCTGTTCAGAGCATATAGTGTCTGGGGACCAGGGGGACCCCCACGCCATTTTTTTTTAAATTTGGGTGCGGGTTCCCCTTAATATTCATACCAGACCCAAAGGGCCATGCCGTTTTTTTCAATGATTTTCATCTATATTGCCGGGACCTGACAATACATTACAGCCGCGAGTAGTTTTAAATGACTTTTTTTCCTTTAGAAATGTCATTTTGCTGTGGTACTGTTCAAAACACGGGAAAAATGCGCTACTTTACAAGCATACTAAGGACACCCCCCAGGCACCATATTTAAAGAAATATTTAATTTTTATGGTTTCACTTTAAGCATTATTAAAATCACTGCTCCCGAAAAACGGCTGTTTTTAAAACTTTTTTTTGCATTGATCCATGTCCCCTGGGGCAGGACCCAGGTCCCCAAACACTTTTTATGACAATACCATGCATATAAGTCTTTAAAATTAGCACTTTTGATTTCTCCCATAGACTTTTAAAGGGTGTTCCGCGGCTTTCGAAATTGTTCGCTGTTCGGCGAACTGGCGAACAGCCGATGTTCGAGTCAAACATGAGTTCGACTCGAACTAGAAAGTTCATCCCTAGCAGGAACTGAAGACATTTACAGTAGAGGCCGGGAAGAGCATCACCAGGGATAAAACCCAGCGTCTGATGATGTCTATGCGTTCCAGACTTCAGGCTGTAATTGACTGCAAAGGATTTGCAACCAAGTATTAAAAAGTGAAAGTTTGATGGATGATTGTTAATCTGTCCCATTACTTTTGGTCCCTTAAAAAGTGGGAGGCACATATACAAACTGTTGCAATTCCTACACCGTTCACCTGATTTGGATATAAATACCCTCAAATTAAAGCTGAAAGTGTGCAGTTAAAGCAGATCTTGTTTGTTTCATTTCAAATCCATTGTGGTGGTGTATAGAGCCAAAAAGATTAGAATTGTGTCGATGTCCCAATATTTATGGATCTGACTGTAAGTAAGGGCTGTTGTGCAGGAGGGGGGGGAGTCTTTGTGTGTGACTGTGTACATCTCTGTGTGTACATGTCTTTGTGTGTATACATGTCTCTGTGTGTTTACATGCCTGTGTGTGTACATGCCTGTGAGTGTGTACATGCCTTGTGTGTGTACATTCTTGTGAGTGTGTACATGCCTGTAAGTGTGTACATGTCTCTGTGTGTACATGCCTGTGTGTGTATGTCTCTGTGTGTATGTCTCTGTGTGTGCACATGTCTGTATGTGTGTACATAACATGTGTGTGTACATGCCTGTGTGTATACATGCCTGTGTGTGTACATGCCTGTGAGTGTGTGTGTATATGTATGTACATGTCTCTGTATGTGTACATGTCTTGTGTGTGTATACATGCCTGTGTGTGTGTACGTGTATGTCATATATACACAAGTGAGTAGTGCTGGGAGCGTACAGGTGTGAGGGGGCTGAGAGCATACAGGTGTGAGGGAGGGCTGAGAGCATACAGGTGTGAGGGGGGGCTGAGAGTGTACAGGTGTGGGGGGCTGAGAGCGTACAGGTGTAAGGGGGGCTGAGAGCGTACAGGTGTGAGGGGGGCTGAGAGCGTACAGGTGTGAGGGGGGCTGAGAGCATACAGGTGTGAGGGGGGCTGAGAGTGTACAGGTGTGAGGGGGGCTGAGAGTGTACAGGTGTGAGGGGGGCTGAGAGCGTACAGGTCTGAGGGGGCTGAGGCACTGAAGGACTTGGTGGGATGGCTAGTGGGTAGATTTGATGGGACGGCCAGTGGGCGGGACCCTGGGGAATGTTGGTGGTCAGGCTCAGGGAGGGGGGGGGCCAGGCCTAAAGCTATATAAGGGGCCCCACAATTTCTGATGGCTACCCTGCAGTGTACTCGCAGTCCCCATGCAACCAAAAAAAGGCGGTGAACAGTACATTCAAACAGCCGCGGCTCAAGCCAGCCAGCTGGTACGTGGTGACCTCAAGAACAAGTGCTCCACCCGACGCATTTCCCCATACAAGGCATAGCCTACGTTCCCAGTCGATGTCTTGTACCTTTGTCTTTTTTGGATGTCAGTGCCTAAGAAGTTTTTCAAAAAAATTTTAACTGGAGTACTGCAGCATGAAGCCTCTCTTTTCTATCATATGATTTACCTCACTGCTGGAGATTTCCTGGATAAGGATATCGTTGCAGCTACAGGACAACTATACTGCTGGAGAGTTCGCTGTATTACAAGGATCCCTGCATTGGATGAACCTGTGGAGGAATATCCCTGATCTGAGTGATCCTGTGATGAGCTTGTTTGATCTCTATAATTTGAGATCCATCAAATCTGGTAAGCGGCGTTGTTTATTTTACTTTCTGGATAGAAGCATGAAGTTATTTCTTCAGTGTACTGCAATACCATTCACTATAGGAGCACCTTGTCTTGGACTTTTTGTGTTTTGAAGTGTACTGTTATCACATATCATTATTACCCTTTGCTTTTATATTAAGGGAGTTATATATATTGTTTGGTTGTGCGCTTTTTTTTTTATACTTAGGCTTAGGACTTGCCACAAATACAGCGTTTTTCACTTCCCGGGAGCTGAAAATACAGCATATGGAATGTTATCTCTCTTGTGTAAACTACTAGTTTCAGTATTAAATTTATTAATGTATATTTGCAATTCTATCTCAATATTTTCTATGGCAATCTACGTTAAGAGCCATAAACTTGTCACTACATATACTTAAGGCATCTATGTGCACTACTGTACATTTCCATGTTGTTAATTGTATTTTTTTTTTTTCTCTTTTCTTCCTATAAATTTCTATGATGTAAGTGCCAATAAAAATATATTAAACAAATTACTAGTCCCATCAAGCTACTATGTACTGGAAATGTACAAGGGCAGACATATTTGAAGTCCAGCCTGTGTGACAGCCAGATCTTCTTCCACATGTAGCGCCAGCATTTTTGCTTGTTAATGTAATACAATGTTAATCTATGAACAGTATTATAATTTAGTATGTGGCACCATCTAGTGGACAAATTGTGGAATGGACTTTATTCTATTTTACTATTTCAAGAACGTGAGAAAATATGACAGGAAGTGACTGTTTATTTACTTTTCACAATAACCTACCTACCCAAAATGCCAAGTGATTTACCTAGCAACACTCAGTACTGAAATGCATGCTGGGTAGGCTATAAAAGGCCCTGTGTGACCATCTTGGCTCTCTTCTGGATGCGTGGCCTGCCTGTGAGGACCTGTGTGGAGGTGTTAGAGAGAGCGCGGCCTACACCTACTGCGGAGCGGCACAATCAGCAACTCTGCTGTGCACCAGTGAGCTGTAGAGATGCTGTGACAGAGTTAGGAAGGATCCGGAGATGCCTGGCGGAGCCATCAGAGGGTCCCAGTCCATTTTGCGGAGAGGTGTAATGGCACCGGCCGGCGGGAAGCAAGACCAAGTGCATCGGAGCGGAGTTGTCCTACTACACAGACCTGGTTGGGTGAGAGTGCTGTTGCCCAAAGTTTTTCTAACGCACTTTTACACACCTGAATCTGCAACACAGTGTGCTGGAACCTGTAGTTCCACACAAGGGATTGTAAGGAACTAAAGACTGAGTTCAAACAGGCCTCAAGCCTACCCTTTCCTATACTTCTAGCACTGTGTTACATTAAGTTAATTGCATCGGGGACAGTTGCAGGTTACTACACTACAAGGATAATTTTCAACATCCACCTTATCTAAACCTGGTTTATTTAACCGTTGGATTAGGTCCCTTTCACACTGGGGCGGGGGCGGCGTCGGCGGTAAAGCGCCGCTATTATTAGCGGCGCTTTACCGTCGGTATTCGGCCGCTAGCGGGGTGGTTTTACCCCCGCTAGCGGCCGAGAAAGGGTTAAATACCACCGCAAAGCGCCTCTGCAGAGGCACTTTGCCGGCGGTATAGCCGCGCCGTCCCATTGATTTCAATGGGCAGGAGTGGTGAAGGACCGGTATACACTCCGCTCCTTCACCGCTCTGAAGATGCTGCTAGCAGGACTTTTTTTCCCGTCCTGCTAGCGCACCGCTCCAGTGTGAAAGCCCTCGGGGAGGGGGAGCTCCCTGGGGATTGCATATGTGTTTTATTTACTAACGTTGTCTTCTTGTGGTTACAAGGGCGCACTGGAAGTGGGAAGGTGCCCAGAATTAAGGTATTTCTCATTCTGGCATTAGTCCCACTTGGAGACGCACTTCCAGAGACCATTTAATATAACTTTATGTGTACCAATTATTGTGTGTACTTATTGGGCTGTTGCACTATGTTTGTGTGACAGACCAAATATTGTAATACTACTTTTATACCAATTTAAGTAAAATTACGTTTCTGGTTGAGTAAAACTTGTGTGGAGTGTTGTTCCTTTTCTAGCAAGTGGAACATCGGATACCCAGGTAATAACAAAGGTATACTGTTGTTATATTGTACATTGTGGGGTTATCCTTTACTATTAGCGTTACACTAACACTGCACGACAGCTGTGTCAAGGGGATTGAGCATAGGCGTGCGCAAGGGGTGTGCCGGGTGTGCCTGGGCACACCCTAATCACCCCATGCTGTGTCCAGAGATTTGCCCCAAAATGCTGCATCCAAGAGAGTGTGTGGTCCGCGCTGCCTGTGAAACAGTTTCACAGGCAGCAGATCGTGAGAATTGCCAGAGCTGTTCAGTGTATGAAAGTGTCAGATAATGACACTGCATGCAGGGAGAGACACCAGCTGTCAAAATGTCGGGGTGATGTCGGGGGTGGGAGGGACAGAACGGCCATCAAACACCAGCCAATGGGATGGGGTCTGGGCGGGCCGCTACATTTATGTGGCCCCGCCCCCTCTCTGAAGCAGCTCAAACATTGGCTTGTGTTTATAGCGCTTGGTCCCGCCCACTCCCGACATCGCGGCTGAGTTGTAAGTCATCACAACTCAGCCGCGATGTCGGGGGTGGGCGGGATCAAGCGCCAACACCAGCCAATGATTGGGCTGCTTCAGAGAGGGGGCGGAGCCAGAGAAATGTAGCGGCCCGCCCAGACCTATCCTATTGGCTGGTGTTTGGTAACTGTTCAGTCCCGCCCACCACCAGCATCACCGCTGACTTTTAACAGCTGGTGTCTCTCCCTGCATGCAGTGTCATCATCTGACAGTTTCATACACTGAACAGCTCTGGCAATTCTCACATCTCCTGAATGTGAAACTCCCCCTCTCTCCTATCTGTGCCAACCAATGATGCCAATCAGTGCCAACCAATGATGCCAATCAGTGCCAACCAATGATGCCAATCAGTGCCAACCAATGCTGCCAATCAGTGCCAACCAATGCTGTCTATCAGTGCCAACCAATGCTGCCAATCAGTGCCAACCAATGCTGCCAATCAGTGCCAACCAATGCTGCCAATCAGTGCCAACCAATGCTGCCTATCTGTGCCAGTGCTGCTTATCAGTGCCAACCAATTCTGCCTATCAGTGCCAACCAGTACTGCCTATCTGTGCCAGTGCTGCTTATCAGTGCCAACCAATTCTGCCTATCAGTGCCAACCATTGTAAACCAGTGCTGCCTATCAGTGCAAACCAGTGCCGCCCATCAGTGCCAACCAATGTTGCCTATCAGTGCCAGTGCTGCTTATCAGTGCCAACCAATGCTGCCTATCAGTGCCAGTGCTGCTTATCAGTGCCAACCAATGTTGCCTATCAATGCCAACCAGTACTGCCTATCTGTGCCAGTGCTGCTTATCAGTGCCAACCAATTCTGCCTATCAGTGCCAACCAGTGCTGCCTATCAGTGCAAACCAGTGCTGCCTATCAGTGCCAACCAATACTGTAAATCAGTGCCAACCAATGCTGTCAATCAGTGCCAACCAATGCTGCCTATCAGTGCTGCCTATCAGTGCCCATAAGTGCTGCCCATCAGTGCTGCCAATCAGTGCCCATCAGTGCTGCATATCAGTGCCCATTAGTGCTGCCTATCAGTGCCAATCAGTGCTGACAATTAGTGCCCATCAGTGCTGCCAGTCAGTAACCCATCGGTGCTGCCAATCAGTGCCAACCAATGCTGCCTATCAGTGCCAACGAATGCTACCAATCAGTGCAAACAAATGCTGCCTATCAGTGCCAACCAGTACTGCCTATCCGTGCCAGTGCTGCTTATCAGTGCCAATCAATTCTGCCTATCAGTGCCAACCATTGCAAACCAGTGCTGCCTATCAGTGCAAACCAGTGCTGCTTATCAGTGCCAACCAATGCTGCCTATCAGTGCCAGTGCTGCTTATTAGTGCCAACCAATGCTGCCTATCAGTGCCAACCAGTACTGCCTATCTGTGCCAGTGCTGCTTATCAGTGCCAACCAATTCTGCCTATCAGTGCCAACCAGTACTGCCTATCTGTGCCAGTGCTGCTTTTCAGTGCCAACCAATTCTGCCTATCAGTGCCAACCATTGTAAACCAGTGCTGCCTATCAGTGCAAACCAGTTCCGCCCATCAGTGCCAACCAATGTTGCCTATCAGTGCCAGTGCTGCTTATCAGTGCCAACCAATGCTGCCTATCAGTGCCAGTGCTGCTTATCAGTGCCAACCAATGTTGCCTATCAATGCCAACCAGTACTGCCTATCTGTGTCAGTGCTGCTTATCAGTGCCAACCAATTCTGCCTATCAGTGCCAACCAGTGCTGCCTATCAGTGCAAACCAGTGCTGCCTATCAGTGCCAACCAATACTGTAAATCAGTGCCAACCAATGCTGTCAATCAGTGCCAACCAATGCTGCCCATCAGTGCTGCCAATCAGTGCCCATCAGTGCTGCATATCAGTGCCCATCGGTGCTGCCAATCAGTGCCAACCAATGCTGCCTATCAGTGCCAACGAATGCTACCAATCAGTGCAAACAAATGCTGCCAATCAGTGCCAACCAATGCTGCCTATCAGTGCCAACCAGTACTGCCTATCCGTGCCAGTGCTGCTTATCAGTGCCAACCAATTCTGCCTATCAGTGCCAACCATTGCAAACCAGTGCTGCCTATCAGTGCAAACCAGTGCTGCTTATCAGTGCCAACCAATGCTGCCTATCAGTGCCAGTGCTGCTTATTAGTGCCAACCAATGCTGCCTATCAGTGCCAACCAGTACTGCCTATCTGTGCCAGTGCTGCTTATCAGTGCCAACCAATTCTGCCTATCAGTGCCAACCATTGCAAACCAGTGCTGCCTATCAGTGCAAACCAGTGCTGCTTATCAGTGCCAACCAATGCTGCCTATCAGTGCCAGTGCTGCTTATTAGTGCCAACCAATGCTGCCTATCAGTGCCAACCAGTACTGCCTATCTGTGCCAGTGCTGCTTATCAGTGCCAACCAATTCTGCCTATCAGTGCCAACCATTGCTGCCTATCAGTGCCAACCAGTGCTGCCTATCAGTGCCAACCAATGCTGCCTATCAGTACCAACGAATGCTACCAATCAGTGCAAACAAATGCTGCCAATCAGTGCCAACCAATGCTGCCTATCAGTGCCAACCAGTACTGCCTATCCGTGCCAGTGCTGCTTATCAGTGCCAACCAATTCTGCCTATCAGTGCCAACCAGTGCTGCCTATCAGTGCCAACCAGTGCTGCCTATCAGTGCCAAACAATGCTGCCTATCAGTGCCAACGAATGCTACCAATCACTGCAAACAAATGCTGCCAATCAGTGCCAACCAATGCTGCCTATCAGTGCCAACCAGTACTGCCTATCCGTGCCAGTGCTGCTTATCAGTGCCAACCAATTCTGCCTATCAGTGCCAACCATTGCAAACCAGTGCTGCCTATCAGTGCAAACCAGTGCTGCTTATCAGTGCCAACCAATGCTGCCTATTAGTGCCAGTGCTGCTTATTAGTGCCAACCAATGCTGCCTATCAGTGCTAACCAGTACTGCCTATCTGTGCCAGTGCTGCTTATCAGTGCCAACCAATTCTGCCTATCAGTGCCAACCATTGCTGCCTATCAGTGCCAACCAGTGCTGCCTATCAGTGCCAACCAATGCTGCCTATCAGTGCCAACCAATGCTGTAAATCAGTGCCAACCAATGCTGCCTATCAGTGCTGCATATCAGTGCCCATCGGTGCTGCCTACCAGTGCCAATCAGTGCTCATAAGTGCTGCCCATCAGTGCTGCCAATCAGTGCACATCATTGCTCATCAGTGCTGCATATCAGTGCCCATCAATGCTGCCTATCAGTACCAATCAGTGCTGACAATTAGTGCCCATCAGTGCTGCCTATCAGTGCCACATACCAGTGCCCATCAGTGCTGCCAGTCAGTGCCCATCAGTGCTGCCTATCAGTGCAGCCTATCAGTGCCCATCAGTGCTTCCAATCAGTGCTGCCTATCAGTGCCAATCAGTGTCCATCAGTGCTGCCAATCAGTGCTGCCAATCAGAGCCTATCAGTGCCCATAAGTGCTACCAATAAGAGCCCATCAGTGATGCATATAAGTGCCCATCAGTGCCACCTATCAGTACCAATCAGTGCCCATTAGTGCTGCCTATCAGTGCCACCTATCAGTGCACATCAGTGCTACCAATTAGTGCCCATCAACGCTGCCAATCAGTGCAGCCTATTAGTGCCCATCAGTGCTGCCTATCAGTGCCCATCAGTGCTGCCTTAGCTGGGATGGTGGAAACCCCTCTACAGATAATTGCAATACAAATTACCTTCGAGTGCAACAACTTTTTAGTTGGGAGGTTCACACCATTATAGCACTTTGGATTTTTTATTTTTTAGAGTGTTACACTTAATTGTATATGTTTTAGTTACAGTTCTAATGTGAATTATTGCACTTGAAGTTAATTTCCCACCACCCCTGCTAAGTCCATGTCTTAATGGACCTTGCTTTGTGCACTGGTGCGCAGTCATGTTGGAAGGGGTCATCCCCAAACTGTTCCCTCAAAGTTGAGAGAATGAAATTGTCCAAAATGTCTTGGTATGCTGACGCGGGCCAAGCCCAACCCCTGAAAAACAACCCCCACACCATAATCCCCCCCTCCACCAAATGATTTGGACCAGTGCACAAAGCAAGGTCCATAAAGACATGAATGAGCGAGTTTGGGGTGGAGGAACTTGACTGACCTGCAAAGAGTCCTGACCTCAACCCCATAGAACACCTTTGGGATGAATTAGAGGGGAGACTGCGAGCCAGGGCTTCTTGTCCAATATCAGAATGATCAAACATTCCCATAGACACCCTCCTAAACCTTGTGGACAGCTTTCCTAGAAGAGTTGAAGCTTTTATAGCTGCAAAGTGTGGGCCAACTCAATATTGAATCCTATGGACTAAGACGGCATTAAAGTTCATGTGCGTGTAAAGGCAGGCGTCCCAATACTTTTGACAATATATATATATATATATATATATATATATATATATATATATATATATATATATATATATATATATATATATATATATATATATATATGTATGTGTGTTTGAGCTTTTGGGTGCACACCCTAATGCAATAGGCTGCGCACGCCTATGGGATTGAGTCAAGTCATTGGGGGTGATAAAGCAGAGTACAGGCCCAATCAAATATCAGCAGCTCCTTCGGGGGTCAGTGCTACACACATATACCATGGAGAAGGGAGTGTAGACTTTGAGGGGCATGAAGAGTGTTATTTGCTGGATTACAAGGTGAGAAGGTAAATAACAAATGAAAAAAGGTAACTAAAACTGGTCATACACTGTCCAATTTTTAGATGGTTTCCGCTGAACCAGCAGAAATTCATTAAGTGGATGGCACTGTTGGTCCCCTCCCACCTGACGTACTTTGATTAAAAATGTAGCTAGTGTTTAGGTACTCTAACAACCACTGATGCCAGGTGTCAGGATAAAATAGACACAGCATGAGATTCATCCATCTGCCTTGCAGAGTGTGGATAGAGGAATCAGTTTTTTTTCATTGAGCCTACAGCCTGAAAGAAAAAAAATAGTAGTGTATGGCCAAATTAATTCAGCCACTGCATCTAAGGTAAATTTCAGTATATTACATATTTGTATTTGGGTTTAGATGTCATATAAGGAGTGCTCATAATCAACCTTTCCTTAATGTCATAATGTAATTTACGTTAGTATTATCGTGTGTTGTCTGGATAACAAAGACAGTGATACGTGCCACTTAATCCTGAATGCTGTATGTGCAGACAACCATACAATCTGACAATCTCAATGATGTAACCACAGGAAAGACTGGGCACGGTTTTCTTTGTGCCAGGGGTGTTGCTAGGATTGTAAAAGACCTAGGGCACCTTTGGGCACACAATGGGTGTGGCCAAATTGTGTAAATGGTGGAAGCAACTTAAGGGATGTGGTTAATTAAAACAAGGTCAAGTTGTCCCCAGTATAATCTCCCCCAGGTCAGTCTGCCCCCTGGTATAATTCTTCCCCTCCTCCAGATCAATCTGTCCCGTAATATAATCCACCAAGGTCAGTGCGTCCCTCAGTATATTCACCCCCAGGTCAGTCTGCCCACTGGTATAATCCTTGCCCTCCTCCAGATCAATCTGTCTCGCAATATAATCCCCCAAGATCAGACTGTACCTCAGTTTAATCCTCCAAACAAGGTCAATCTGTCCCCCAGTATAATCCCCCCCAGGTCAATTTGTTCCCCAGTATAATCTCCCACAGGTCAATCCATCCTCCAGTATAAACCAACCATTTTAATCCCCCCACATCACTCTGCCCCCCAGTATAATCCCCAAGGCCAGTCTGTTCCCAGTACAATCCCCCCAAATCAAACTAACCTAGGGGGATTTCTCTGGGGGACACACAGACCTGCAGTACAATCCCGAAGCCAGCGGGAGGGGAGAGGAGGAGAAGCTGGCAGCTGCAAGGGAGCCATAAAGGATTGTGCTGCCGGGGAGAGAAGGGGGGAATCATTGGCCGTAATGCCAGGAAATCTGTTGGCTACTCCCTGTGTGCAGTGTGTGTCAGGGCACAATGGACCCCCTTCTCTCGCGTCCCACACACACTTGCACAATGTATGATACGCCACTGATTGGAAGTAATAATTTGTTAATTTGATGCATTCACTTTGTAAACACTTGGCACATTTAGGAACTATCCGAATCTTCCGCACGTATCGGTAAAGTTACTGAAATGGGCAGTCAGCATTTTTTAATTTAGCGTAGGCCATTTCAAAGATCCATAGCACCAGAATGTGTCAGAAGTGCTTTGTTGAATTTTCCCGACTGTCTAGCAATCAAGTGTGTATTGCTATAGAAGAGAGTTATAAAGGAGGCGCTTTATAATGGAGAGCGGGTACCTCTCTCCATTATAGGACAATACAGTGCTTATTCCACACTAAGACTGCATTTTGCGTTAAACTCATAAAATACAGAGCTTGATGTGAAGCCTGCAGAGTTGTCTGGACACCTGCATAATGCAGACAATGTTGTGGGAAAGGGGGAGAGCATTGTCATATGGCCAAAGTCAAAGATCTAAAGCAAGTGAAAAGCAAAGCTAATTTGTAAATCCCACAGCAGTGGGGTAAACACTATAAACAATTTGGGCGAACGATCATCCGATTTTTGTCGTTGTGTCACAGCAAGTCGGAAGTGAGCAAGGAAATAATGTATGAAAATTCTTGTATGACAAAGGCTTTTTTTTTGTTGTTTATTGTTTCTTATCATAATGTGCAGTCTTTCATTTCCGCTTTTTCTTGTACGAAAATGGTACATATTAAACAAAAATCGTTAGTTTGGTTCCTGTTCGTGAACAATTTTTGAATTTTCCCTTCGGAAAAAAATGTTTTTCATGCGGAAGGTTGGAATCGGCCATCAAAAGTTGTGTGCATCAGAAAATCGTACGATCGTTCCTCGGGTGAAAATGTTCACCCAATTTTCTTATAGTGTGTACAAGCCACACTTTTTTTTAGAAAAGTGTCTGATTTTTTGTTTTTTTGTTTTGCTTTGCAGTGGTATAGCAGTGGTCAGGTTTCACACTGTGGGGGATGAGAGTGTGACAGTGTGAACAGGCCATAAGCCAGGGGATGTTTCCAGTTTATAACTGTTTGTGTTTCTATTTCTAGTTACAGGATTCCATTTAATGCTAGTACAAGTGCAGTAATGAACAACATTCTCTAAATGTATAACTGTGTGTCTCAGAAACTCATTTTAGCTCTCAACACCCTACCTGTGATAGTCTTAATAGGTGTTTTGTACAAACAAACAAAAAAATCAAACAAACCTAAAAAAAAGCCTAAAAACCAAAAACAAACCAAAAACACTAAAAAAGAACAAAAGAGTTTGTTTTTAATGAGTTCCCCAACTATGCACCTGGTGAGACTTATTTGGTGAGTACAACTCTGCAGCAAACTAGTATGAAAGGGTCGTACTAAAAACAATATTTTTTTCTCTAATCAAAGCATTTTGCCATGCATGTAGTGTGAAAAAAACTATCATGTGTTATAAGGGTAAAGAAAATCTAGTGATGGCATCAAAAGAAAAAGAAACCTAAATCCTAATGCCGCGTACACACGGTCGGACTTTTCGTCTACAAAAGTCCAACGGACGCTGACGGACTAAAGCTGGCTGGTAATCCGATCGTGTGTGGGCTTCTCCGGACTTTCAACATACTTTTTTAGCCTCAAATCCGACGTACTTTAGATTTGAAACATGCTTCAAATCTTTACTTCGTAACTACGACGGACCCCGAAATCCGCTCGTCTGTGTGCTAGTCCGACGGACAAAAAGCCACGCTAGGGCACCTATTGGCTACTGGCTATGAACTTCCTTATTTTAGTCCGGTGTACGTCATCACGTAAGAATTCGATGGACTTTTGTGTGATCGTGTGTAGGCAAGTCTGTTCGTTAGAAAGTCCGCCGCAAGTCCGTCGAAAGTCCGCCGAAAGTCTGCCGGAAGTCTGTCGGACAGGCTGTCTGACTTTTGTAGACGAAAAGTCCGACCGTGTGTACGCGGCATAAGATTCAGTGCTAAAGCCCCATTCCATGCTAAAACTATTTTTTCTCATACCACCTCTCTGACCAGTCCTACTAGGCATTTTTCCCCTTACCTTGTGAAGCCACATATACTCACCTAAGTCCCCCTCTAGCTCCCTCGCCAGTGTCACATCTGGTTACAAGGAACAATGAATCCAGGGGTGCAAATGGAGTCCGAGATCACTGATCTCCTAATTCTCCCCTGTAATGAAGTCATCCTGTTCTGGATCCAGAGAGGACCCCATCGCTGGGCATCTGATAGAAAGTGTCCATGTCATGCATGCACTGATGCAGACCCCCGAGGAAGGACCCAAGAAGAAAGTAAACAGAATAGGAGAAGGCTTGGGGCTGTGGCATGACCACAGTTTAAGGTAAGTGCAAAGGTGGATTTAGGTAGGGATTTATTTTATACAGTGATAGCAACAAATGCAACTTCAAAATTCTCGCAAAGATTTCTTAATAAGGTAACTAAATGATTTATTTGTTGTACAAAAGGAACAATAACTATAAATATATGCATAGGGCAATAAAGCCTAAAATATCTCATTTATTCAAAGCAAAGTGTACAAACTTTTTACTTGAGTAGTATTATTGGTAATAAAAAAAATCCTTATGCTGATAGCTACTAGCATTGTGTAAAAGTCAAAGAATACCAAAACTGTGATGGGAGTTCTGGTGTGCTATACATCTTCTATAAACAAAATCATATCAAATATATAAAACAAGGATAGATAGATAAGATAGATAAGATAGATAAGATAGATAGATAGATAGATAGATAGATAGATAGATAGATAGATAGATAGATAGATAGATAGATAGATAGATAGATAGATAGATAGATAGATAGATAGATAATCTCATGCTCTTACCTAGAATTATCACAATTAAATCCAGTTTCCTTGGCAGACATATATGACATTTCCAATCCATCCTAGTATAAAATTATAGTAACTGTGGTCCTCTTGCTCCCTCTGTGTGAAATGACAATAAATGTTTCAGGTGCTGAAGCACCTGTTTTTTTTTTTATTTGTATTTTTTTTTACTAAGCTAAGTGACACTCCTTTGCCTGAAGCAAGTACAGTATGCGATTTGATGTATTGTATTGAGAGGTCCAATGTAAAGCAGAATAGTTTGAAGAAAGGTCACTGACTGACTCATTTTAACATTGCCGAAAACCAATATCTAAAGAAGAGAGTTTGCTGACTTAGATCCCTGGAATGTATGGAACCATTACACTTTTATGTGAATCACTGCACTCTACCATCAGCGATACCTCTGTTATAGAAGTGTTATCATTTTCATGCACAGCTCATTTAATTTGAAATGTTCTTTTAAAAATACAACTTGTGCTAATCATATTATATTATATATTATATTATTATACAAGATTTAGATAGCACCAACAGTTTGCGCAGGGCTTTACATTTATTTTGTTTTAACATGCTGCAATGCATAGTAACACATCATAGTCCATTGTGGTGTGCTGCAGCAAAAAAATTGCAACATGTTCAATAGTTGATATGTTGGAAATCAACTGGTTTTAATAGGCTGCCTTAAATTGATATTAAAAGCAATATTTAAAAAAAAAAATAACAAACATGTGCAGAGGTTTTTCTTAGAGTAGGCCAGATCCTCCTCTTCTCGGGTCCCCCGCGGTTCTCCTGGCCCCTCCCTCCTGCTGAGTGCCCCCGGAGCAAGTAGCTTACAACGGGGGCACTGGAGTAGGCTCGCTCCCAAGCAACTGCTCTGCAGGTCCATTCACACACAAAGCTACCACTTAGCCCCGCTCCCTCTCTTCTCATTGGCTCACTGGCTGTGATTAAAAGCAGCAGGAGCCAATGTCTCCCGCTGCTGTCTCAGCCAATGAGGAGGTTGAGTCCCTGGATAGAATGCATGAAGGTAAAAAATCGGGATCCTTTACAACCACTTTAATTGTATGCATGCTAATGTTACATAGTTAGTTAGAAAACTGTATGCAGAATTCTATACCATCAGTTGATCCAGAGGAAGGCAAAAAAACCTGTATAAAGCATAGTCCCATTTGCTCCAGTTTTAGAAAAATAAATTCCTCCTTACATAGTCAGGAAGTAAGGTTGAATAAAGACACCAGTCCATCCTGAGTGGGTGTCTACAATTGTCCCTATCCCTGTACATTGTGCCTCATTAAGATGCTCATCTATTATATCATTATTCATTTAAGGTACCCATATAGTGCCATCAATTTATGCAGCGCTCCACACATACATCGCACACTCACATCGGTCCCTACCCTCAACTCACATTCATATACAAGGGCCGATTTTGAATAGAAGCCAATTAACCTACCAGCATGTCTTTGGAGTGTGGGAGGAAACTGCTGTACCCCACGCAGGCACAGGGAGAACATGCAAACTCCAGGTAGGTAGTGTTGTGGTTGGGATTCGAACCAGCGACCCTTTTTACTGCTAGGTGAGAGTGCTACCCACTACACACTACACCACTGTGCCGCCCTAAATCCTTGATCCCCCGAAGGTTAATCGAATATTCCTTGGATCAACTATCCCTGGTGTTATTACCTATAAATGTTAATATCCAGTTATATTTTGTGTATTTAGTAATGCATCCAGCCATATCCTAAAACAATCTACTGAGCTGGCTAGAACTAGTTCTCGAGGGAGCCTATTCCAAGTTTTCACAGCTCTTATTGTAAATAAACCTTTCCGTATGTGGAGGTTAGACCACTTTTCCTCCGGATGTGAAGAGTGCTTCCCTGCTCTCTGTGATGATATTAAAGTGAATAATTCTACACCAAGTTCACTATATGGTTCATCAAATGAGTGTGGCAAAACATACATTGACACACGTGTATTAATGCAGTGCACAAATGTAATGGGTCTTGAAGGATATGCAGAGATAACTTGACATCAGGAACAGGTCATCAACATGCACTGCACATTACATAGTCTACTGATTCAGCCTGCAAGTGTATAGAAAATGTTGCCTTATATTCACCTTGCATGTGGTAGGTGCAGCGTGGTGCGGTGGGCTGAAAACACTCAGAGTTTAGGCGCAAAAACAGGAATGTATTGTAACAGAAGTTCAGCAATACATAACAGGCCAGGCAGGGAAACAACCTGACCGAGAGCACTCACAAGTTGTAATAGCAATGTGACAGAAGATGGTAGTCTCAGGGAAGATGATAGCATCTGTCTCGAGGAACAGAATGCGTCCTGGCTAGTCCAAACCCAAACACTGTCCCTGACAGGCGGTTGGCCTGTCCCTACACTGCCACTTGCAAAATGCCCAGGAGCCAGGGTCCTAAATAGACTTTGCCTGTCCCAAGACAGCCGCCAAAGTCACATGGGGTGCAGCATCCAATTAGAAGCGGCCTCTCTGTGACAGAGGAAACCATAGAGGAATTAGGTGGTGGATGAGTGCCATTTGCAGTGGAATAAATAGATTGCACCTTCTCACATGTAAGAGGTTGCAAAGAGCAAAGGCCAACTATTAATGTAGGGTATATGAACCCCAACTTTGATGAATGGCTTCTTGGTGAGGCACAGCATTCCAGCAAGTGAGGTTCAAATTAGACTGTGCTAGTAGATGATAGAGTGGGCCTGAAGCATATGTTTAAAGGCTAAGTTCACCTTTTCAGTCAGAATTTCACGTCTCATAATATATACAGTATCTCACAAAAGTGAGTACACCTCCTTACATTTTTGTAAATATTTTATTATATCTTTTCATGTGACAACACTTAGGGTCGGTTCACACTGAGGCAGCGCGATTTACAGCGCGACTGCCTCAGGCGACCCAGGACACAACTCAGCGGCGACTTGCAAAATGACTCACTTTTGTTGCCAGTGGTTTAGACATTAATGGCTGCGTGTTAAGTTATTTTGAGGGGACAGCAAATTTATACTGATATAGAAGCTGTACACTCACTACTTTACATTGTAGCAAAGTGTCATTTCTTCAGTGTTGTCACATGAAAATATATAATAAAATATTTACAAAAATGTAAGGGGTGTACTCACTTTTGTGAGATACTGTAGAAGCTTTCTTCTAATGTACAGTGCATCCGGAAAGTATTCACAGCGTTTCACTTTTTCCACATTTTGTTATGTTACAGCTTTATTCCAAAATGGATTAAATTCATTATTTTCCTCAAAATTCTACAAACAAAACCCCATAATGACAATGTGAAAGAAGTTTGTTTGAAATCTTTACTAATTTATTAAAAATAAAAAAATCTCACAAACATAAATATTCACATCCTTTACCTCAGGTGCATCCTGTTTCCACTGATCATCCTTGAGATGTTTCTACAACTTGATTGGAGTCCAATTGTGGTAAATTCAGTTGATTGGACATGATTTGGAAAGGCACACACCTGTCTCTATTAAACATGTGCGCATCAATAAATTAGTTTCGTTCCGTTCCGTTTTGTATTAGCCGTTAATTCGTATTTCGTAATTTGTGTCCGAAATTCAATTTGGATTTGTACAAAATACGAATTTTCATTAGGTTCGCTAACTTTTCGTAACAATTACGAATGTGCATTATGATGAATTTAAAAAGCAGAAAAAACCTTTCTCAATATGGCAGTCGTCGGACTCATTATGAGGGGCTCCCACCATCCCTGTGCTGACTTTCTCCTGGGGCTGTATCCCTGCTGTGCTCATTATGAGGGGCTCCCACCATCCCTGTGCTTTGCTGACTTCTTCCTGGGGCTGCACCCCTGCTGTGCTCATTATGAGGGGCTCCCACCATCCCTGTGCTGTGCTGACTTCCTGGGTTTGTACCCCTGCTGTGCTCATTATGAGGGGGCTCCCACCATCCCTGTTCTGTGCTGACTTCCTGGGTTTGTACCCCTGCTGTGCTCATTATGAGGGGCTCCCACCATCCCTGTGCTGTGCTGACTTCCTGGGTCTGTACCCCTGCTGTGCTCATTATGAGGGGGCTCCCACCATCCCTGTGCTGTGCTGACTTCCTGGGTTTGTACCCCTGCTGTGCTCATTATGAGGGGCTCCCACCATCCCTGTGCTGTGCTGACTTCCTGGGGCTGTACTCCTGCTGTGCTCATTATGAGGGGGCTCCCACCATCCCTGTGCTATGCTGACTTCCTGGGTTTGTACCCCTGCTGTGCTCATTATGAGGGGGCTCCCACCATCCGTGTGCTGTGCTGCCTTTCTGGGTTTGTACCCCTGCTGTGCTCATTATGAGGGGCGCCCACCATCCCTGTGCTGTGCTGACTTCCTGGGTTTGTACCCTGCTGTGCTCATTATGAGGGGCGCCCACCATCCCTGTGCTGTGCTGACTTCCTGGGTTTGTACCCTGCTGTGCTCATTATGAGGGGCGCCCACCATCCCTGTGCTGTGCTGACTTCCTGGTTTTGTACCCCTGCTGTGCTCATTATGAGGGGCTCCCACCATCCCTGTGCTGTGCTGACTGACCCGAGGAAGTCAGCACAGCACAGGGATGGTGGGAGCCCCTCATAATGAGCACAGCAGAGGTACAGCCTATGAGGACGTCCGAACAGTACAGGGATGGTGGGAGCCCCTCATAATGAGCACAGCAGGGGTACAGCCCCAGAAGGAAGTCAGCACAGCACAGGGATGGTGGGAGCCCACCATCCCTGTGCTGTGCTGACTTCCTGGGTTTGTACCCCTGCTGTGCTCATTATGAGGGGCTCCCACCATTCCTGTGCTGTGCTGACTTCCTGGGTTTGTACCCCTGCTGTGCTCATTATGAGGGGGCTCCCACCATCCGTGTGCTGTGCTGCCTTTCTGGGTTTGTACCCCTGCTGTGCTCATTATGAGGGGCGCCCACCATCCCTGTGCTGTGCTGACTTCCTGGGTTTGTACCCTGCTGTGCTCATTATGAGGGGCGCCCACCATCCCTGTGCTGTGCTGTGCTGACTTCCTGGGTTTGTACACCTGCTGTGCTCATTATGAGGGGCTCCCATCATCTCTGTGCTGTGCTGACTTCCTGCAACTTCCATGCAACTTGTGCTCTGATGATCTTGAGGGGAACTCCACGCCAAATTTTAAATAAAGAACCGGCATGGGTTCCCCCTCCAAGAGCATACCAGGCCCTTCGGTCTGGTATGGATTTTAAGGGGAACCCCCTATGCCAAAAAATGGCGTGGGGATTCCCCCCAAAATCCATACCAGACCCTTAATCGAGCACGCAGCCCGGCCGGTCAGGAAAAGGGGTGGGGACGAGCAAGCGCCCCCCCCCCCTTCCTGAACCATACCAGGCCGCATGCCCTCAACATGGGGGGTGGGTGCTTTGGGGTAGGGGGCGCACTGCAGCCCCCCCACCCCAAAGCACCTTGTTCCCATGTTGATGAGGACAAGGGCCTCTTCCCGACAACCCTGGCCATTGGTTGTCGGAGTCTGCGGACGGGGGACTTATCGGAATCCGGAGCCCCCTTTAATAAGGGGGCCCCAGATCCCGGCCCCCTGCCCTATGTGAATGAGTATGGGGTACATCGTACTCCTACCCATTCACCTGGGGGAAAAAAGTGTCAATAAAAAAACACACTAGACCTGTTTTTAAAGTAATTTATTAGGCAGCTCCGAGGGTCTCTTCCGAATTGGGGGGTCTCTTCCGACTTCCCTGCTCTCTCCGGCCTCTTCTCCCGCTCTCCGGCCTCTTCTCCCGGTCTCCAGTTCTTCTCCCGCTCTCCGGTGTCATCTGCCGGGCTCCTCCGCTATCTTCTGCTCTTTTGCCCGCTCTTTTGCTAGCGTTGGCCCAGTTTTCTCCATCGTCTTCTTCTGTCCGCTCTCTCCCGCTGTAATACCGTGTGCGTGGTGCGCAAAAACTTATATAGGCATGGGGTGTGGTCACCGGGTGATGTCATCCGGTGACCCCACCCCTTATGACATTAATGCCCCATCATGCCCGGGAAGAGGCCCTTGTCCTCATCAACATATGGACAAGGTGCTTTGGGGTGGGGGAGCGCAGTGCGCCCCCCTGCCCCAAAGCACCCACCCCCCCATGTTGAGTGCATGCGGCCTGGTACGGTTCAGGAGGGGGGGGGTGCTCGCTCGTCCCCACCCCCTTTCCTGACCGACCGGGCTGCATGCTCGGATAAGGGTATGGTATGGATTTTGGGGGGAGCTCCCACACCATTTTTTCGACGTAGGGGGTTCCCTTTGGGATCCATACCAGACTGAAGGGCCTGGTATGCTCTTGAAGGGGGAACCCATGCCAGTTTTTTATTTAAAATTTGGCGTGGGGTTCCCCCTCAAGATTCATACCAAATACAGTGCCTGGCATCCAAGTTGGATCCCTGTTCATTGAAAGTCGAACATATGTTGGCTTCAAGTCGCAGGGCAAAGTCGGATGCAAAGTAGGACGGCTGTAGTGTCGCACCAGTGTGAACCAGGGGCGGATCCAGGGGGGGCAACGGGGCAATTGCACCCCCTGAGAACATACGAGCAGGTGAGCCCTGAGCCGGCGGGTGAGCGAGTAATCATGCCGCCAGCCTGGATCGGGCGGCTGGCGTGTGACTGAGGCTGAGCGAGGCAGCGAGCAGGCAGGTGTTGAAGCCACTCCCCTTCTGATAATGTGACTGAAGGGACGTTGCGTCGCGGCCATCTTGGTACTCCCGCACTCGTCCACAGTAAGCCTAGTGTTTGTCGGCAAACGGACATCTTTATACACCCACCAGAGTCTTGGAAAGTGACAATCCGCATGTTGTGACAGGCGACATTGGCAAGTGACAATCCGCATGTTGTTGCAGGCGACATTGGCAAATGACAATCCCTATGTTGTGGCAGGCGACATTGGCAAGTGACAATTCGCATGTTGTGGCAGGCGACATTGGCAAGTGACAATCCGCATGTTGTGGCAGGCGACATTGGCAAGTGACAATCCGCATGTTGTAGCAGGCGACATTGGCAAGTGACAATCCGCATGTTGTGGCAGGCGACATTGGCAAGTGACACGCTGCATCTGGTGGCAGGCGACGGTAGCAAGTGACACGCTCAGGCCTCCCAATGATTCTGCATTATGGTGAGTTGAACGATTTCATTTTACATTACAATGTAATAATATAAATAATGCGCCTCAATCATCCTGACACCACATCAACCATGGTGCTGTGATGATTGAAGCGTCAACACCAGCCATTGCCCCGACAAATTGCCCGCAAAATTTTATGACAGTGCCCCTCCCGAGACTAGGCTCTGGATCCGCCCCTGGTGTGAATCCGGCCTCAAAAAGAGTTATCCAGAGCTAAACCTATCATCTGATTTCTAAATTGCTGCATTTGTAAATTCCAAAAGCCAGTATAAAGGAAAAAATATAAAAAATATAAAGGAATAGTAAAATACAATAAGGCATCCCTCAAAATTACAATATAATTGCATCATACAATAGGGCAGCCCTCAAAATTTCCACTTGCTTGCGAGATGAGATTAAGGGAGGGTGAGTATGGAGCAGGGGCAGGCTGGGCTGACACTTTCCTGGCTGATCGCTTTTGACAGAAGTGGTGCGGCCATCAGAGCAGCCAAGAGGAGGGGCTCCTTGGGCCACTCTGATGCCCTGTAAAAAAGGCTGCACAGCTGCCATAAGCGATAAGCCAGAAAACTGTCAGAAGGAGAGCTGGCCAGATAACACATCTCCCTCTGTAACATAGCTTGTATATGAAACCGGCTGCTGTCAAATAAAGTCCTGCCTCCTGGATCGGTCCCTTAATAGACAGCACACTGGTCCAATGCCGGTTCAGGAGGCAGGACCTTGTGTGACAGCAGCCGGCGTTTCATCTAAAAACTGTGTTACAGCGGGAGATCCCCGCTCTCTGTGTGATCTGGCCGGCTCTCCTTCCAATTCCTCCCTGCTGCATTGATAGGCACTGATGAGGATGCACTTATGGGCACTAGTAGGTTGCACTGATGGGTGCAGTGATGAAAAAGAAAAAAAAACAACAGTAAACAATGCCCTCAAATGTAAATCCAATGTTAATCACTTCATCCACCAATGTAAATGACCCGCTGACAATGCTGCCCCATCGCTACTCTCAGCTGTTGAATGTACACAAATGTGTTAGGATGTGTGGTTGTAAAGCCTTACATTTTTCACCTTCTGAGCTGCAGCTGCCCCTCAGAGCCCCACCCCCTTTTTTTTACCTAAGCCGGATGCGATCCAGTGATGTGCACGAGCGCAGAGGCTGTCTCTCTCCTCATTTGACAGATTGATAGCAGCAGGAGAAATTATCAATCAAATCCTGTAACACGGGAGCGGGGTAGAGTCCCGCTGTCTGTGTCAATGGATGCAGCAGCGGGACTCGAGAGTGAGCCCACACGGGTGCCCCCATGGAAAACGGCTTTCAGTTGGGGCACCCGATGAAGAGGAGGAGCCAGGAGGGAGGGAACCCCAGAAGAAGAGGATCGGAGCTGCTCTGTGCAAAACTATTGCACAGAGCAGGTAAGTATGAGCATGTTTGTTATATTTATTTAAAAAAAAATTGAAGGTTTACAAACACTTTAAATGCTTTCTTTCTTCTATTTGCACCTTGTGATCCTGCCAGTGAATCTATTGTTTTTCAACAGAAAAAAGCTGTCCTCCAGATGTAGCAGTTAGAGGGTTGGGACAAACAATTTATCACTGACAGGAGTGCTTACAATGATCAGCTTTTAATCATTTATGTAAAACCTTTATCTCAAAAAGAACAAAACTTTAGCTGCAAGTGCTTAAAAAGTGGAAACTGAAATGTGGCTCCAATTTGTTAGTGTATTAGTGCATTTAAATCTGCTAGTGCATCTAACTCTCTCCTCCTTCCCAGACTGACAATGCTGCTTATCAAAGGTGTCTGTTGCTCCTTTTTGTAAGCGCCCTAATACAGGAAGTGTGTCCCTAATAGATGTTGGCACTGTGAGGAAGCAGAAGGTACTATTCTACATATTTCTTGGAAATGCCCAACACTTTGATCCTTCTTGCATTAAGTCAGATCTATAATACAGAAGTTTACAAAATTCAATGTCTCCTATGACTAAGTACGCTCCCAATGAAGACTTACAAGAATTTTGTACTCATTCATCTAATTAATGCAGCCACTGCCTGAATTTATAAGCCTAGTACAAACGGGCTGATTGTGGCTGTTTAGGCTCAGTCACTGTGGGGAGTAGTGCGGGTGATGCGGCATCCACTGCAGGAGTGCCAGCAAGAGATGGAGCTTGTCCCAGCTCCTACAGTCACTATATGGAAGAGAGTAAGGATCCCTGGTGTTGCACATCTACGGTGTCCTGTGATGGTTATGGAAGAGGCAACCTCAGCCTGGGCTCCCACCAGGCCACCCCTCCAACGCGTTTCACTCCACCCCTCACAGGCTGAGGTTGTCTCTCTTATAACCATCACAGAACACCGTGGATGTGCGGCACCAGGGATCCTTCCTCTCTTCCTTCTACACAGGGCCGAATGTTGGGCGACTTAAATGAAAAATGTCCAACATTCAGCCCGTGTGTATGCCAGCCGCTCTGACGAGCATGCTGGAGAACCAGCAGCCAACTGGCTCCTGATCAGAGCTCTCAGCCAATGGCTGAGAGTACTGACCAGAGTGTTCTGGCGGGGCGGTGTCCCCCTGTCAGAACACACTAGCTCAGCAGCTGGGATTCCTATACTAACATTGGATTGTTAGTACAGAGGCTCCGACCTGGCTAGAATACAAGACATCAAACTCATGGAGGAGCTCACATCCATTATTAAGGGAATGGAGAAGACCTTCAGACAGAGATGGTTTTCCTGTGGGGAAATTCACATTCAGGACAAAATACATTTCCTATCTAGCATTGTCCTGAGATTAGGACACCCTCTTACTATTGGGTCATCGGGTATGTTTTTTCTATACGTTGCAAAGCCTTGACTCACACCTTCCTGACCTCCTACCACTTTCTTTAACCCTCTTCTTCTCCCACCTACCCACATTTGTTGCCCCATGTCTTAAAAGTTCCAAAAATGTTATTCCCAAATGTTGAAATCAGAAAAATGTCATACAAACGCTTAATTGTTGACAAATGAAAGGATCACATGCTACAGTTTCAAGTAACAAAAAATTGTTATTCACACTTTGCAACAACAGTTTAACCTTACATTCGTGTACATGTTGTTATTAACCATTGTAAGCACCCAGAATATGATGTATCTGTAAAACTGTCAGCACTGTAACTTTTAGGATTAAAATGCTTTCCTGGAGATTTTTTTTTAAAAAAGTAACATTACTAAAAAACGTTTATTTCTATCACTACTCCAACAAAAAATGTTATTCCTTCTCAAATGTGTTGGCATAATGAGAGTTGAAAAACTTATGCTGGTCTGTAGAACCATTTCTTTTATTATAAAGTACCTTGCTCTAGCACCTGGCTTCTCCTGGCTTAAAGCAGTTGTATACCCGCTGAATTTTTTTTCCCTACACCTGTAAGGGAAAAGGCATAATGAGCTAGTATGCACCGCATACTAGCTCATTATGAAATACTTACCTTAGAACGAGGCGCCGGCATCTCACCCAGTCCACGCCAAAGGAGCTGACATTTCCCCTCGGCGTGTCTTCCGGATATCGAGGCTCCAGCGCTGTGAGTGGCCAGAGCGCGATGTCGTCACTCCCGCACGTGCGCGTGGGAGACTTTTTTCCGGCAAGGTCCGGCAGCTGCCGGGCTTTCAGCCGAGAATCGCCTGTGCGCATGCGCCACTGCAGTCAGCGGCTCATTGTGAGGGGAATATCTCCTAAACAGTACAGGTTTAGGAGATATTTTTTTTACCTACAGGTAAGCCTTATTATAGGCTTACCTGTAGGTAAAAGTTTAAAAAATAGGTATACAACCGCTTTAACTTCACCACTCTGAGCATTTCAGTTAAAGAGTTTTTACCTTTGGTTCACATCTATGCATTTTAGTGCATTCTACAATCCATTTACTATGGTTTCCTATGGATCTAGAGGACCTGCACCAGGAACGCAAGCATTTTTTATGCGCTTTGTTCCTTTTTTTTTTATTTTTGCTAACAGGAAAGTATGACAGTTCTGTTCATGGAGTGCAACTTTAATGCGACTTTACACTCTCTGGCATTCAGGTAGCATCAAAATCGCATCAAAGTATTGCAGGAACCTTTCTGTGTCCAAACTCGCATGTTAGGGTTAAGGGCTAGGGTTAGAGTTAGTGGTAATTGTTAGGGTTAGCGGTAATTGTTAAGATTAAAACACTAACCCTAATGTTGCCTCCAACCCTAACATTTAACCCTAACTCTAGCTCTTAATCCTAACCCTAGCCCTTAAACGCAATCTTATGCCGTGTACACACGGGCGGACTTTTCGTCATCAAAGGTCCGATGAACTTTCGACTGACTTTTGACGGACTTCCGACGGACTTTCGAACGAACGGACTTGCCTACACACGATCACACCAAAGTCCGACGGATTTGTACGTGATGACGTACAACTGGACTAAAATAAGGAAGTTGATAGCCAGTAGCCAATAGCTGCCCTAGCGTCGTTTTTTGTCTGTCGAACTAGCATACGGACTCAAGTCCATCGGAAAGATTTGAAACATGTTCCAAATCTAAAGTCCGTCAGATTTTCGACCGAAAAAGTCCGCTGCAGGTCCGATGAAGCCCACACACAGTCGGATTGTCCGACAGATTCGTCCCGTCGGACCAGTCCAGTCGAAAAGTCCGCCCGTGTGTACACGGCATAAGCCCTTAACCCTAATGGTTCTTGTACTACTTTGAAGCGACTTTGATGCTACTTTGATGCTATCTGACTGTCAGAGAGTTTAAAGTTTCATCAAAATTGCATCAACGTTGCACTCCATGAACAGAACTGTCATACTTTCCTATTAGCCAAAAAAAAAATGCAAAACGAATCAAAAACGGGTGTTCAAAAATGCAAAACGCACTGCAAAAGGAGCTGGAAAAAAATGCATCAACTGCAACCTGCATAGATGTAAACCTAGCCTTAAGTGTACTTTCTAGGTTAACACAGTAGTGTAATTTAGTCAGTATTTGAGCAATTCTGCATTGGGATTGTAAATAATACTATTACTTTCCTACTTTTCCTAAAGTAATCTTTCAATTCATGTTTTTGCCTCTGTCGTTCATATCGACATTTGTGCATTTTTGTGTGAGTACTCACCTAGGATACACTGACAGAAATATTTTCTGTGGGTTCTCTATATTCATTAACATTTCTCTGGCTGAAGTTTGATACCCAGCACCCATGTGAACAACCTTAAATGGAATGAGATCTTTTCTGCCAGGAAAATTATCAGCAGAAAGCACAAACATGGCAACCAATCCTGATAGTAAATTCAACACTGTAAACCTGTCATATTTAGGTGGTCAGCACATCTTCTTGAAACAAAGAGCAAAATTCTTCAGGATCAAGGATACAACTAACATTTCTTCAAATTAAGCTGCTGCTTCCCCTAGAAATTTCCATTTTAAGGAAAAAAATCATAATTTGCACATAACATAACTTAACTTGAACGTGCTTCCCCAGCTTTGATCATATCAAGTTTTCAAAATAAAAATCTATCCTTCTAGAATCCTTGTATAAATGAATTCAGTGCCGAGTACATACTGTACGCTCAACTTATTCTACCAGAGCTGCATCTTGCTATCACTCCAGCGCTAAACATCTCTTGGGATTATTACAAAGGTTCAGAGAGGTATAAGCCTGGTACATTTTACTGCTTACAATGATCAGCTTTTACAAAGTATCAACAATGATCAGCTTTTATTTAATCTGTGCGCTACACCTTATAAAGTTCTAGTGTATTTAAATCTGCTAGTCCAGCTAACACTCCCCTCCCCCCAGACTGACAATGCTGCCATCCAAAGGTGCCCCCTGTGCTCCTTCATCCAGAGTGGGGGTGCTCTAATACAGAAGGTGTGTTACTGCCCAAATCTCCAGGTGACAACAAAAAGAAAATGAATGCAGCCACTATATCTAATGATTGGTAACCTGGCCTGCAATAAACGAAAACATTTTTTGGGGGGTTTAATACCGCTTTAAGTCTACATATGGTATATGGTGTACAGTCTGCAGTCCTTGTACCCACAAAATACTTCCTAATTCCTGTGCTATGAGTGAGAGGCTCACTGACATAAACCTGCCATGTATGCGCTCAGATACAGACAAGGGTTGAGGTATATTTAGTCACCCTTTATATCAGAAGCTGCTCTTCACATCAGAAGTCCAACCTTTCATATCAGGTGTCCCCCTTCACATTAAGGCAAACTCCTTTCACACCATGAGTCCCCCCTTCACATCAGTAGTTCCCCCTTACATCAGAAGACCCCTTACATCAGTAGTCCTTTCTTCAATGTATTAGTCCCCCTTTTATATCAGGTATTCCTCCGTTCACATGAGGAGTCCTCCATTTCCATGAGGAATTCTCCGTTCCCACGAGGTGTCCTCCGTTCCCATGAGGAGTTCTCCGTTTCCATGAGGAATTCTCTGTTCACATGAGGAGTTCTCCATTCCCATGAGGAGTCCTCCATTCTCATGAGGAGTTCTCCGTTCCCATGAGGAGTTCTCTGTTCACATGAAGAGTTCTCCATTCCCATGAGGAGTTCTCTGTTCACATGAGGAGTCCTCCGTTCCCATGAGGAGTTCCCTGTTCCCATGAGGTGTCCTCCGTTCCTATGAGGAGTTCCCTGTTCCCATGAGGTGTCCTCCGTTCCCATGAGGAGTTCTCCGTTCCCATGAGGTGTCCTCTGTTCCCATGAGCAGTTCTCCGTTCCCATGAGGAGTCCTCCGTTCCCATGAGTAGTTCTCCGTTCCCATGAGGTGTCCTCCGTTCCCATGAGGAGTTCTCCGTTCCCATGAGGTGTCCTCCGTTCCCATGAGGAGTTCCCTGTTCCCATGAGGTGTTCTCCGTTCCCATGAGGTGTCCTCCGTTCCCATGAGCAGTTCTCCGTTCCCATGAGGAGTCCTCCGTTCCCATGAGTAGTTCTCCGTTCCCATGAGGTGTCCTCAGTTCCCATGAGGAGTTCTCCGTTCCCATGAGGAATCCCCCGTTCCCATGAGGAGTCCTCCGTTCCCATGAGGAGTCCTCAGTTCACATTAGGAGTGCCTTCCTTCACAACAGAATCCCCTAAACGTCAGAGTTCCCTTTTCACATCAGGAATCCCCTCTTTCATCAAGAGTTCCCCCTTGCATTAAGAGCCACCCTTATAAATCATGTGTTCCCCTTTCACATCAGAGTCCTCTTTTACATCAGCAGTGGCCCTTTAAATTAGGAGCCCCCTATACTTAACATCAGGTTTCCCCCTTTCCCATTAGAGTCCCCCTTCTCATCTGGAGACCCCATTACATCAGGAGCTCCCTACTTAGCATATGGAGTCCTCTTTTCACATTAGAATCCCATCTTTACATGGGAGGGTGGGAGTGTTGGGGGGGGGGGTCTTCCAGGGATATGAATAGAATAGATAGGGACTAGGACAGGGATCTTAAGCTTAGGATGTAGGGAGCTAAAAGGGAGATACTGCAGGCTGGATTACAGTGTTACAGTAAGTGGAGGGAGTTGGGCTGTGAAGGAGGCAAATATATAGGCAATGGAGGACATCCACGGTGTTCTGTGATGGTTATGGAAGAGGCAACCTCAGCCTGGGCTCCCACCAGACCACCCCTCCAACGCGTTTCACTCCACCCTCACAGGCTGAGGTTGTCTCTCCTATAACCATCACAGAACACCGTGGATGACTCAGGAACTACTGTCAGGGAAAGGGGGAATGCTGGTGGCTGAACCAGAAAGCCTGTGAGAACGGAGGTCTGCTGTGTCAGGACAGGAATGATTTATGACTGAGAAAGAGAGATCTGTACAGGCGGCCCCCAAGTTACAAACTTACATTCGACTCCTACTTACAAACGGAGGGAGACAACAGGAAGTGAGAGGAAATCTACCCCTAGGAAGGGAAATTCATTCCTGTTATGCCCCATACATACGGTCGGATTTTCCCATGGAAAATGTGTAATAGGACCTTGTTGTCGGAAATTCCAACCGTGTGTGGGCTCCATCACACATTTTCCATAGGAATTTCCGACACACAAAGTTTGAGAGCTTGCTAAAAAAATTTCCGACAACAAAATCCGTTGTCGGAAATTCCGACCGTGTGTACACAAATCCGACGGACAAAGTGCCACACATGCTCAGAATAAATTAAGAGACGAAAGCTATTGGCTACTGCCCCGTTTAGAGTCCCGACGTACGTGTTTTACATCACCGCGTTCAGAACGATCGGATTTTCCGACAACTTTGTGTGACCGTGTGTATGCAAGACAAGTTTGAGCCAACATCCGTCGGACAAAATCCATGGATTTTGTTGTCGGAATGTCCGATCAATGTCCGACCGTGACATAAGAGTAATTATGGGAAAAAGGAACCTCCACTGATGCTTTATCACCAATCCTTGTTTCCACAACAATCTGAACAGGGGCGCAGACAGCAAAACAAATGCTACAGGGGTGTTAACCCTTCCCTATGCTATCCAAAAATATTTTTTTTGGCTGGAGCTACACTCAAAAAATGTACGTATTCCGACTTAGAAACAGATTCCTACAGACCTTGTCTTGTTTGTAACCCGGGGTCCTCCTGTATTCAGATCAGAGATGCTCCCGGCTGGGGAGGAGAGCTGGAAAACAGAGCCGCGGGACAAAAGTCACTGGTTGCAGAGAAAGGAGCATCAGAGCTTGAGAATTAGTTGTGGGGAAGAAAAGCAGATAACAGATGTGGCTAAACTAGGATGGCAGGGAGCAGAGAGAGTGCAGACCAAAGGAGAATAGATGGGCACAAATCCCCCCACCCATCTAAAAATAATCATCTTCTCCCTCCCATGCTGCTACAAATACTCTCATCCTCAGCAAAAATCTTAAACACTCTAAACCCCCCCCCACCACACCACCACGCCAATTGTGTCCTGAGTGTCCCCAGTGCAGTCTCCCCTCCCTCAGACTTATAGACCTCAGATACATGGCAGTGTCTTGTCTTGCTTCCCCAGCTTGTCCTCCTTTTGTCAGAGCTGAGGAGGAGCCTAGGGGGAAGCCTATTTCTAACGTTTTCTATAGGCAGTTGGTGGGAGAGATGGCGCTGCTGAAGGGGTATGGGACCGTGACTCAGATACACCACTGGATGTCAGATCGGCACTTTACAGAGTTTGCTTACCTTTCCATTGCTGGGAGCAGATGGAGGCGGGTAAGCAAACTGTAAAGCTCCGATGTGACAGTGCCAATGCAGGAGCGCTACAGTGACATAGTGAAGCTGGAGAGGAATGAGAGCACATCCCACAAGTCCTATGGGCTATCTCTTGCTTTCCTGATTTGACTATTTTTATCCAGCGCTAAGCTGACAGGAGTAGTGATGCCGCTGTCACTACTTCTGTCAGCCTTGTAGCAGCAGAAACTCTCCTCCCGGCGCCCCCAGCTCACATTTTACCGTCACCCTTCTGCTTCCCCCTTGGCCCTTCTCTGTGCCCCTGCCACCGCCACTGCTGCCTGGATGATGATCCCTGCACAGACTATACCCGTTCCATGTACCTGGCTGATGGATGGCTATGGTCCCTCACAGTCACCGCAATGTGGAAAGAGCTCAGAGCTCAGTGGGAGCTGCTCAGGAGATCATATCTGTCGGAGCCATTGGGAGACAAGCGGTCACTTGTAAACACAGCAGAAGGCCTGAGCCAGAGGTGGTGAAACTGAGTTCCACCAAGTTCCAGCTGAAAAAAAGCCCTGCTTAACCACTTGCTTACCGGGCACTTAAACCCCCCTCCTATCCAGACCAATTTTTAGCTTTCAGCGCTAACGCATTTTGAATGACAATTGCGCGGTCATACAATGCTGTACCCAAATGAATTTTTTATCATTTTTTTCCCACAAATAGAGCTTTCTTTTGGTGGTATTTGATCACCTCTGCGGTTTTTACTTTTTGTTAAAAAAATGTAAAAACCAGAATTTTTTTTAAAAAAAAATTTTTTTTTTTTATATTTTGTTATAAAAAATTTTTAACGGGTAATTTTTCTCCTTCATTGATGTACGTTGATGAGGCGGCAGTGATGGGCACTGATAGGTGGCAGTGATGGGCACTGATGGGTGGCAGTGATGGGCACTGATGGGTGGCAGTGATGGGCAGCACTGACAGGTGGCACTGATTGGCACTACAGGTGGGCATTGGTAGGTGGCACTTGTGAGCATTGATAGGTGGCACTTGTTGGCATTGATAGGTGGCACTGTGGGCACTGCTAGGTGGCACTGTGGGCACTGCTAGGTGGCACTGTGGGCACTGCTAGGTGGCACTGTTAGGTGGCACTTTTGGGTGGCACTTATGAGGAATTTTTTGTGCTTCCTCTTTGGGACCGATGTCCCTGGCATCTGAGCCGGTGATCGGCTTTTTTCTCTACTCGCGCTGTCAGCGCGAGTAAAAAAAAAAACGATTACCGATCTTCCTGTTTACATCATGTGATCAGCTGTCATTGGCTGACAGCTGATCACATGGTAAGGGGCCGGGACCGGCCCCTTACTCAGATCGGTGATCAGCCGAGTCTCAGTGACTCGGTGATCACACCGCGCCCGGCGCGCGCCCTGCAGGGCGCGCGCAGGGAGCGTGCACAGGGGAGGCCGTCATATGACGGCCTCCCGGGAATGTAGGTCCGCGCTGTGGCCGTCATTCGGCCATAGCGCGGATGTCTAGTGGTTAAAGGGGTATTAAACCCCCCCCCCAAAAAAAATTGTTGTATATTGCAGGCCAGGTTAACAATTACTAGATATGGTGGCTGCATTCGTTTTCTTTTTTAGGATTGTGTTGTCACCTGGAGATTTGGCCAGTAACACATCTCTTGTATTAGAGCGATGGACGCCGACGGACTAAAGCTGGCTGACAATCCGATCGTGTGTGGGCTTCCCCAGACTTTCAGCGGACTTTTCCAGCCGCAAATCTGACGGACTTTAGATTTGAAACATGCTTCAAATCTTTACGTCGTAACTACGCCGGACCCAGAAATCCGCTCGTCTGTGTGCTAGTCCGACGGACAAAAAGCCACGCTTTTGGCTACTGGCTATCAACTTCCTTATTTTAGTCCGGTGTACGTCATCACGTACGAATCCGTCGGACTTTTGTGTGATCGTATGTAGGCAAGTCCGTTCGTAAGAAAGTCTGCCGCAAGTCCGCCAAAAGTCCGCCAAAAGTCAGTCGAAAGTCTGTCGGACAGGCTGTCGGACTTTTGTAGCCGAAAAGTCAGACCGTGTGTACGCGGCATTAGACTCTGTTTAACCATGCTTCTTTAAGCCACCTAAATATTAAGCACATTTTATCCACACCTATTTTTGTCACGGTGCACTCAGCATGTCTTTTCCATCTCTAGGTGTCCCTCATTTCTAAGTTCCAAAGTTGGGAGGTATGGGATGGGAACAAGGGAGATGCAGGTGCCTGGGTTGCAGTGCAGATGCCAACACCCCAGCTGAATACAGCAACAAAATTAAGACATGTGGAAGATGGTGGAGCTTTTAAGGGGGCGGGGGGATGGGGCAGGGGCAGTGGGGGGATTGCATGCCGAGGTCAGAACTGAAGAGCAGTGAAAGTGAGATGTGGATGGGGATGCAGAGGTAAGCAGTTGTGGAAGAAGACTGAACTCTGCACTTTGTGTGTAGTGCACCCCTGAACTCTGCATTATGTATTCAGCGCACCCCTGAACTCTGCACTATGTATTCAGCGCACCCCTGAACTCTGCACTGTGTATTCAGCCCACCCCTGAACTCTGCACTATGTATTCAGTGCACCCCTGAACTCTGCACTATGTATTCAGCGCACCCCTGAACTCTGCATCATGTATTCAGCGCACCCCTGAACTCTGCACTATGTATTCAGCGCACCCCTGAACTCTGCACTATGTATTCAGCACACCCCTGAACTCTGCACTGTGTATTCAGCGCACCCCTGAACTCTGCACTATGTATTCAGCGCACCCCTGAACTCTGCACTATGTATTCAGTGCACCCCTGAACTCTGCACTATGTATTCAGCGCACCCCTGAACTCTGCATCATGTATTCAGCGCACCCCTGAACTCTGCACTATGTATTCAGCGCACCCCTGAACTCTGCACTATGTATTCAGTGCACCCCTGAACTCTGCACTATGTATTCAGCCCACCCCTGAACTCTGCACTATGTATTCAGTGCACCCCTGAACTCTGCACTATGTATTCAGCGCACCCCTGAACTCTGCATCATGTATTCAGCGCACCCCTGAACTCTGCACTATGTATTCAGCGCACCCCTGAACTCTGCACTATGTATTCAGCACACCCCTGAACTCTGCACTGTGTATTCAGCGCACCCCTGAACTCTGCACTATGTATTCAGCGCACCCCTTAACTCTGCACTATGTATTCAGCGCACCCCTGAACTCTGCACTATGTATTCAGCACACCCCTGAACTCTGCCCTGTGTATTCAGCGCACCCCTGAACTCTGCACTATGTATTCAGCGTACCCCTGAACTCTGCACTATGTATTCAGTGCACCCCTGAACTCTGCACTGTGTATTTAGCGCACCCCTGAACACTGCACTATGTATTCAGCGCACCCCTGAACTCTGCACTATGTATTCAGCGCACCCCTGAACTCTGCACTATGTATTCAGCGCACCCCTGAACTCTGCACTATGTATTCAGCGCACCCCTGAACTCTGCACTATATATTCAGCACACCCCTGAACTCTGCACCATGTATTCAGCCCACCCCTGAACTCTGCACTATATATTCAGCATACCCCTGAACTCTGCACTATGTATTCAGCGCACCCCTGAACTCTGCACTCTCTGTGTAACCACCCAGAACTCTGCACTCTGTACATAATGCACTCTTGATATTTAATGCCCCTTTAAGACCCTCCCACAGTGAAATTTGACCACTACTTTATGTAATTTTGAATGTGTGAGTGTGGGGGGAGGGTTTTTTTGGGGGGTCGTGGTTGAGTTCCTGCACCTATTTTCTGAGAAAAAAAGCCCTGCTACTAGTTCAACCCAGCAGGGCTGAACAAAAAAAAACAAAAAACTGACAGCTTAGCCACTGTACTAACTATGCAATGTTAGTACATTGATCTCCCTTGCTGTGCTATTGTGTTCTGACTGGGGGCAGCCCCCCACCAGAACATTCCGGTCCTGATCATCGATCAATCGGCAGACCTTTTTCGGTCATGCCCCTTTCACTGTTGGACCGGCGGTGGTACACACGGGCCGAATGTCGGCCAGTTTCTATTGAACCAGCCGATGTCACCCAACAATTACAAAGATGCAAAACTTCTGGAGTGAAAAAAGAAGAAGAGGTGCCTCACAATATACAACAACAGTATCTAATTCTCATTAATATCCCTCAATTCATTTTTATATAAGGAATAATGTATTTAGACATTATCCTTATTAACTACTTCCCGCAAACCGCCGTCATTGTATGTCGTTACTTTGACGTAGAATACCGGGGTTATGGCAGCCATAACCCCAGTTTTTTAATCAACGGCGGGCGGTCCTCTTTCAGATAAAAGTGGTGTCCGTGGCGAGATCACTTTTATTGGCGGTGGGAGAGGTGGTGCCCCCCCCCCAGCCGCTCTCCGTTTGTCTCCGCCGCTTACCAGACCTGCTGGTAGCAATGGAGACGATCTGATCCTATCCCCTAAGTAGCATGCAGCCGAGTGAGGGAAAGATGGCCCCCACTCAGCTCTATACCATTGGATGACAGAAGCAACGTCAAAAGGGGGGGAATTTTTTTTTTTTTTTTAAATAGACTTTAGATTTATTTTATTTTTTTATTACATTCAAGTGTAAATGTGAGATCTGATGTCTTTTTGGCCCCGGATCTCACATTAAAGAGGTCCTGTCATGCTTTTTTTCTATTACAAGGGATGTTTACATTCCTTGTAATAGGAATAAAAGTGACCCAAAAATATATTTTTTTAAAGGACAGTGTAAAAATAAAAATGTAAAATAAATATGAGAAAAAATAAATAAAATTTAAAGCGCTCCGTCCCACCGAGCTCGCGCACAGAAGCAAACGTATATTTAAGTCGCGGCCACATATGCATACGGTGTTCAAACCACACATGTGAGGTATCGCGGCGATCGTTAGAGCGAGAGCAAAAATTCTAGCAAATGACCTCCTTGCTAACTCAAAACTTGTAACCTGTACAAATATTTAAACGTCGCCTATGGAGATTTTTAATGGTCAAAGCTTGTCGCCATTCCAAGGTGCATGACATGTTGGGTATCAATTTAGTTGGCGTAACATCATCTTTCCCAATAAAAATAAAAATAAATAAAAAAAGACTGAAAATTTTGAAAAAAAAATTGTTTTCTTTTGTTTCTGTTATAAAATTTTGTAAATAAGTAAGTTTTCTCCTTCACTGATGGGTACTGATAAGGCGGCACTGATGGGCACTGATAAGGCGGCACTGATGAGGTGGCACCAATGAGGTGGCACTGACGTTGGGCACTGATAGGCGGCACTGATGGGCACTGATAGGCAGCACTGATGGGTGGCACTGATATGCAGCACTTATGGGCATTGATAGGCGGCACTGATGGGCACTCATGGGTGGCACTGGTGGGCACTGATGGGCACTGAAGGGCTGCACTGATGGGTACTTATGGGTGGCACTGATAGGCAGCACTGCTGGGCACTGATAGGCAGCACTACTGGGCACTGATACGCGGCACTGATGGGCACTGATACGTGGCACTGATAGGCATCACTGATGGCACTGGCAGCCATTGCTGATGGGCATTGATTGCCATCTGCCTGGGTACTGATTGCCATCTCCCTGGTGGTCCAGGGTGACATACCTTGTGGGGTACCTTTGTGGGAATCCCTAGTGGTCTGGCGGCATCTCTGGTGGTCCTGGGTGGGCATCTGCAGGGGGGGCTGCGCTTATAAACAATCAGCACAGACACCCCCCTGTCAGGAGAGCTGCCAATCTGCTCTCTTCTACTCGCGTCTGACAGACGCGAGTGAGGAAAAGCAGATTAACGGCTCTTCCTGATTGGACACGTCTGATCACATGGTAAAGAGCCTCCGTCAGAGGATCTTTACCGAGATCAGTGTATTGGTGTGTCAGATTGACACGCCGCACCACCAATCGTCGCGATGCGTGCGCCCGCAGTTATCCTGCTGGACATCATATGGCGTCCAGTCAGGATAACTGAACCACCGCCCTGCCGTCATTTTGCTATAGGCCGGGCGGGAAGTGGTTAAAGTCCCCTTTCTATGTATATTAGTGTGTTTAAACATTGAAATGTGGTGCTGGATGTAATTCTTCTCCTACCCATACCGGTCAATGAACAGCTGTGTGCAGGATCATAAGTTCAGCCCTAATGTTTTTCATTGCTCTAAATTAATTGCCTTCTGCAAAGCCATTGCATATAACTAGCCGGGTAGTGGCTTTCTGGATTCGGGTGGACATACCTGTCCTGGTGATCCAGGGTCTCCAACATTGTGATAGGTAGTTAGGAAGTTAGGTAATTTATGCCCCTAGAAAGCTTGATGGTGCTCCTTAGATTTTGGGCCCTTCCATGTGGCTAGGCTGTGAAAAAGTTTCACAAATGTGGTATCCCCATTCTCAGGAGGAGTAGCAGAATGTGTTTGGGATGTAATTGTAAGTATGCCTATGATGTGTGTGAGAACTAACTTGTTAAATTGACAACTTTGTAAAAAAAATAAAAAATTACTTTCATAATTTTCCAAATAATAGTGGCAAAAAATTACAACTTCCAAAAATTCACCATGCCATTTCCTAAATACCTTAGACCAGGGGTGTCAAACTCAGTTTCATCGCGGGCCCCATCAGCATTATAGCTGCCCTAAAAGGACCGGTTGTATCTGTAGATCTCTAGAGCACCCCATCGCCCTTCCATCAGATGTCTAGAGCCCCCTCACCATCAGAAGTCAAAAGTCCCCCACCCTCCCCTACATCACAGTGCACCCTCCCTTACCTTGTGCTGCTGCAGGGAAGAAGCTGGGGACAAAGCAGACAGTGCATGGTCTGGAGGAGGACCCAGAGGAGGGCTGGAGTCAGCTTCCGGAGTCTGCTGAATGCTGAGACCAGGGGAGGCGGAGATGAGGGGGTGCTGCAGCAGCACAGAGAGGCACAGGGCCCTTCTCTCTGCTGAGAGGGGGGGCAGAGACAAGCCTCTCCGTGGTGGCACAGAGAAGCGCAGGATCTGGCAGAGGAGTTCTGTCCTCCTCTCTGCTACCAACTGCTGAGACAAGGTGAGGGCAGGAACGAGGGGGTTTTTGCAGCTGCAGGAGCGGTGTGATGGCCACATGAAATGGCCTGGCGGGCCAGATTCGGCCCTTGGGCCTTGTGTTTGACACATGTGCCTTAGACTGTCTACATTACACAAAGTGGTCATTTGGAGGTATTTGTACTTTCCTGGCATTTTATTGCCTCGAGATAATCAGTCAGAACAGCAACAGAAACTAAGAAAAGCATTTTTTTTGTTCTTTTTTTTCTGTTATATAGCAAATAATAAAATGCTCAGTGCAAAAGAAAGCACTATTTGTCTCAAAAAAATTATATAAAATGAATTTGGGTACAGGGTTGCATGACAGTAATTGTCATTCAAACTGTAACAGCGCTGAAAAATGAAAGCTGGACTAGGCAAAAAAGGGATTTAGCATGCCGGTCTTCCAGTGGTAATAGACGTGTGGTGAGATGATTTACATGATGTAGAATGTGATAGTGTTGAAAGTATGGAATGAACAGTGCAGTATACACAATGAGAGGGCAAAGATGCCGAAATGTGACCACCCCCTACTGAGGTTGATGGAAGTTTCACAACATGCATAGAATGTCTGGGATGACAACATGGACAAAAATTAAACCCTAAGATTACCATCATTGCAAAATGAACAACACAGGTCAGAGTTGTTTCAATATGGTTTAACTTAAACATGGATGTGATTGCAGCATTTTTGTTTAGCAAAAATTGGGTTAAAACAGGACCTTGAATTTAGGCATGTTTAATGTCTAGCAGTTCTCATATATGGCTTTTAGAATTCCTTTATAGATCAGATCGTTTTTAGAATAAACACAACTAATCAAAGTGTCTCAGGGGTGTGCTGAAGGGGGTTGGAGAGTATTTTTTATTTTACTAAAGCTGACCTTACTACCAAGTAATTACAATACATCAAATCTTTCCACCTGAAAAAGTTTCACATGCTGACAACCAACTATTGCACAGAAAGAAAATACAATTTGTTATGTGCAATCTACCTTCTGGACCTTACATTTAGGCATGTCTGGTGTCTAAATGATTGTCATCACTCAAAATGGCATTTCACTTATATATTCTCCCCTAATGTAAAAAAGTCATTTGTTAAATCCAAACCTTTCTTACAATGGGAAGCCAATTTAGCAGCAATGTTGACTGACCGCCAGTGGTCCATGGCCCTCCAAGCTAGTTACAAATCCACATGTTGTTCTGCTCTATGGGAGCTAACCCAGAAAATCTCCCTTATGCCCCATACACACGATTGGAAATTCGGCCAGCAAAAGTCCGATGTAAGCTTTTGGTTGGAAATTCCGACCGTGTGTATGCTCCATCCGACTTTTTTTTCCGCCAGCAAAAGATTGAGAGCAGGTTCTCTATTTTTCAGACGGAAAAAGTTCCTATTGGAAATTCTGATCGTCTGTAGCAATTCCGATGTGCAAAATTCCTACGCATGCTCGGAAACAATTCGACGCATGCTCGGAAGTAGGGATGAGCCGAACACCCCCCGGTTCGGTTCGCACCAGAACCCGCGAACGGACCGAAAGTTCGCACGAACGTTAGAACCCCATTGACGTCTATGGGACTCGAACGTTCGAAATCAAAAGTGCTCATTTTAAAGGCTAATTTGCATGGTATTGTCCTAAAAAGGGTTTGGGGACCCGGGTCCTACCCCAGGGGACATGTATCAATGCAAAAAAAACTTTTAAAAACGGCCGTTTTTTCGGGAGCAGTGATTTTAATGATGCTTAAAGTAAAAAAAAAAAAGTGAAATATTCCTTTAAATATCGTACCTGGGGGGTGTCTATAGTATGCCTGTAAAGTGACGCGTGTTTCCCATGTTTAGAACAGTCCCTGCACCAAATGTCATTTTTAAAGGAAAAAATCTCATTTAAAACTGCTTGCGGGTTTAATGTCATGTCGGGTCATGGCAATATGGATGAAAATCAGTGAGACAAACGGCATGGGTACCCCCCAGTCCATTACCAGGCCCTTTGGGTCTTGTATGGATATTAAGGGGAACCCCACACCCAAATTAAAATAAGGAAAGGTGTGGGGCCACCAGGCCCTATATACTCTGAACAGCAGTATACAGGCGGTGCAAACAAGACAGGGACTGTAGGTTTGTTGTTAAGTAGAATCTGTTTGTAATTTTGAACATTTTTAATGTGTTTAGCTCCAGCCAAAAAATCTTTTCTAAGCTTTTTGGAAAACATAGGGAAGGGTTATCACCCCTGTGACATTTGTTTTGCGTCTTTCCTCCTCTTCAGAAGATTTCACCTCACTTTTTTGTCCCAATGAAAAATGTTTTTTGAAAATTTGGGTTTTTTTGTGGAACAAGGATTGGAAAGCATCAGTGGAAAGGAGAAATTGTTTTCCCATATTAACTCTTACAGGAGAGAATTTCCCTTCCTTAGGGGTAGATTTCATCTCACTTCCTGTTGTCTCCTACCGTTTGCAAGTAGGAGTCGTTTGTAAGTTAGATGTTTGAAGGTAGGGTCCTGCCCTATATACTCAGCAGAAATTTGGGCCTTAGGTGTTGCTGTGGCCAAAACACTGTAAGCCCTCACAGGGCCCTGCTGTGAAATATTAGATCAAGAATTGTAATTACATGCCCCTGTTGAACAGGAGCTGAAAAATTAGGCCTTAGGCACTGGTGCTGGTGCCACAACACTGCAACCCCTCACAGACACTCTAGTTGGAACGCAGGAACGAGCCCTGCTGCAAAGTATTGCATCAAAAATTGTAATTACACGCCCCTGTTAGACAGGGGCAGAAAAATTGGGTCTTAGGCACTGGTGCTGGTGCCACAACACTGCAACCCCTCACAGACACTCTAGTTGAAACGCAGGAACAAGCCCTGCTGCAAAGTATTGCATCAAAAATTGTAATTACACGCCCCTGTTAAACAGGGGCTGAAAAATTGTGCCTTAGGCACTGGTTGTGGCGCCCAGAACCAAAAATGTTCTTACAAGCTATCAGCGTGATGATTGAGGAGGAAGAGGATAATTACTCAGGGATAGTCACTCAGCATCAGCATAGGCAGTCTTTGAAGGGATCTGAGATTTCAAAAAAAATTATTCGGTTACATCTGCATCAGGTGCTTGGTAGCTGGTGGTGATCCAAGACTGATTCATTTTTATGAAGGTCAGCCGATCGACCGAGTCGGTGGACAGACGCACCCTGTGATCGGTTACCACGCCTCCAGCAGCACTGAATGTGCGTTCCGAAAGAACGCTGGATGCAGGACAGGCCAGTAGCTCAATTGCATACTGTGCAAGCTCTGGCCAGTGATCCATCCTCAAGACCCAGTAACCCAGAGGATTTTCGGTGGGAAAGGTGTCCAAGTCTGATCTTGCCCCTAGGTATTCCTGCACCATGTAAAACAGACGCTGGCGATGGTTGCTGGAACCGATCATACCTTGGGGCTGCGGACCAAAAAATTGTCTGAACGCATCGGTCAGACGGCCACCTTCTCCACCGCTCCTTCTTTGACTGACCGAAGCCTCAGCAACACGTTGTCCAGAAACAGGAGTTTGTAACCTCCCAGTCTCTGGGAACGCGTTGCACAGACCTTTCTGCAAGGCCTCCCGAAGATGTTTCATCCTCTGCTCCCTCTGCGATGGCAAGATAAGGTCCGCAACCTTACCCTTGTAACGTGGATCAAGGAGGGTTGCCAGCCAGTATTGGTCCTTCTCCTTGATACCACGAATACGAGGATCCTTACGCAGGCTTTGCAGGATCAGGGAGGCCATGCAGCGTAGGTTTGCTGAGGCATTCGGTCCGGAGTCCTCTGGGTCACTAAGGACAACAACGTCCGCAGCCACCTCCTCCCAGCCACGTACAAGTCCATGTGTTCCTTGGGACTGATCCCTTAAAGACTGCTGATGCTGAGTGCCAGGCTCCACCTCCATACTGACACAATCTTCCTCCTCCTCCTCCTCCTCGTCCTCTTCCTGTGTGATCGGCGGGCACGCAGGAACACTGTCTGGATAAAGGGGGCCTTGAGAGCTAAGGAAGTCCTCCTCTTCCTGCCTCTGTTCTGCCTCAAGTGCCCTGTCCATTATTCCACGCAGCGTGTGCTCCAACAGGTGGACAAGGGGGACAGTGTCACTGATGCATGCACTGTCAGTGCTCACCATCCTCGTGGCCTCCTCGAATGGTGACAGGACAGTGCATGCATCCCTGATCATGGCCCACTGGCGTGGGGAAAAAAAACCAAGGTCCCCTGACCCTGTCCTGGTGCCATAGTCGCACAGGTACTCATTGATGGCCCTCTGCTGCGTGTGCAGCCGCTGCAGCATGGCCAACGTCGAGTTCCACCTGGTGGGCATGTCACAGATTAGGCGGTTCTTGGGCAGGTTAAACTCCTTTTGGAGGTCCGTCAGCCGAGCACTGGCATTATATGACCGGCGGAAATGCACAGAGACTTTCCTGGCCTGCCTCAGGACATCCTGTAAGCCCGGGTACCTGCCCAAGAACCGCTGCACCACCAAGTTAAGGACGTGAGCCAAACAGGGCACATGGGTCAGTTGTCCCTGTCGGAGGGCAGAGAGGAGGTTGGTGCCATTGTCGCAAACCACCATTCCTGCCTTAAGTTGGCGTGGCGTCAACCACCTCTGAACCTGCCCCTGCAGAGCTGACAGAACCTCTGCCCCAGTGTGGCTCCTGTCCCCCAAGCACACCAGCTCAAGCACCGCATGGCATCTTTTGGCCTGCGTACTTGCGTAGCCCCTTGAACGCCTACGGAGCACCGCTGGTTCCGAGGAAGAGGCCATGGAGGAAGAAGAAGAGGAGGGGGTGGAGGAGAGAGGTGTGTCACAATCAGCATTTTGGAGGCGTGGTGGCGGAACAACCTCCAACACTACTGCACCTTGTCCTGCATCCTTCCCAGCTGCCAGCAGAGTCACCCAATGCGCCGTGAAACTTAAGTAACGTCCCTGTCCATGCCTGCTGGACCATGAGTCAGCGGTAATATGCACCTTACCGCTGACCGCCCTGTCCAGCGAGGCATGGACATTGCCTTCCACATGCCGGTAGAGAGCCGGAATCGCCTTCCGTGAGAAAAAGTGGCGTTTGGGTACCTGCCACTGAGGAACCGCACATTCCACAAACTCACGGAAGGGGGCAGAGTCTACCAACTGAAAAGGCAGCAGTTGAAGTGCTAGCAATTTTGCCAAGCTAGCATTCAACCGCTGGGCATGTGGATGGCTGGGAGCAAACTTCTTTCGGCGGTGCAGCAGCTGGGGCAGGGAAATTTGCCTGGTACAATCTGACGTCAGTGTACCAAAAGCAGATTGCCCACAAGTACTTGGCTGTGACACACCTAATTCTACACCTTCATTCCTCTCACTGCAGGTCTCAGAGAGGACTGAAGGTCTAGTGGGGTTGGAAATCTCAGCTGATGAGGAGCAAGGAGAGATCGTCTTTGTTCTTTGGTGTGGGTCTTTCAGATACGCTTGCCAACGAACTGCATGGCAGGTCAACATATGTCTGGTCAAGCATGTGGTACCCAAGCGGGAGATGTTTTGGCCACGCGAGATACGCTTGAGACATATGTTGCAAATAGCAGCGGTGCGATCTGATGCACTCGTCTCAAAAAAGGCCCACACCAAAGAACTTTTTGAATAACGCGCAGAGACTGCAGCGCCCTGCACATGTGGAGCTTTGGGGTGTGATGCAGTCAATGTGCTGCCCTTAGGCTGGCCCCTGGAGGGCATCCTGCCTAGTTGGTGATGTGCCACCTCCTCCTCCTCCTCCTCCTCTCTCCTATCAGGCACCCACGTTGAGTCAGTGACCTCATCATCCCCTCCCTCCTCATCACTGGAGCAAACCTGGCAGTATGCTGCAGCAGGGGGAGCATGACTGCCAGATTGCTGTCCTTCTTGGGCACCCCCTCTGTCCGTGCTCATGTTACTGCCTTCATTGAGCTCAGTATCATCATCAGAGCCTTCCAAACGCTGGGCATCCTCCTGGAGCATGTACCCAACACTGTGGTCAAACAGTTCGAGGGAATCCTCATGAGGACATGGTGGAGCTAGGGAAGGAGTCACTGATGACATTGAGCTGAGGGAAGAGGCCGCTGCTTTGCCAGACAAAGCACCCTGGGCATGGGTGAGAGAGGATGAGGAGGATGAGGACGGCTTGGTCATCCACTCGACCAAGTCTTCCGCATGTTGCGGCTCAACACGGCCAGCTGCCGAAAAAAAGGCCAAGCGTGTCCCATGGCCACGTGCTGATGAGGATGCACCGTCTCCACGACCAGCACTAGACACAGAGCCTGCTTGCCCTCTCTTATTGGCTTGTGACTGTCTGCCTCTCCTTCTTGGCCTTCCAGACATACTAATGGCCTGTAGCTGCACTAAGCTGGGATAGAACACCTGTAATTTTCTTCAGGTAGCTTTATATACTGTAACCAGACAAGCCTGCCTGTCAGTAGGAAGATAACAGGAACAGATCTAGCTGAACACTGTGAGCAGGACGCACTGTACTAAATGTAAATAGTCTAGCTGCCTGACCGTGGTACTAATAGGATCAAAAAGAACACCTGTAATTTTCTTAAGGTAGCTTTATATACTGTAACCAGACAAGCCTGCCTGTCAGTAGGAAGATAACAGGAACGGATCTAGCTGAACACTGTGAGCAGGACACACTGTACTAAATGTAAATAGTCTAGCTGCCTGACCGTGGTACTAATAGGATCAAAAAGAACACCTGTAATTTTCTTCAGGTAGCTTTATATACTGTAACCAGACAAGCCTGCCTGTCAGTAGGAAGATAACAGGAACGGATCTAGCTGAACACTGTGAGCAGGACGCACTGTACTAAATGTAAATAGTCTAGCTGCCTGACCGTGGTACTAATAGGATCAAAAAGAACACCTGTAATTTTCTTAAGGTAGCTTTATATACTGTAACCAGACAAGCCTGCCTGTCAGTAGGAAGATAACAGGAACGGATCTAGCTGAACACTGTGAGCAGGACACACTGTACTAAATGTAAATAGTCTAGCTGCCTGACCGTGGTACTAATAGGATCAAAAAGAACACCTGTAATTTTCTTCAGGTAGCTTTATATACTGTAACCAGACAAGCCTGCCTGTCAGTAGGAAGATAACAGGAACGGATCTAGCTGAACACTGTGAGCAGGACGTACTGCACTAAATGTATATAGCAGGAACGGATCTAGCTGAACACTGTGAGCAGGACGCACTGCACTGAATGTAAATAGCAGGAACGGATCTAGCTGAACACTGTGAGCAGGACGCACTGCACTAAATGTAAATACCAGGAACGGATCTAGCTGAACACTGTGAGCAGGACGCACTGCACTGAATGTAAATAGCAGGAACGGATCTAGCTGAACACTGTGAGCAGGACGCACTGCACTGAATGTAAATAGCAGGAACGGATCTAGCTGAACACTGTGAGCAGGACGCACTGCACTGAATGTAAATAGCAGGAACGGATGTAGCTGAACACTGTGAGCAGGACGCACTGCACTAAATGTAAATACCAGGAACGGATCTAGCTGAACACTGTGAGCAGGACGCACTGCACTGAATGTAAATAGCAGGAACGGATCTAGCTGAACACTGTGAGCAGGACGCACTGCACTGAATGTAAATAGCAGGAACGGATCTAGCTGAACACTGTGAGCAGGACGCACTGCACTGAATGTAAATAGCAGGAACGGATCTAGCTGAACACTGTGAGCAGGACGTACTGCACTAAATGTATATAGCAGGAACGGATCTAGCTGAACACTGTGAGCAGGACGCACTGCACTGAATGTAAATAGCAGGAACGGATCTAGCTGAACACTGTGAGCAGGACGCACTGCACTAAATGTAAATACCAGGAACGGATCTAGCTGAACACTGTGAGCAGGACGCACTGCACTGAATGTAAATAGCAGGAACGGATCTAGCTGAACACTGTGAGCAGGACGCACTGCACTGAATGTAAATAGCAGGAACGGATCTAGCTGAACACTGTGAGCAGGACGCACTGCACTGAATGTAAATAGCAGGAACGGATGTAGCTGAACACTGTGAGCAGGACGCACTGCACTAAATGTAAATACCAGGAACGGATCTAGCTGAACACTGTGAGCAGGACGCACTGCACTGAATGTAAATAGCAGGAACGGATCTAGCTGAACACTGTGAGCAGGACGCACTGCACTGAATGTAAATAGCAGGAACGGATCTAGCTGAACACTGTGAGCAGGACGCACTGCACTGAATGTAAATAGCAGGAACGGATCTAGCTGAACACTGTGAGCAGGACGCACTGCACTAAATGTAAATACCAGGAACGGATCTAGCTGAACACTGTGAGCAGGACGCACTGCACTGAATGTAAATAGCAGGAACGGATCTAGCTGAACACTGTGAGCAGGACACACTGCACTAAATGTAAATAGTCTAGATAGAAGATAACAGGAACGGATCTAGCTAAACTGAATACAGTGTATATATATATATGCAACACCTGGGATGCATATATATACACAATACACTGTAAGTGCAGCTAACTGACTGACTGTTCTGCCTAATCTATCTAACTCAAATCAAATGACACTGTCTCTCTCTCTCTCTATCTCTCAGCACACCGGAACACACACTACACAGGGCCGCCGTGCAGGCGGCCTTATATAGTGTGGGGTGTGTACTAAATCCCCTGAGCCATAATTGGCCAAAGCCACCCTGGCTTTGGCCAATTACAGCTCTCTCTACTGACGGCGCTGTGATTGGCCAAGCATGCGGGTCATAGTGCATGCTTGGCCAATCATCAGCCAGCAATGCACTGCGATGCCGCAGTGAATTATGGGCCGTGACGCGCCACACGAATTTGGCGCGAACGGCCCATATCGTTCGCAATTCGGCGAACGACCGAACAGCCGATGTTCGAGTCGAACATGGGTTCGACTCGAACACGAAGCTCATCCCTACTCGGAAGCATTGAACTTAATTTTCTCGGCTCGTCGTAGTGTTGTACGTCACTGCGTTCTTGACGGTCGAAAGTTCAGAGAACTTTTGTGTGACCGTGTGTAAGCAAGGCAAGCTTGAGCGCAATTCCGTCGGATAAACCATCCAAGGTTTTTCCGACGGAAATTCTGATCGTGTGTACGGGCCATTAGACTGTATTTCACCCCAGCTAAAATTTCAAAATTCAACAGGCAAACCTCTCCTGTGTGTTGGAGAAACTGTGGTACAGTTGGTGATCTCCTACACATCTTATGGAGCTGTCCAACTCTCCATACCTACTGGAATAAGATCTTCCAGATCCTCTCTGCAATGACCCGCACCCAAGTTATTCCCTCACCCTAGCTCTATTAAAGTTAACCATAGATTATTTTGATCCCCCAGTCAGGCACTCAGTTATGCATATTCTCCTAGCTTCCAGACTTAGCATCACAGGGCTATGGAAAAATTATCAACCACCTACCGTACTTGACACCATGGATTTAGTACACAAACATTGCTCGTATGAACTCATGCTTGCCTCTAGCAGGGGCTCATATGGGAAGTCGCTTTCCTCATGGAATCCCTGGCTGGAATGGCACCACTCTCCAAATGAACCCCTCTAACATGATCTCCATATCAATATAGAGCTCTTTAGGAGCCACTTCCAATAAAAGTAGTTGACATTCTTTTGGTTAGTCCCACCTGGACTAACCACCTATGGATTCCTTCTGCCTTAATAAAGCAGGATTTGTCACTGGGCCTCATCCTAGCGGTGGTTACCGCTGTTCTGCTCCTTTTTCTTTTTCTTTTCCTGATACTCGTTATTACCTATATACTGGTTATATAATTATTTCTATGCTTGTATAAGGTTTGTTTGATTTTTATCTTGTTGATATACAATGCTATGCACCTATGTCATTCTCCTGACTTCTATTTGATGTTCTGTAACGTTTTGTCTTGAAAAAAATCAATAAAAACTATTGCAAATTAAGTGATTGTCATCTTACCAAACATTAGTGCAACCACTTTTCATAAAGATATCTCCATTACAGCAAGAGTTATGAAGTATGAATAGACTTTGGCTCTGGTGGTTAAAAAACAGAGCAGGATGTGTATTTTTCAGATAATTCTCAAGATGGTTCTACCTCCAGGTCTGCATTAGGAGCCCTAAGAACCATATCTAATGGAGGTTTACCACATCCTGCTTTGCTTCTATGTTAGACTGTTTAATCAGATTTTAGGGTTTCTCGGCTTTCTGTCTTAAACTGAGCTGTGTTTGAGTGAGGGCTTTTTGAAACGTGTTACATTTTCTGGCTGCTCACCACAGACATGAGATTAAAATCTGTTACTATTTTTCATTAACTTGTGAATTTTGTAGAAACAAGGGTGAAACTGTATTCAGTCAGATTCACCCATTCACTCTGCACGGTTTGGAGTTCGACTGACCTCATATTCATCACACTGTCTTTGGCAATTCACTGCATTCTTTAAAAACAATGTATACACACCCTTACTCCAGATTATTAAAAATCAGTTTCTTAATCAAGCCGCTGACTTCTAATTAAAAGTCAGCTTCTCAAGTACCCAGATAGCAAGCAATTGAGCTGCAAGTTTGAAAATGACTTGCTAAGCTATTTCTAGACCTGCCAGGCCTCACAAATTTGTGGCACAATTGCAGCAAGTCCACATTGCATAACTTCAGATCAACTTTCTTTGCAAACATTCGGCAAGTCTGCTGCAAATTCTGGTTCAATTATGTTGTGCAATAGTCATCCCAGAACAGAGGTCACTGTGGCTGAATTTTCATGCTGTAGACTTGCAGAGCTCTTGCTGAAAACTCACCACTGCAATTTTGTTCTTGCTAGAGACTTGCCACTCAAATTTGCTACAAATTGGAAAAATGTCAACTAGAACTTGTGCTTCAAGTGCTCTGCAAGTGTACAACTTGCCAGTGAAAATGTACAGTAAGTTAACAAGGCTTACAATTCAACAAGGTATCCCTGCTATCTGGGTAAGAATCCTCCCCGCTGTACCAAAGGCCTTCTCTGACACAACACACGCTGCAGGGCAGACTAGCACCTCAAGTACATATTGGGCCACCTCCACTCAGTGGTACATCCTTTACACACAGTAGTCCATGGATATAATCAGTATTTTAGTTACAGCTATGCCACCCTCGCCCAAGCCTGCTTGACGAGGGCAAAAAACGACATTCCGAAATAAAAATAACAATAAAACCATTTTTTTTTTTAAAAAACTATAAAAAATTGAATCTTTAACCACCTCAATACTGGGCACTTTCACCCCCTTCCTTCCCAGACCAATTTTCAGCTTTCAGTGCTCTCTCACTTTGAATGACAATTACTCAGTCATGCTACACTGTACCCAAATGAAATTTTTATCATTTTGTTCACACAAATAGAGCTTTCTTTTGGTGGTATTTATTCACCACTTCATTTTTTATTTTTTGTGATATAAGCGAAAAAAGAGCGAATATTTTGAAAAAAAAACTAAATTTTCTACTTTCTCTTTTAAAAGAAACCAAAAAAATTTAATTTTGTCGAAAATTTAGGCAAAAATGTATTCTACCACATGTCTTTGGTAAAAAAAATCCTGATAATTGTATGATCATTGGTTTGTGTGAAAGTTATAGAGTCTACAAGCCATGCTACGCATTATTGAAAATGTATCAATCCTAATGCACTGATGGCCTAATGCACTGATCTCATTTCTTGAGGCCCTAAAATGTCAGGACAGTACAATAACCCCCCAAAAGACCCCTTTTTGGAAAGAAGACAGTCTGAGGTATTTAGTAAGAGGCATAGTGAATTTTTTGAAGTTGAAATTTTTTCCCCACAATGCTTTGGAAAATTAAGAAATATAGATTTTTTTTTTTTTCTTCACTAAATTGTCATATTTACAAGTTATTTCTCACACACGGTGCAGGCATAATTGCAATTACACCCCAAAATACATTCTGCTATTCGTCCTGAGTATGGCGATACCCCATGTGTGAGACTTTTCCACAGCCTGGCCACATACAGAGGCCCAACATCCATATAGCACCATCAGGCGTTCTAAAGGCATAAATTACACATTTCATTTTCTGAGTACCTATCACATTTTTGAAGGCCCTGGAGCACCAGGACAATGGAATTACCCACAAAATGACCCCATTTTGGAAAGAAAACAACCCAATGTATATTCTATGAGGCATACTGAGTCTTTTGAACATGTCATTTCTTCCCACAAGTTTTTGGAAAATGTGGAAAGAAAATGAAAACCTATTTTTTTCTCACAAAGTTGTCAATTTAGAAGATCTTTCTAACACATAGCATGTACATAGCCAAAATGACACCCCAAAATACATTCTGCTATTCGTCCTGAGGATGGCGATACCCCATGTGTGAGACTTTTCCACAGCCTGGCCACATACAGAGGCCCAACATCCATATAGCACCATCAGGCGTTCTAAAGGCATAAATTACACATTTCATTTTCTGAGTACCTATCACATTTTTGAAGGCCCTGGAGCATCAGGACAATGGAATTACCCACAAAATGACCCCATTTTGGAAAGAAAACAACCCAATGTATATTCTATGAGGCATACTGAGTCTTTTGAACATGTCATTTCTTTCCACAAGTTTTTGGAAAATGTGGAAAGAAAATGAAAACCTATTTTTTTCTCACAAAGTTGTCAATTTAAAAGATCTTTCTAACACATAGCATGTACATAGCCAAAATGACACCCCAAAATACATTCTGCTATTCGTCCTGAGTATGGTGATACCCCATGTGTGAGACTTTTCCACAGCCTGGCCACATACAGAGGCCCAACATCCATATAGCACCATCAGGCGTTCTAAAGGCATAAATTACACATTTCATTTCCTGAGTACCTATCACATTTTTGAAGGCCCTGGAGCACCAGGACAATGGAATTACCCTCAAAATGACCCCATTTTGGAAAGAAAACAACCCAATGTATATTCTATGAGGCATAATGAGTCTTTTGAACATGTCATTTCTTTCCACAAGTTTTTGGAAAATGTGGAAAGAAAATGAAAACCTATTTTTTTCTCACAAAATTGTCAATTTAGAAGATCTTTCTAACACATAGCATGTACATAGCCAAAATGACACCCCAAAATACATTCTTCTACTCGTCCTGAGTGTAACGATACCCCATGTGTGAGACTTTTCCACAGCCTGGCCACATACAGAGGCCCAACATCCATATAGCACCATCAGGCGTTCTAAAGGCATAAATTACACATTTCATTTCCTGAGTACCTATCACATTTTTGAAGGCCCTGGAGCACCAGGACAATGGAATTACCCACAAAATGACCCCATTTTGGAAAGAAAACAACCCAATGTATATTCTATGAGGCATAATGAGTCTTTTGAACATGTCATTTCTTTCCACAAGTTTTTGGAAAATGTGGAAAGAAAATGAAAACCTATTATTTTCTCACAAAGTTGTCAATTTAGAAGATCTTTCTAACACATAGCATGCACATAGCCAAAATGACACCCCAAAATACATTCTGCTACTCGTCCTGAGTATGGCGATACCCCATGTGTGAGACTTTTCCACAGCCTGGCCACATACAGAGGCCCAACATCCATATAGCATCATCAGGCGTTCTAAAGGCATAAATTACACATTTAATTTCCTGAGTACCTATCACATTTTTGAAGGCCCTGGAGCACCAGGACAATGGAATTACCCACAAAATGACCCCATTTTGGAAAGAAAACAACCCAATGTATATTCTATGAGGCATAATGAGTCTTTTTAACATGTAATTTCTTTCCACAAGTTTTTGGAAAATGTGGAAAGAAAATGAAAACCTATTTTTTTTCTCACAAAGTTGTCAATTTAGAAGATCTTTCTTACACATAGCATGTACATAGCCAAAATGACATCCCAAAATACATTCTGCTACTCGTCCTGAGTATGGCGATACCCCATGTGTGAGACTTTTCCACTACCTGGCCACATACAGAGGCCCAACATGCAAGTAGCACCTCCAGGCTTCTAACACATAGCATGTACACACCAAGAATTACACCCCAAAATACATTCTGCTGAGCAAAAGGTAAAAAAAAAAAGCTCACCTGTGGTTTTAGCAGGCAGGAATACCGTTCCAGAGCAGCCAAAGCATTTGTCCAGACAGCCAAAGGAAATGTCCAGGAATTGTCCAGGCAGCAGACAGATATGGAAAAGTATGAACATGGTTCAGTACAGTCCAAGGTTTAGCAGGCAGTTCAGGTAACAGGCATAGGCATGGCCAGTCCAGGTGGTAGGCAAAGGCATGGCAAGGTCATGTGGCAGGCAAATGCATGGCAAGGTCATGTGGCAGGCAAAAGGCATGGCCAGTTCAGGTGGCAGCAGGCAGCACTTTGTACATTGGGCCTTGGTCAGGTAAGACCTGAGGACAGGGGTAGAGGCTTCTTCCCACCCAAATCTCTACGAAGCCTCCGAGTCTCCAGACCCTAATCCGAGAAAACTAAAAACCCGGAGAAAAATGTTTTCTCCACTCGGAAAACCTTTTCTGGAGCCCCTCACATATGTGAGACCCCTGTGCTGTACAGTGGCAGGGCAAATGATCAGTTCAGGAGGCAGGCAAAAATCATGGTCATTTAACAGTCCGGGTCAATTCACGTTGAAGGCAGAAAGATGTTTGGCAGAGGCATAGTCGTTAACAGTCCGGGTCAATTTACGTTGAAGGCAGAAACATGTTTGGCAGAGGCATAGTCGTTAACAGTCCGGGTCATTCACAGAAATGGCAGATAGTGGAAAAAAATCACCTTCACTGTACTAATAGTGTAGTGAAGTATGATAGCTCCGATAGCATGTTCCAATACAGAGCCCTGGCTCGGAGGGACATTCGGGACAGTAGTATCGGGTGTCTCGGCGAATTCCTCTACTTGCACATACACGACATTTTTTTTGGGGTTTGCGACCTGTTTGGGTAAGAGGGAGGATTTCGGGAAAGTGCCTTTCATGGAGTCTGGCTAACGCATCGGAGCGAATTAGTTGAGGGGCTTGGCCTTGGGGATAGAGAAGGGCTGTGAAAACTTCTTCTTGGAATTTTAGATAGGGTAGGGAACTTTGGGTGCACTTAGAAAAAATGATATAGGAATTAAATAGGGCAAGTTGCATCAAATAAATGGCGACTTTCTTGTACCAAAATAGTGATTTCCTGGTGGCCAAGTAGGGCTGCATCATCTGGTCGTTCATATCCACCCCCCCCATGTATAGGTTGTACTCATGCACACATTTTGGCTTCTGTATGGGGCCTCCTCTTCTCTGAAGTTCCACCAAGGTGTCGTCATGTATTGTTGAAAGGATGTAGACATCTCTTTTTTTATCTCTCCACTTCACCGCTAGTACTTCTTCAGTTCGCATACTGGCCATTTCACCCTTCTTCAATTTCTTGGTGACCAATCTTTGTGGGAAGCCTTTGCGGTTGGTCCGTGCTGTCCCACAGGCCACAGTGTTCTTCAGGTACAAATGGCGGAAAAGTGGGAGACTAGTGTAGAAATTGTCTACGTAAAGGTGGTAACCTTTCCCAAGTAATGGTTGGATCAGCTGCCAGACAATTTTGCCACTTGTTCCCATGTAGGTAGGGCATCCAGGGGGGTTTAGCTGTCTGTCTTTTCCCTCATAAATCATAAAATCATATGTGTAACCCGTGGCCCTGTCACACACCTTATAAAATTTTACCCCACGTCTGGCTCTTTTACTGGGGAGGTATTGTTTTATTCCCAGTCTTCCGGTGAAGTGCACCAGGGATTCATCCACACATATGTTTCTATCAGGGGTAAACATCTCCTTGAAGCTGGCGCAAAAAAAATTGATTAGGGGCCGAATTTTGAATAACTTATCGTAACTGGGATGATTTCGAGGGAGGCATTGGGCATTGTTATTGAAGTGTAAAAATCTCATGATCATCTCATAACGGGTTCTGGGCATAAATGAAGAATAGATCGGCATGTGGTGGATAGGTCGGGTAGACCAGTAGGAATGGAGTTCATTTTTTTTTGTCAGCCCCATGTTGAGGGTTAGGCCAAGGAAAATTTTAAATTCTTCTACGGTGAGGGGTTTCCAAACAAAAGGACGGGCATATGAGGAACTGGGATTGTTGGCTATGTGTTGGCTGGCGTATAGATTACATTGCTCCACAATGTAGGTTAGGAGTTCATTGGTAAAAAATAAATGAAAATAATAAAGTGGGGTTACATTTTCCGTCTGCATCTGAGGGCCTGGCTGGGCTGTGAAAAGGGGTATTACAGGTTCTACTGATGTATCGGGCAGCCATGTTGGATACAGTAGAACATCTGGGAGGCTAGTATGGGCACTGCCTCGTTGATGGGATCCGTTGCTAGCATCTGGCCTATCTTCTAGGAAGGTTGCAGAAGTGCTGGTGGATGCCCGCCTATCCCGAAGTGCTGCGCTGCTGGTGGATGCCTGCTGGTGGATGCCCTGGAGTGCTGCGCTACTGGTGGATGCCTGCATGTCATCCTGGAGTGCTGGGCTGCTGGTGGATGCCTGCATATCATCCTGGAGTGCTGCGCTGCTGGTGGATGCCTGCTGGTGGATGCCCTGGAGTGCTGCGCTGCTGGTGAATGCCTCCTCCTGCTCATTTCTCCTGATTCTCCTTGTTAGGATTGTATCTTCCTCTGTTTCCAACTCGGAGCCACTGCTTTCCACTGGCTCATAGTCACTATCCGAGTCTGACGGAGAGAATTCCCCGCTACTCTCGTCCGACATACTCTGGAGTATTTGGAGAGCCTCCTCTGCGCTGTAAGACCTTTTTGTCATGTTGGCGGGCAGATGTGTCAGATGGCAGGCGGCAGATGTGCCAGATGGTGGGCGGCTGTGCCAGATGGTGGGTGGCAGATGTGCCTGATCGTGGGCAGATGGCGGCTGGCAGATGTGCCTAATGGCGGGCGGGCAGATGTGCCTGATGATGGTGGGCGGCTGATGTGTCAGCTGTTGACGGGCTGATGTGTCAGCTGTTGACGGGCTGATGTGTCAGCTGATGACGGGCTGATGTGTCAGCTGATGACGGTGTCAGATGGCGGGCGACAGATGTGCCTGATGGCGGGCGGCAGATGTGCCTGATGACTGGCGGGCAGATGTGCCTGATGACTGGCGGGCAGATGTGCCTGATGGCAGGCGGCAGATGTGCCTGATGGCAGGCGGGCAGATGTGCCTGATGGCAGGCGGGCAGATGTGCCTGATGGCAGGCGGGCAGATGTGCCTGCTGACTGGCGGGCAGATGTGCCTGATGGCAGGCGGGCAGATGTGCCTGATGATGGTGGGCGGCTGATGTGTCAGCTGTTGACGGGCTGATGTGTCAGCTGATGACGGGCTGATGTGTTAGCTGTTGACGGTGTCAGATGTGCCTGATGGCGGGCGGCAGATGTGCCTGATGACTGGCAGGCAGATATGCCTGATGACTGGCAGGCAGATGTGCCTGATGACTGGCGGGCAGATGTGCCTGATGACTGGCGGGCAGATGTGCCTGATGACTGGCGGGCAGATGTGCCTGATGACTGGCGGGCAGATGTGCCTGATGACTGGCGGGCAGATGTGCCTGATGACTGGCGGGCAGATGTGCCTGATGGCAGGCGGGCAGATGTGCCTGATGGCAGGCGGGCAGATGTGCCTGATGACGACGGGCTGATGTGCCGGCTGTTGGCGGACAGATGTGCCCGCTGTTGGCGGACAGATGTGCCAGTTGTTGACGGGCAGATGTTCACTGACAGGTGTTTTCACTGTTTGGGGACACGGTGTTTTGGGGACACTGTGTTTTGGGGACACTGTGTTTTGGGGACACTGTGTTTTGGGGACACTAGCTGGGTGATCAGTGGGTAAACAGCAGACAAACAGCTTTATTACTCACTGATCTCCTGGCTGCAGCACAGATCTCTCTTCCTCTCCTCACTGACAGGCTCTGTGTGAGGAGAGGAAGAGATGAGAGCAGTTACTACGCTCTCTATTTACATTACATGACGACTGTGATTGGACAGTCGTCATGTGATCAGGAGGGCCAATCACAGGGCCCTCCTGTGTTGTGCTGTCTCTGGGGGACACAGGCAGATCGGGATCGCGCCGCTGCGCGGGCACGTGGCGGCGCGATCTCCTGTCATCTGCCACCCCCTCCCCCTTGTTTACTATATGATGGCTGTGATTACACACAGCCATCGTGCGGATCAGGAGGGCAAATCACATTGCCCTCCTGCCGATCTGAGATGCGGCGTGTCCGAGTGACACGCGCGCATCGGGATTGCGCGGCTGCGCGGGAGCGCGCCCGCGTGATCCCGCTCCTTCTGAAGGACGTTCGGGAACGTCCAGTCAGAAGGAGGGAGCTCCCACCCGGCCGTTTATGTGCAGTGGCCGGGTGGGAAGTGGTTAAATAATGTAAAAAAAAACATAAAAAAATGTATAGCTTAGTTTGTTATATTGTATATAAAAATAAAATATGCAAACATTTTTTAACCACTTGCCGACCGCCTCACGCCTATATACGTGAGCAGAGCGGCACGGGCAGGCAAAATCACGTACCTGAAACGTGATTGCCTTCCCGCGGGTGGGGGGTCCGATCGGACCCCACCCGGTGCCAGCTGCGGTCGGCATTTGGCTGGGAGCATTGAGAGACGAGGGGGAAGCCATCCGATCGTGGCCCCCCCCTCGCGATCGCTCCCAGCCAATGAGAAACATCCCCTGCCTCTGTATAGTACACAGAGGCAGAGGATGTGATGTCATCTCTCCTCGGCTGGCCAGTTTCCGTTCCAGCGCCGAGGAGAGATGCACCAAACACACACACACACACAGTAGAACATGCCAGGCATACATTACACCCCCGATCCCCCCCCCCCCGATCGCCCCCCGATCCCCCCCAATCACCCCCCCCCTGTCACAAACTGACACCAAGCAGGTTTTTTTTTTTTTTTTTCCTGATTACTGCATAGTGTCAGTTTGTGACAGTTAGCAGTGGTAGGACAGTGAGTGTTACCCCCCTGTAGGTCTAGGGTACCCCCCTTACCCCCCCTAATAAAGTTTTAACCCCTTGATCACCCCCCCTCACCAGTGTCGCTAAGCGATCATTTTTCTGATCGCTGTATTAGTGTCGCTGGTGACGCTAGTTAGGGACGTAAATATTTAGGTTCGCCGTCAGTGTTTTATAGCGACAGGGACCCCCATATACTACCTAATAAATGTTTTAACCCCTTGATTGCCCCCTAGTTAACCCTTTCACCACTGATCACCATATAACCGTTACGGGTGATGCTGGTTAGTTCGTTTATTTTTTATAGTGTCAGGGCACCTGCCGTTTATTATCGAATAAAGGTTTAGCCCCCTGTAGGTCTAGGGTACCCCCCTTACCCCCCTAATAAAGTTTTAACCCCTTGATCACCCCCTGTCGCCAGTGTCGCTAAGCGATCATTTTTCTGATCGCTGTATTAGTGTCGCTGGTGACGCTAGTTAGGGACGTAAATATTTAGGTTCGCCGTCAGTGTTTTATAGCGACAGGGACCCCCATATACTATCTAATAAATGTTTTAACCCCTTGATGGCCCCCTAGTTAACCCTTTCACCACTGATCACCGTATAACCGTTACGGGTGACGCTGGTTAGTTTGTTTATTTTTTATAGTGTCAGGGCACCCGCCATTTATTACCTAAAAAAGGTTTAGACCCCTGATTGCCCGGCGTGATATGCGTCGCCCTAGGCAGCGTCAGATTAGCGCCAGTACCGCGAACACCCACGCACGCACCGTACACGCACCGTACACCTCCCTTAGTGGTATAGTATCTGAACGCATCAATATCTGATCCGATCAGATCTATACTAGCGTCCCCAGCAGTTTAGGGTTCCCAAAAACGCAGTGTTAGCGGGATCAGCCCAGATACGTTTTGCCCCTCCGCCCGGCCCAGCCCAGTCCAGCCCACCCAAGTGCAGTATCGATTGATCACTGTCACTTTTTTTTGTAGCGTTTTGGTGAACTGGCAAGCACCAGCGCCCTAGTACACCCCGGTCGTAGTCAAACCAGCACTGCAGTAACACTTGGTGACGTGGCGAGTCCCATAAGTGCAGTTCAAGCTGGTGAGGTGGCAAGCACAAGTAGTGTCCCACTGCCACCAAAAAGACAAACACAGGCCCGTCGTGCCCATAGTGCCCTTCCTGCTGCATTCGCCAATCCTAATTGGGAACCCACCGCTTCTGCAGCGCCCGTACTTCCCCCATTCACATCCCCAACCAAATGCAGTCGGCTGCATGAGAAGCATTTTCTTTATGTCCTCCCGAGTACCCCTACCCAACGAACCCCCCCCCCCAAAAAAGACGTGTCTGCAGCAAGCACGGATATAGGCGTGACACCCGCTATTATTGTCCCTCCTGTCCTGACAATCCTGGTCTTTGCATTGGTGAATGTTTTGAACGCTACCATTCACTAGTTGAGTATTAGCGTAGGGTACAGCATTCCACAGACTAGGACACACTTTCACAGGGTCTCCCAAGATGCCATCGCATTTTGAGAGACCCGAACCTGGAACCAGTTACAGTTATAAAAGTTACAGTTACAAAAAAAAAGTGTAAAAAAAAAAAACACAAACAAAAATAAAAAAAAATATTTGTCGTTTTATTGTTCTCTCTCTCTCTATTCTCTCTCTATTGTTCTGCTCTTTTTTACTGTATTCTATTCTGCAATGTTTTATTGTTATTATGTTTTATCATGTTTGCTTTTCAGGTATGCAATTTTTTATACTTTACCGTTTACTGTGCTTTATTGTTAACCATTTTTTTGTCTTCAGGTACGCCATTCACGACTTTGAGTGGTTATATCAGAATGATGCCTGCAGGTTTAGGTATCATCTTGGTATCATTCTTTTTAGCCAGCGGTCGGCTTTCATGTAAAAGCAATCCTAGCGGCTAATTAGCCTCTAGACTGCTTTTACAAGCAGTGGGAGGGAATGCCCCCCCCCCCCACCGTCTTCCGTGTTTTTCTCTGGCTCTCCTGTCTCAACAGGGAACCTGAGAATGCAGCCGGTGATTCAGCCAGCTGACCATAGAGCTGATCAGAGACCAGAGTGGCTTCAAACATCTCTATGGCCTAAGAAACCGGAAGCTACGAGCATTTTATGACTTAGATTTCGCCGGATGTAAACAGCGCCATTGGGAAATTGGGGAAGCATTTTATCACACCGATCTTGGTGTGGTCAGATGCTTTGAGGGCAGAGGAGAGATCTAGGGTCTAATATACCCCAATTTTTTCAAAAAAGAGTACCTGTCACTACCTATTGCTATCATAGGGGATATTTACATTCCCTGAGATAACAATAAAAATGATTTAAAAAAAAAAAATGAAAGGAACAGTTTAAAACTAAGATAAAAAAGCAAAAAAATAATAAAGAAAAAAAAAATAAATAAAAAGCACCCCTGTCCCCCCTGCTCTCGCGCTAAGGCGAACGCAAGCGGCGGTCTGGCGTCAAATGTAAACAGCAATTGCACCATGCATGTGAGGTATCACCGCGAAGGTCAGATCGAGGGCAGTAATTTTAGCAGTAGACCTCCTCTGTAAATCTAAAGTGGTAACCTGTAAAGGCTTTTAAAGGCTTTTAAAAATGTATTAATTTTGTTGCCACTGCACGTTTGTGCGCAATTTTAAAGCATGTCATGTTTGGTATCCATGTACTCGGCCTAAGATCATCTTTTTTATTTCATCAAACATTTGGGCAATATAGTGTGTTTTAGTGCATTAAAATTTAAAAAAGTGTGTTTTTTCCCCAAAAAATGTGTTTGAAAATCGCTGCGCAAATACTGTGTGAAAAAAAAAAAATGAAACACCCACCATTTTAATCTGTAGGGCATTTGCTTTAAAATAATATATAATGTTTGGGGGTTCAAAGTAATTTTCTTGCAAAAAAAAATAATTTTTTCATGTAATCAAAAAGTGTCAGAAAGGGCTTTGTCTTCAAGTGGTTAGAAGAGTGGGTGATGTGTGACATAAGCTTCTAAATGTTGTGCATAAAATGCCAGGACAGTTCTAACCCCCCCCAAATGACCCCATTTTGGAAAGTAGACACCCCAAGCTATTTGCTGAGAGGCATGTCGAGTCCATGGAATATTTTATATTGTGACACAAGTAGCGGGAAAGAGACAAATTTTTTTTTTTTTTTGCACAAAGTTGTCACTAAATGTTATATTGCTCAAACATGCCATGGGAATATGTGAAATTACACTCCAAAATAAATTCTGTTGCTTCTCCTGAGCACGGGGATACCACATGTGTGGGACTTTTTGGGAGCCTAGCCGCGCACGGGACCCCGAAAACCAAGCACCGCCTTCAGGCTTTCTAAGGCCGTAAATTTTTGATTTCACTCTTCACTGCCTATCACAGTTTCGGAGGCCATGGAATGCCCAGGTGGCACAACCCCCCCCCCCAAATTACCCCATTTTGGAAAGTATACACCCCAAGCTATTTGCTGAGAGGTATAGTGAGTATTTTGCAGACCTCACTTTTTGTCACAAAGTTTTGAAATTTGAAAAAAGAAAAAAAAATTTTCTGGTCTTTCTTCATTTTCAAAAACAAATGAGAGCTGCAAAATACTCACCATGCCTCTCAGCAAATAGCTTGGGGTGTCTACTTTCCAAAATGGGGTCATTTGGGGGGGGTTTGTGCCATCTTGGCATTTTATGGCCTTCAAAACTGTGATAGGTAGTGAGGAATAAAATCAAAAATGTATGCCCTTAGAAATCCTGAAGGTGGTGCTGGGTTTTCGGGGCCCCGTACGCGGCTAGGCTCCCAAAAAGTGCCACACATGTGGTATCCCCGTACTCAGGAGAAGCAGCTGAATGTATTTTGGGGTGCAATTCCACATATGCCCATGGCCTGTGTGAGCAATATATCATTTAGTGACAACTTTTTGTAAATTTTTTTTTTTTTTGTCATTATTCAATCACTTGGGACAAAAAAAATAAATATTCAATGGGCTCAACATGCCTCTCAGCAATTTCCTTGGGGTGTCTACTTTCCAAAATGGGGTCATTTGGGGGGGTTTTGTACTGCCCTGCCATTTTAGCACCTCAAGAAATGACATAGGCAGTCATAAACTAAAAGCTGTGTAAATTCCAGAAAATGTACCCTAGTTTGTAGACGCTATAACTTTTGCGCAAACCAATAAATATACGCTTATTGACATTTTTTTTACCAAAGACATGTGGCCGAATACATTTTGGCCTAAATGTATGACTAAAATTTAGTTTATTGGATTTTTTTTATAACAAAAAGTAGAAAATATCATTTTTTTTCAAAATTTTCAGTCTTTTTCCGTTGACTCGGTTGAATTGATGATAGGCAACTCCTATCCTCATATTGATTAGTGGTTCCAAATTAATAATAACTACTGCAGTAGGGAACAGACACAAAAGATACGCTCAGCATCTTTCCAAATTACTGTTCTGCCTTATTATGACGCAATTGAAGGTTTTTATGCACATGATTACGTAGGTATCACATTAATATTACAATTGTACGTTTATGGTAACAAGGGGCGTTACATAGGCAGGCTTATTCTAATCAGGACTCAAAAGAATGTAAACATTCACTGAAAACATTATTAGTGCTGTGTGCACAGTGAGGGCAGTGTGCAATACATACAAAATAGAATACAATTATATACAGAACTTACAAATTTCCATTACAGTCTCCCCTCTTTTGATCAATATTTTGATCACTAACCATACCTGCTATAACCTTTAACCTGGAACCTCCACACGCTTAGGTGGAGGTAGTCCTGGCCAAAGAGGCAAAAAACTCCATTGTGGAGAAAATAATAGCTGAGCAACTTTTTCATTACCAAATGACTTTTCATTGTGAAAAACAAATGATTGATAAGACATATTTACAGAGTACTGGCTGTACACTCCTGTGGCCAGAATGGCCTTCTAGCTTAATTGTTGGCATGCTGACTTATCAGCATATGTAAACACAGACAATTCTACATAAAATGGAAGACATACAAAAGACAAATATGACTTCAACATGGCTAAACTACTTTTCAAATATATATATCCCTTACAATTAAAGTAATTGAATCAAAAAGTACCCTAGACTGTGATCACAAGAGGGAAACAAATCAAACACAGATTTCTTTAATTTAGTCATTTTTGCAGTGTCTGCTGTGGATCCAGGTGACTTTTCCTTCACGTTTTGCAAAAACTGTACATGAAATAGATGCTGTATTGAGTCTCCAAACATTTCCTTATATATAAATGTCTCTTAAAAATCCACAAGTCACCTGGCTTTAGTTTTAGATCCTTCCAAACTTTTAGGATCTGGAATTGGGGAGAAAACACATAAATGAGTTTGTCAAAAACCTTAAAAGATCAGCAACATTCTCTATGAGATCCGAATGAAGGACTTCAGCTGCTGAGACAAAATATAAGCAAGTGAGTAACACACTCCCAAACCAAATCCCATAGGGAGAGAGTCCACCATCCCCCTTAGGGGCTTCATAAAATATAAGAAAACATTCAGGCAAAGGTTTTCTAGTTTCTTACTCTACTTTGTCTGATACATTGTAGACAGTAGGGGGTGTAAAAATAAAACCTCAAAACTTCTAGTAAGGACTCTCCTATAAAAAATGATTTCCTCTGTTACTCTCTGTACTCCCTGGCACTCTGTACTTACAAACTACTTCTGATAACACTTTTTACTGTGGCCTTTGCAGTAGCATTTGCCACTGGACATCCAAAAAACATGTCCATACAGACAAAATGCATACTTGTAAGATCCTAACTTGGGCATCTGGATATTTCTTTTTTGTAATCTCTGGGAGGGATGTTCAGCTTTTGGTAACACCTTTGGTAACAGGTAAAACAAGAAGTGGTGTGTTATAAAAACAACTGTGGAGAAGCCCTGGCTCTATCCCACGCTCATTTACTAAGGCAGCCATAACTGCTTGTGACTCATGACACGGTCCATGTGTCAAGCTGAAGGGAAAAGAGTGGCTGGCAGACATAAATGATCACCTTTTCCAAAGTTCTGTTTCATAAGAAGTTGCCCCCTGTGGACCACTTGTTCTTCTCGTTCTGGGGTCCTTAAAGTTGAATTATTAATCCCAGCTATACTGGGCCAGAACTAGGGTGGAATCTGTGAGTTGCACAGACCCATCAAGTGTCCGGGGCTGTAAATGCAGCATCCTTAGTCACCTAGTCTGCTTCCATGTGTGAAAGTTAATATGGCTACCTCAGCAAGAACCTGGAAGGCTGAAAACAGCCGATCAAATTAACTTAGCATGCTTTATTGGTTTACCTGCCGAAGTAAAAACAAACTTCTGGCCCTTTAAATGGAACCAAAAGCTCTCTATATCTCGACTATCTATATAAATATACACTCTTTTTATAGCTCACAGGCTTTGCTAAAACATGGAGCTCTGCTTCTTGAGCTGGGGAAAAAGGATCCAATGACTTTGAATACAGAGTATCCTTCTGGGTGATAAACTGCATACTCAAATGTACAAAAAATGTAATATCTGGGTCTTCAGGGAGTGTGTCCTGCACTGGGCTCACAGCAGCTGATTCCCACATCAATTTAACACATGTGTCTTTTCCTTTCTTTTGAATAAATGTACGCATTTTTCATTGTTAGATTTGTACATAAACAAACTCATATTTTAAACCTTTCATTAGACAAACATTTAGTTATCTGTATATTTGCTGCACAGAATGTCGGACCATTAAAATTTAAATGTTTGACCAAAACAATATCTAACTTTGTCTAATAGCACCTTTGCATAAAAGCTACAGCTCTGATATATCGGGATGAACCCTTCATTACTGGGTCCAGTTTGCATAAATATATTACAATGGCTTGTTTTCTATCACGCTATTTGTGTAAGAACTCCAGTCTCATGTTTCAAAAGACAACTTTTTCCTGGCAATATTATAATAAATGATAACAATACCCTGCGGTCATGGAGAGATGCCCATAAATCCAAAATATTCTTCTGCTTATACCACAGTACTTACAAGAAAAAGGGGCACATCATTTCACAATCCACACATTCTGCTTTTATTTCAAAAATAAAAATAAATAAAAACAAAAGGACCAAGAATCTGTATGATGGACCAGAAAGCATCAAAAACTATAAAACAACTGGCTGCAGGTGACATCTATCCTAACAGGGTGTGTGGACTTGATGTGATGGGTCTGTTATATTTAAATTTTATTTATAACAACTCTCACATCATGGACTGACATCAAGTTATTATCAAGAACCTTGAAATTTCATTTTTGTAGAAAAACTTCTTATGTATTCCATCCATCTTGGCTTTGTTAAATATTATGGCAGCTGTATTCCAAATAACAACCTCATCTTAATCTTTTTTTCTCTCAATAAGGGCTTATTGAATAAATGTAAAATTACAAAATTGTTATCTTAATCTAAACTAATCTCATTCATTAAAAATTTCCCCATTAACCTCGACTTCATTTCCAACCAAAGGTTGTCTAAACCAGTTTCAATATATCTATATTATTAATAAAATTGTTAAACTCATATTAGAAATTAATACTCATTATTACTTAATTTTACTTAATTTCCCTTTTTTAAATGCACTGTTTCCACTATCAAAGGATATTCAATTTGTGTAATACACGGTTAAATGTAACCTTCATTTTACCATGTTTGGAAAACAGATTCAAAATAATTGTGATCACATTGTTTACCATTAGATTCGTTACCCCGGCACATTTTGTTATAAATGTTTTGTCTAAAAAACAGAAATTGGCATGGTGTCCTTCCAGCTTATCACTGACCACATTCTTTCAGGAGAGCACAAAGGAGGGGGTCACATCTGCGTACATGACACACACAAGCAATAGAACTAAAGGTCCCAGCATTCGCACACACATACACCAATATCTCTCTAAAATCACTTACATTTTCTCATTTGTACACAACACATGCATATCACATTCTCTCACTTTCTTTTAACTCTCATTAATATTTTCCTGTCTAAATTCTACTTTCTTTATTTTGTTCAGATGTCTTTTATATCTAGCTTCTATGATCAGACGGTCAGCCAGAGTGCTCATCCCATCTTCTCTCTCTGACAACATATAAAGTATTCTGTTTTACCTCTCATTTCTCTGTTTCTGACTCTAATAGTTGTAGTGCCTGACCCCAAATTCATCCCACAACTTAACATGAAAATGTCCCTTTCTGTCTAGTGTTAATGTCACCCTTGATCCATCCTGCTCACATAGATAGCTGTTTCTCTAGCTGTTTACTCTGCATGATTCTTAGTCCCTGTGGACCTTGGTAACCCAGTTACCCATTGTGGATCCCTGTCCACTCTAACCATTAATCTAGGGGCTCAGTATAGGCGGAACCGCACCTTTGGTTCATATATAGCGCTCCTCTTGCGCTGGGCATTTTTGAGGGTCTCTTACCCTTCATTCCCTTACTTAATTCAATGCCCATAATGACTGGCCAGTCTTCTCTCTTCTCTACATGTGCCTATACCCTCTTGCCTCTAAACTACTTTATTTAGCAGATGTACTACATATACCTGTGAACAGCACTATTCTTCCCTTTCTTATCTATAACACTCCAATGGACAATAGACAGGGACAACATAACATATAACCACCAATCAATACAGTTCGATTAAGGGGAGTAAAATAGGTACCCTTTGTCCCGAAAATGCCTTACCGATCAAGGAAGTCTGATAACTCAAATGTAAGCAAAAGGCTTACCTCAGCCGGCTGATTATCAGAAATTCCCGGATCGTCTCAAGCTCCTCGTTTCGGATACTCAGGGTCACCTGGAATCCCCCTCCTGGCTGGCTCGCCATTCTGACTCGGTTGAATTGATGATAGGCAACTCCTATCCTCATATTGATTAGTGGTTCCAAATTAATAATAACTACTGCAGTAGGGAACAGACACAAAAGATACGCTCAGCATCTTTCCAAATTACTGTTCTGCCTTATTATGACGCAATTGAAGGTTTTTATGCACATGATTACGTAGGTATCACATTAATATTACAATTGTACGTTTATGGTAACAAGGGGCGTTACATAGGCAGGCTTATTCTAATCAGGACTCAAAAGAATGTAAACATTCACTGAAAACATTATTAGTGCTGTGTGCACAGTGAGGGCAGTGTGCAATACATACAAAATAGAATACAATTATATACAGAACTTACAAATTTCCATTACACCGTTTATAGCGCAAAAAATAAAAACGGCAGAGGTGATCAAATACCATCAAAAGAAAGCTCTATTTGTGGGAAGAAAAGGACGCAAATTTCGTTTGGGTAGAGCATTGCATGACCGGGCAATTAGCAGTTAAAGCGACGCAGTGCCGAATTGTAAAAAGTGCTCTGGTCAGGAAGGGGGTAAATCCTTCCGGGGCTGAAGTGGTTAAATACCCAAATTTTATGTGTAAATAACTTTACTAAAAACATTAATTTGGAGACAAAACAAATTTGGCAAATTAGAGTATAAAATTAGTCCTTGTTTTACATGTATCACTGACCAAACTGTAAAAAAACATGACTTTGACTTCTTTTTACTGCTTTAAAATATTTTAAAGAATCAAGTTTCTATATGAACACAATGTCACCAAAACAAATCTCTGATTGTCCCCTTGTTTAAAACAATATAGTATATGTCCCACTTCCATATCATAGTATCATAGGTGTCACTTATTTCTGAATTATAAGGCTAATAGCTTTAAGTTGAAAATGGCTCTGGAGCTCAACTGCTTATGGGGTTTCAGACAGTGTGCTGCCATCTCTGAAATATCTATAAGGGCACATTCACACCAGAAACTGCACATAACTGCGCATTTTTGACTGCATGTTTACATGCATTTGAAGCGTGTTTGAAGCATGCTTGATGCGTGCTTGAATGCCATTTGCATGCATTTTGCTCTGCGTTTGCAGTGCATTTTTCTATACATTTTTGGGCTTGGCTTTCTTGGCTTAAAGGGGCGCAGTGCAGTGCATTCGAAGCGCATTTGTGGTGCAGAAAAATTCAGCATGCTCTACTTTTTCTTAACCGCGTTTAACTGCACTGCAATGATGTGAACTATTCCCATAGGGTTAACTTGATTTTGGGCTGTCTATGCAGTTGGAGTGGTAAAAAAGAAAACTGCGCTATTAGATAAGTACTAAGCTGCAACTCAAGATGTTATACAACACCAAACAGAAATATAAAAAAGGGGAAGCTACGCTAAATAAATTGACCTGTGAGGTAATAGCTATGGAAAACACATGCACTCACAATAATAAAAATAATAAATTGAAAAACCAATATGATAATGATAATACACTACTACGATACCTAGGAGCAAATATGCCAGTGAGACAAAACTTCAATGGGTAATAACCCAGTGGTGTTGCAATATGACTAAGATATAAAAATAAAAATAAAAAATTAGTGAGCATATGATGACAATTACCAACTAAATGGTGACAGTAGTGAGTGCTAAACTCCAACAGGAGAATGGTAAATAATTAAATAAATAACAAAAATAAGTCCATATGTGATAGTAGTGACTATAAAAACAAGTAAAAAATATATCAAAAATAGTCCATGCAAGATAATTATTGACTCATCCACGGTGACATAAAATCCAGACACCCCAGAAAGTGTGAAGAAATAGGAAAGTGCCTCCACCTAAGCACACGCTGCCGCTTACCAGATCGCTATGGTCCCTTGTTACAGGGGACCACAGAGCGCAAATGGCTTGTAACCCAGCCTGGGATCTCTGTGCCGTACACTGAACTCCTTAGCCTCAGCGGTGATGGTTTTCACATGAGTAGAACACGGTTAATGGACCCCCATACAACAACAAAGGCTTGCATAGTGTAAAACCTTTAACAATTATTTAAACTATAAAAGACGAATGGACACTTATAGTATCTCACAAAAGTGAGTACACCCCTCACATGTTTGTAAATATTTTATTCTATCTTTTCATGTGACAACACTAAAAAAAATGACACTTTGCTACAATGTAAAGTAGTGAGTGTACAGCTTGTATAACAGTGTAAATTTGCTGTCCCCTCAAAATAACTCAACACACAGCCATTAATGTCTAAACCGCTGGCAACAAAAGTGAGTACACCCCTAAGTCAAAATGTCCAAATTGGGCCCAATTAGCCATTTTCCCTTCCTGGTGACATATGACTCGTTAGTGTTACAAGGTCTCAGGTGTGAATGAGGAGCAGGTGTATTAAATTTTGTGTTATCGCTCTCACTCTCTCATACTGGTCACTGGAAGTTCAATATGGCACCTCATGGCAAAGAACTCTCTGAGGATCTGAAAAAAAGAATTATTGCTCTAATAAAGCTGGCTTAGGCTATAAGAAGATTTCCTTAAGACCCTGAAGACCCTGAAACTGAGCTGCAGCACGGTCGCCAAAGACCATAACAGCGGTTTAACAGGACAGGTTCCACTCAGAACAGACCTTGCCATGGTCAACTAAAGAAGTTGAGTGCACGTGCTCAGCGTCATATGCAGAGGTTGTCTTTTGGGAAATAGACGTATGAGTGCTGCCAGCATTGCTGCAGAGGTTAAAGGGGTGGGGGGTTAACCTGTCAGGGCTCAGACCATACGCCGCACACTGCATCAAATTGGTCTGCATGGCTGTTGTCCCAGAAGGAAGCCTCTTCTAAAGATGATGCACAAGAAAGCTTGCAAACTGCTTGCTGAAGACAAGCAGACTAATGACATGGATTACTAGAACCATGTCCTGTGGTCTGATGAGACCAAGATAAACGTATTGGTTCAGATGGTGTCAAGCGCGTGTGGCGGCAACCAGGTGAGGAGTACAAAGACAAGCGTGTCTTGCCTACATTCAAGCATGGTGTTGGGAGTGTCATGGTCTGGGGCTGCATGAGTGCTGCCGGCACTGGGGAGCTACACTTCATTTAGGAAACCATGAATGGCAACATGTACTGTGACATACTGAAGCAGAGTATGATCCCATCCCTTCGGAGACTGGGCCACAGGGCAGTATTTCAACATGATAACGACCCCAAACACACCTCCAAGACGACCATGCCTTGCTAAAGAAGCTGAGGATAAAGGTGATGGACTGGCCAAGCATGTCTCCAGACCTAAACCCTATTAAGCATCTGTGGGGCATTCTCAAATGGAAGGTGGAGGAGCGCAAGGTCTCTAACATCCACCAGCTCTGTGATGTCGTCATGGAGGAGTGGAAGAGGACTCCAGTGGCAACCTGTGAAGCTCTGGTGAACTCGATGCCCAAGAGGATTAAGGCATTGCTGGAAAATAATGGTGGCCATACAAAATATTGACACTTTGGGCCCAATTTGGACATTTTCACTTTTGTTGCCAGCGGTTTAGACATTAATGGCTGTGAGTTGAGTTATTTTAAGGGGACGGAAAATTTACACTGTTATACAAGCTGTACACTCATTACTTTACATTGTAGCAAAGTGTAATTTCTTCAGTGTTGTCACATGAAAAGATAGAAGAAAATATTTACAAAAATGTGAGGGGTGTACTCACTTTTGTGAGATACTGTACATTCAAGTGGAGTATAAACAGCATTAAAAAATCTAGCCGGCTGGCTCTTGATAGCAGCCCATAGCTTCCGGGACTAGCGTAACTTGTGGTGACGTCAGTACGCCGCTCCTCTCTACGCATTTCGTTACTCAAAAGGACGTTGTCACGGGGCACGGGCGGCGTCCTGACGCACCGCTTAAATACACATAACGCATAACCAAGCCTCGGTCTGAGTCCCAGGACAACGCCAAATGGCGCCATCTTGGTTAATGGAAACAAATAAAATGTGTATACAAAAGTATCCACATAGTGAGGGCAAATCGTGAGCATCCATGTACTGTTAATAGACATAGATATCTCGAAGACTGCCAGCCAAAGACAATGTAAAGGCAAAATCTAACATAAAAGAAATGGTAAAACCACATACAAACACGGATGTGATCGACCACTGGTCACCAACGGGCAAAATCATGCGCAACCGCACGATAATGTGTGATTTAAGACAGTAATCAAAGAATATTAAAAAATATTAAATTGTTAAAATTGTATGAATAAAAAGTCACTAGGAGTTGTCAATAAAGGAATTAATATCAACATCTATATTCAAACCAAAAGGGGTATAGCATTTAATCTTATGCACCCATGACATCTCTAGTTTAGAGATGCTCCTGACTAAACAGCTACCCCTCCAATGAGGCCTATATTTATCGATGCCCAAAAATATAGTGTTGGATGGATCCCTGCTGTGCACAGTGAGGTAGTGTTTTGACACCGAATACTTGTTAAAGCCCCTACGTATATTGTTTATACGTATATTGTTTATATGCTCACTTAAGCGTACCTGCAATGGTCGCTTAGTCGGGCCCACGTACTGCAGGCCACACGGACACTGAAGCATATACACAACTCCCACCGTGGAGCAGGTAATGAATGGCTCGATGGCAAAGCTCCTAGAAGTGCAACTTGAACTAAAACTCATGGTCCTTCTGGCCCCATTTAAGGAACAGACCTGACACTTTCTGCATTGGTAATAACCAGTAAGTTCAGAGAAAAACGTGGATCTTATACTGGGAGGTAGGGATGAGCTGAACACCACCCGGTTCGGTTCGCACCAGAACCCGCGAACGGACTGAAAGTTCGCACAAACGTTAGAACCCCATTGACGTCTATGGGACTCGAACGTTCGAAATCAAAAGTGCTCATTTTAAAGGCTAATTTGCATGGTATTGTCCTAAAAAGGGTTTGGGGACCCGGGTCCTACCCCAGGGGACATGTATCAATGCAAAAAAAACTTTTAAAAATGGCCGTTTTTTCGGGAGCAGTGATTTTAATGATGCTTAAAGTAAAAAAAAAAAAAGTGAAATATTCCTTTAAATATCGTACCTGGGGGGTGTCTATAGTATGCCTGTAAAGTGACGCGTGTTTCCCGTGTTTAGAACAGTCCCTGCACCAAATGTCATTTTTAAAGGAAAAAATCTCATTTAAAACTGCTTGCGGGTTTAATGTAATGTCGGGTCATGGCAATATGGATGAAAATCAGTGAGACAAACGGCATGGGTACCCCCCAGTCCATTACCAGGCCCTTTGGGTCTTGTATGGATATTAAGGGGAACCCCGCACCCAAATTAAAATAAGGAAAGGTGTGGGGCCACCAGGCCCTATATACTATGAACAGCAGTATACAGGCGGTGCAAAAAAGACAGGGACTGTAGGTTTGTTGTTAAGTAGAATCTCTTTGTAATTTTGAACGGGTACATTTTTAACGTGTTTAGCTCCAGCCAAAAAATCTTTTTTAAGCTTTTTGGCAAAACATAGGGAAGGGTTATCACCCCTGTGACATTTGTTTTGCTGTCTTTCCTCCTCTTCAGAAGATTTCACCTCACTTTTTGTCCCAATGAAAAATGTTTTTTGAAAATTTGTTTTTTTTTGTGGAACAAGGATTGGAAAGCATCAGTGGAAAGGAGAAATGTTTTTCCCATATTAACTCTTACAGGAGAGAATTTCCCTTCCTAGGGGTAGATTTCATCTCACTTCCTGTTGTCTCCTTCCGTTTGCAAGTAGGAGTTGTTTGTAAGTTAGATGTTTGAAAGTAGGGTCCTGCCCTATATACTCAGCAGAAATTTGGGCCTTAGGTGTTGCTGTGGCCACAACACTGTAAGCCCTCACAGGGCCCTGCTGTGAAATATTAGATCAAGAATTTTAATTACATGCCCCTGTTGAACAGGAGCTGAAAAATTAGACCTTAGGCACTGGTGCTGGTGCGACAACACTGCAACCCCTCACAGACACTCTAGTTGGAACGCAGGAACGAGCCCTGCTGCAAAGTATTGCATCAAAAATTGTAATTACACGCCCCTGTTAAACAAGGGCTGAAAAATTGGGCCTTAGGCACTGGTGCTGGTGCCACAACACTGCAACCCCTCACAGACACTCTAGTTGGAATGCAGGAACGAGCCCTGCTGCAAAGTATTGCATCAAAAATTGTAATTACACGCCCCTGTTAGACAGGGGCAGAAAAATTGGGCCTTAGGCACTGGTGCTGGTGCCACAACACTGCAACCCCTCACAGACACTCTAGTTGGAATGCAGGAACGAGCCCTGCTGCAAAGTATTACATCAAAAATTGTAATTACACGCCCCTGTTAAACAGGGGCTGAAAAATTGTGCCTTAGGCACTGGTGGTGGCGCCCAGAACCAAAAATGTTCTTACAAGCTATCAGCGTGATGATTGAGGAGGAAGAGGATAATTACTCGGGCATAGTCACTCAGCATCAGCATAGGCAGTCTTTGAAGGGATCTGAGATTTCAAAAAAAATTATTCGGTTACATCAGCATCAGGTGCTTGGTAGCTGGTGGTGATCCAAGACTGATTCATTTTTATGAAGGTCAGTCGATCAACCGAGTCGGTGGACAGACGCACCCTGTGATCGGTTACCACACCTCCAGCAGCACTGAATGTGCGTTCCGAAAGAACGCTGGATGCAGGACAGGCCAGTAGCTCAATTGCATACTGTGCAAGCTCTGGCCAGTGATCCATCCTCAAGACCCAGTAACCCAGAGGATTTTTGGTGGGAAAGGTGTCCAAGTCTGATCTTGCCCCTAGGTATTCCTGCACCATGTAAAACAGACGCTGGCGATGGTTGCTGGAACCGATCATACCTTGGGGCTGCGGACCAAAAAATTTTCTGAACGCATCGGTCAGACGGCCACCTTCTCCACCGCTCCTTCTTTGACTGACCGAAGCCTCAGCAACACGTTGTCCAGAAACAGGAGTTTGTAACCTCCCAGTCTCTGGGAACGCGTTGCACAGACCTTTCTGCAAGGCCTCCCGAAGATGTTTCATCCTCTGCTCCCTCTGCGATGGCAAGATAAGGTCCGCAACCTTACCCTTGTAACGTGGATCAAGGAGGGTTGCCAGCCAGTATTGGTCCTTCTCCTTGATACCACGAATACGAGGATCCTTATGCAGGCTTTGCAGGATCAGGGAGGCCATGCAGCGTAGGTTTGCTGAGGCATTCGGTCCGAAGTCCTCTGGGTCACTAAGGATGACATGGTCCGCAGCCACCTCCTCCCAGCCACGTACAAGTCCATGTGTTTCTTGGGACTGATCCCTTAAAGACTGCTGCTGATGCTGAGTGCCAGGCTCCACCTCCATACTGACACAATCTTCCTCCTCCTCCTCCTCCTCCTCTTCCTGTGTGATCGGCGGGCACGCAGGAACACTGTCTGGATAAAGGGGGCCTTGAGAGCTAAGGAAGTCCTCCTCTTCCTGCCTCTGTTCTGCCTCAAGTGCCCTGTCCATTATTCCACGCAGCGTGTGCTCCAACAGGTGGACAAGGGGGACAGTGTCACTGGTGCATGCACTGTCACTGCTCACCATCCTCGTGGCCTCCTCAAATGGTGACAGGACAGTGCATGCATCCCTGATCATGGCCCACTGGCGTGGGGAAAAAAAACCAAGCTCCCCTGACCCTGTCCTGGTGCCATAGTCGCACAGGTACTCATTGATGGCCCTCTGCTGCGTGTGCAGCCGCTGCAGCATGGCCAACGTTGAGTTCCACCTGGTGGGCATGTCACAGATTAGGCGGTTCTTGGGCAGGTTAAACTCCTTTTGGAGGTCTGTCAGCCGAGCACTGGCATTATATGACCGGCGGAAATGCACACAGACTTTCCTGGCCTGCCTCAGGACATCCTGTAAGCCCGGGTACCTGCCCAAGAACCGCTGCACCACCAAGTTAAGGACGTGAGCCAAACAGGGCACATGGGTCATTTGTCCCTGTCGGAGGGCAGAGAGGAGGTTGGTGCCATTGTCGCAAACCACCATTCCTGCCTTAAGTTGGCGTGGCGTCAACCACCTCTGAACCTGCCCCTGCAGAACTGACAGAACCTCTGCCCCAGTGCGGCTCCTGTCCCCCAAGCACACCAGCTCAAGCACCGCATGGCATCTTTTGGCCTGCATACTTGCGTATCCCCTTGAACGACTACGGAGCACCGCTGGTTCCGAGGAAGAGGCCATGGAGGAAGAAGAAGAGGAGGGGGTGGAGGAGAGAGGTGTGTCACAATCATTAGCATTTTGGAGGCATGGTGGCGGAACAACCTCCAACACTACTGCACCTTGTCCTGCATCCTTCCCAGCTGCCAGCAGAGTCACCCAATGCGCCGTGAAACTTAGGTAACATCCCTGTCCATGCCTGCTGGACCATGAGTCAGCGGTAATATGCACCTTACCGCTGACCGCCCTGTCCAGCGAGGCATGGACATTGCCTTCCACATGCCGGTAGAGAGCCGGAATCGCCTTCCGTGAGAAAAAGTGGCGTTTGGGTACCTGCCACTGAGGAACCACACATTCCACAAACTCACGGAAGGGGGCAGAGTCTACCAACTGAAAAGGCAGCAGTTGAAGTGCTAGCAATTTTGCCAAGCTAGCATTCAACCGCTGGGCATGTGGATGGCTGGGAGCAAACTTCTTTCGGCGGTGCAGCAGCTGGGGCAGGGAAATTTGCCTGGTACAATCTGACGTCGGTGTACCAAAATCAGATTGCCCACAAGTACTTGGCTGTGACACACCTAATTCTACACCTTCATTCCTCTCAGTGCAGGTCTCAGAGAGGACTGAAGGTCTAGTGGGGTTGGAAATCTCAGCTGATGAGGAGCAAGGAGAGGTCCTCTTTGTTCTTTGGTGTGGGTCTTTTAGATACGCTTGCCAACGAACTGCATGGCAGGTCAACATATGTCTGGTCAAGCATGTGGTACCCAAGCGGGAGATGTTTTGGCCACGTGAGATACACTTGAGACATATGTTGCAAATAGCAGCGGTGCGATCTGATGCACTCGTCTCAAAAAAGGCCCACACCAAAGAACTTTTTGAATAACGCGCAGAGACTGCAGCGCCCTGCACATGTGGAGCTTTGGGGTGTGATGCAGTCAATGTGCTGCCCTTAGGCTGGCCCCTGGAGGGCATCCTGCCTCGTTGGTGATGTGCCGCCTCCTCCTCCTCCTCCTCCTCTCTCCTATCAGGCACCCACGTTGAGTCAGTGACCTCATCATCCCCTCCCTCCTCATCACTGGAGCAAATCTGGCAGTATGCTGCAGCAGGGGGAGCATGACTGCCAGATTGCTGTCCTTCTTGGGCACCCCCTCTGTCCGTGCTCATGTTACTGCCTTCATCGAGCTCAGTATCATCATCAGAGCCTTCCAAACGCTGGGCATCCTCCTGGAGCATGTACCCAACACTGTGGTCAAACAGTTCGAGGGACTCCTCAGGAGGACATGGTGGAGCTAGGGAAGGAGTCACTGATGACATTGAGCCGAGGGAAGAGGCCGCTGCTTTGCCAGACAAAGCACCCTGGGCATGGGTGAGAGAGGATGAGGAGGATGAGGACGGCTTGGTCATCCACTCGACCAAGTCTTCCGCATGTTGCGGCTCAACACGGCCAGCTGCCGAAAAAAAGGCCAAGCGTGTCCCATGGCCACGTGCTGATGAGGATGCACCGTCTCCACGACCAGCACTAGACACAGAGCCTGCTTGCCCTCTCTTATTGGCTTGTGACTGTCTGCCTCTCCTTCTTGGCCTTCCAGACATACTAATGGCCTGTAGCTGCACTAAGCTGGGATATATATATATATATATTTATATATATATATATATATATATATATATATATATATATATATATATATATATATATATATATATATATATATATATATATATATATATATATATATATATATATATATATATACACATATATATATACACATATATATATATATATATATATATATATATATATATATATATATATATATATATACTGATACTGCAGCTAGCAAAATCAACTGCCTGCCTGTAGTATGAGAACACCACCAACCTTCTACAGGTAGCTTTAGCTGAACACTGTGAGGTGGACATACCCCACTAACTTGTAGGTTTAGCTGAACACTGTGAGCAGGACGCACTGCACTAACTGTAAATAGTCTAGCTGCCTGACCGTGGTACTAATAGGATCAAAAGAACACCAGTAATTTTCTTCAGGTAGCTTTATATACTGTAACAAGACAAGCCTGCCTGTCAGTAGGAAGATAACAGGAACGGATCTAGCTGAACACTGTGAGCAGGACGCACTGCACTAAATGTAAATAGTCTAGCTGCCTGACCGTGGTACTAATAGGATCAAAAGAACACCAGTAATTTTCTTCAGGTAGCTTTATATACTGTAACAAGACAAGCCTGCCTGTCAGTAGGAAGATAACAGGAACGGATCTAGCTGAACACTGTGAGCAGGACGCACTGCACTAAATGTAAATAGTCTAGCTGCCTGACCGTGGTACTAATAGGATCAAAAGAACACCAGTAATTTTCTTTAGGTAGCTGTAAATACTGTAACAAGACAAGCCTGTCTGTCAGTAGGAAGATAACAGGAACGGATCTAGCTGAACACTGTGAGCAGGACGCACTGCACTAAATGTAAATAGTCTAGCTGCCTGACCGTGGTACTAATAGGGTCAAAAGAACACCAGTAATTTTCTTCAGGTAGCTTTATATACTGTAACAAGACAAGCCTGCCTGTCAGTAGGAAGATAACAGGAACGGATCTAGCTGAACACTGTGAGCAGGACACACTGCACTAAATGTAAATAGTCTAGCTGCCTGACCGTGGTACTAATAGGGTCAAAAGAACACCAGTAATTTTCTTCAGATAGCTTTATATACTGTAACAAGACAAGCCTGCCTGTCAGTAGGAAGATAACAGGAACGGATCTAGCTGAACACTGAGAGCAGGACGCACTGCACTAAATGTAAATAGTCTAGCTCCCTGACCGTGGTACTAATAGGATCAAAAGAACACCAGTAATTTTCTTCAGGTAGCTTTATATACTGTAACAAGACAAGCCTGCCTGTCAGTAGGAAGATAACAGGAACGGATCTAGCTGAACACTGTGAGCAGGACGCACTGCACTAAATGTAAATAGTCTAGCTGCCTAACCGTGGTACTAATAGGATCAAAAGAACACCAGTAATTTTCTTCAGGTAGCTTTATATACTGTAACAAGACAAGCCTGCCTGTCAGTAGGAAGATAACAGGAACGGATCTAGCTGAACACTGTGAGCAGGACGCACTGCACTAAATGTAAATAGTCTAGCTGCCTGACCGTGGTACTAATAGGATCAAAAGAACACCAGTAATTTTCTTCAGGTAGCTTTATATACTGTAACAAGACAAGCCTGCCTGTCAGTAGGAAGATAACAGGAACGGATCTAGCTGAACACTGTGAGCAGGACGCACTGTACTAAATGTAAATAGTCTAGCTGCCTGACCGTGGTACTAATAGGATCAAAAGAACACCAGTAATTTTCTTTAGGTAGCTGTAAATACTGTAACAAGACAAGCCTGCCTGTCAGTAGGAAGATAACAGGAACGGATCTAGCTGAACACTGTGAGCAGGACGCACTGCACTAAATGTAAATAGTCTAGAAGATAACAGGAACGGATCTAGCTAAACTGAATACAGTGTAAATATATATATGCAACACCTGGGATGCATATATATACACAATACACTTTAAGTGCAGCTAACTGACTGACTGTCCTGCCTAATCTAGCTAACTCAAATGAAATGACACTGTCTCTCTCTCTCTCTAAGCACACCGGAACACACTGCACAGGGCCGCCGTGCAGGCGGCCTTATATAGTGTGGGGCGTGTACTAAATCCCCTGAGCCATAATTGGCCAAAGCCTCCTTGGCTTTGGCCAATTACGGCTCTCTGTTCAGGCGGCGCTGTGATTGGCCAAGCATGCGGGTCATAGTGCATGCTTGGCCAATCATCAGCAAGCAATGCACTGCGATGCCGCAGTGAATTATGGGCCGTGACGCGCCACACGAATTTGGCGCGAACGGCCCATATCGTTCGCAATTCGGCGAACGACCGAACAGCCGATGTTCGAGTCGAACATGGGTTCGACTCGAACACGAAGCTCATCCCTACTGGGAGGGTTCAAGATATTAGGAGCCAATTTATCCTTCAAAGAAGGGGCACCGCTAAAGACCACCTGGCAGAATCGACTTAAGCACCCTATCATTTTTAAGGATGTGCCAGTGTTTCTTCACTGTATGTTTGACACTGGAGTGTTGACACAAGAAATTGGTGATAAATGGGTTACGAAATACAGCATTCTTGCGACCTCCAGTAATCTCTTTCAATAAGTTGGTTCTGTCAACACACTTGATCTGATCAAGGGTGTTAGTAAGAGACTCAAGAGCATATCCTTTATCCACAATTCTTTGAGTGAGAACCTGAGCTTGTGCCAGAAAAACACTCTGTTCAGTACAGCTGCGCTTTAGTCTCAGGTACTGACTCTTTGGCACAGATCTAAGCCAGGAGGCATGATGACAACTATCGTTTGGAATGAACGAATTTCTGTCAGTGGGTTTGAAATTTGTAGATGTAACGAAACTCTCTCCACTGACAGAAATGGTAAGGTCCAAAAAATTAATTTTCTCCCGGCTGGCCTCATAGCTAAGATGTATCCCCCTATCGTTGGTATTAAGGGAATGCATAAAATCCGAGAGATCAGTCTCACTGCCATCACACAGGAGCAGGATGTCGTCTATGTAACGAGCTCACAAGGTCACCTCAGGCCTTGGCTGGACATGGACGACATCCTCCTCCCATTTGGCCATAAATAGGTTTGCCAAACTGGAGGCATATTTAGCCCCCATAGTGACACCCCTATCTTGGCGGAAAAAATGGCCATCAAAACAGAAAAAGTTGTGAGCAACTGCATACTCCAACAACAACATGATAAAGTCAATCTGTTCTTGAGGTAGATTAGAAGCTCTAGTCAAATAAAATGACACAGCATCTAAGCCCAACTGGTGGGGGATCACAGTATAGAGTGAAGTGACATCAGCAGTCACCAACCAAGTCCCCTCATGGGCCTTATGATTGGAGACAAGGTTGATGACATGCTGAGTGTCCTTCACATACTGTTTGAAGACATCATACGCACCAAGGGCTGCAAAGAGATGTCAATGTTCTTGCCCACCCAGGAGGTGATGGAATCTATCCCACTGACTATGGGACGTCCTGGGGGGGCAAGTGAGACTCTTATGCACCTTCGGTAAATAATAAATTATAGAGATCCTTGGTGCTTTAGGCACCAAGAATCCCATTTTCTTCTTATTTAGAATGTTCAAATTAAAACCCCTAGTGACAATTAACTCTAATGCACTCCTATACCTCTCACTGGGATTAGACGGCAGAGGGGTGAAAGTGGCATCGTCTCCCAAAATACGGTACTTTTCTTCCATATGATCAACTTTATCAAAGATGACTATGCCTCCCCCTTGTCCGCGGGACGCATAACTACATTTTTATTAGCGCAAAGAGAATCAATACCTAGATCTATATCTCTTTTATTTCTAACCAATTTGACTTGCATTTCATCAAGGTCTTTCAGGGCCAGATCTCTGAAAACTCTCAATGAAGGAGATAGATGTCCCGGAGGATTAAACAATGAAGCGTTAGAAAGGCCCGAGTGAGAGAAGCCCAGAGATGCCGTGCCTGAAGGGTTAAAAGGGTTTGAAGCTAAATATCTCTGGACATTCAATTTCCGGACATATTTATGGATGTCCATATATGTCTGGAACTTACTAATATTATGGGGCGGGGCAAATTTTAGACCCCTGTCAAGAACTCTCATCTCAGAGTCTGTCAGGGTCTGGGAACTGAAATTGAAGATGCCAGTGACTACTACATCCTTTGTCTTTTTGGACTGAGTGCGCCTCCCCCCTCGAGTTCCTCTCTTAATTCGACCACCCTTTTTATTCCTTGACTGGGCCTGGGAAAACCCCAATTTTGTTGTCCGTAACCATCAGCATGATTGGTCTCTCGGTAGTCACCATGGTTGAAACCATAGTATCCATCCGAAGTACCAACATTGTCTCCCACTTTAGGAGGTGGTTGATATACACCTTCATTGGGGCCACCGATATCTCTTAAAGGTAGAAACCTGTTCTGAGTATGAATATTATAATCAGACTCATAGTCTGCATCATAGTGAACCACCTAATGGTTGCTATATGTATACGGTTGACTATACCCCTGACTGCGAGGATGAGATTGAACAGGAATATGGTTATCAGAATAACCATGTTTGGAGTTGGAATACAAACCACGTCTACGAGGGGGCGGCGGGCCCTGTGTCCAGCCACGTCCCTGGGCATGTGGGGGGCCCTGGTTACTGTGATGTTGCTGGCCCCGCCCATAGGGTCGAGATGGAGAAGACCCATTCTGATGACCACCACCACCTCTTCCCGAGTTCCCATAATTAGGGTAAAAAGGGCGTTTCCCACCTCCCGCCTGAACAAGGGCCTGAGCCCCTCTAGCAGGAGAACGGACTCTCCCCATTCCGGGAAGAGTATGGTTATTTTGTGAGCCCTGTGGCCTCACCCTGGATTGATTAATAACCTGAGGGGTGGTATCCATAGCCGAATTAGCCGCAACGGCTTGTTAGGCTAGGAGTTTTTTCTGCCACTCAACGACCGTTTGGGATTCATAGTCCGCAATATCTCTATTGTATTTCTTTTTCTTTTTAATTTTTTGCTCTCTCTCCTCTTTTTCAAGTAGTTTGAGCAAATTTTTCGACCTTTCCACATATTCCTCACCAGGAACCTAACTAGAAATCACAGGGCCCCATAGCAAAATGTTGTATGCCCCCCCCCCCAAAAAAATGGCGGGGCTTAAATTAAATAGTGGGCGTGGCTCAAAGGAGGAAGGAAGGAAGGAAGGAAGGAAGGAAGGAAGGAAGGAAGGAAAGAAGGAAGGACTAGATCCTACACCACAATAGCAATATATGTATTCCAGAAAGTTTAACAATCAACAGATAAAGATACTCCAAACACCTGGTGTTAGCGCTTCAATCATTCTCACCTGTGCCCAATGCAGAGTGACCAGTGCTCAATGTGGCCTACCTGTTCCCAATGCAGCGTGGCTTGCCCATGCCCAATGCTGCCTCACTTGTGCCCAATGCAGCCTCACCTGTCCCCAATGCAGCCTTACCTGTGCCCAATGCAGCGTGTCCAGTGCCCAATGCAGCGTGTCCAGTGCCCAATGCAGCATGTCCAGTGCCCAATGCAGCGTGACCTGTGCCCAATGCAGCATGACCTGCCTGTGCTCAATGCAGCATGACCTGCCTGTGCCCAATGAAGCGTGTCCAGTGCCCAATGCAGCCTCACCTGTGCCCAAAGTGGCCTGCCTGTTCCCAATGCAGTGTGGCCTGCCCGTGCCCAATACAGCCTCACCTGTGCCCAATGCAGCCTCACCTGTGCCCAATACTGCCTCACCTGTGCCCACCTGTGCAAAATTCAGCCTCACCTGTGCCCACCTGTTCCCAATACTGCGTGACCCGTGCCTAATATAGCCTCATCAGTGCCCACCTGTGCCCAATGCAGCCTCACCTGTGCCCAATACTGCCTCACCTGTGCCCACCTGTGCCCAATGCAGCCTCGCCTGTGCCCACCTGTGCCCAATGCAGCGTGACCCGTGCACAATGCAGCCTCACCTGTGCAGAGGAAGAGGCGATCCAGTGGCGGAACTACTTGGAAGGAAGAGGAATGCCTACTGCAGCCCTCAAATGGCTGTTGGCGAGCGGGGGGGGGGGGGGGCGAGCACTGCCCGCACTGTCCCCCAGCCAGGGTAAGTGAGGAGAGGAAGAGGCAAGCTTTCTACGAACAGAGAGCTGTAATAGCTTTCATTTGAATTTCCTGTGTTCCCGGGGCTCACCGTCACATAGCCTCACCTCTTGGCCCAGCGCCTTTGATGACGTCACATGTCCCGCATTGGACCGGTGTTCTGTCTATCAAAGGCGCCGGGCCAAGAGGTGGGGCTATGTGACGGTGAGCCCCGGGAACACAGGAAATTCTAATGAAAGCTATTACAGCGGACCATCTCGCTCTCTGCTCGTAGACAGCTTGCCTCTTCCTCTCCCCACTTCCCCTGGCTGGGGGGCCGTGCGGGCGGTGCTCGCCCACCCGCAGTATGCATTCTTCATCCTCCCCACAGGTCCCTCTCGGCTGCGGGCGCCATAGCACCCACATGGGTCGCTATGGCGGTAGTTCTGCCACTGTTCCTCACTAGCTTTAAAGGGAATGATCTTCTCCTTAATGAGTTTGATCTCGTCATCCAGTCTCCCTATTTACTGGCTTTCCTCTCAAACAAAATTTTCAAAAAGTTGATGCCAGCTTCATTGAAATATTTGTACCACCCTTCAAGCTCGACCTCGCCCCTTTGGGGGAATACTTCCCACCTCAAACTACGGGGGACCATATGATCCGGAAATGCACCAAAGAAGGGTTTTACTTAGTGAGGTTGTTACAGAAGTGTTGTGTGCAGGGGCAGTGGGGGGCCCGTGAGAGGCTCCGCAATACAAGTCTAGTAGGGATTCAGGAAGCGGCTGTAATAATACCTCGCACAGCGCGCTGCTCCCCGCAGGCCCCTTCTTCCTTACCGTCCACCCCTCTTTCCACCCCAGGTGCTTGTACTGTACATGGCATCACCTGGGACAGACGAGAAGAGAGGAGGGGCCAGCAGGGAGCAGCGCACTGTGAGCGGTATTACAGGCATTGGGTGAGGCTTTTTTTTTTATTGGAGTACCATGGTCGCCATCACAGGGGTGGGAGAGGGCGGTGCAGCAGCAAGTACAGGTGTAGGGGGCCGGTGCCCGGGCCCCAAAAGGACGCAGGAGGCCCCATGTAACTCTCACGGTCCTCCCCCTGCATGGTCTCCTCCTGTGCCCTCCACCAACCCACAGTGTCCCCTGGTGCCCTCCACCCCCACAGTGTCCCCCTGTGCCCTCCACCCTCCGTGTCCCCCTGTGCCCTCCACCCCCCACGGTGTCCCCTTGTGCCCTCCACCCCACCACAGTGACCCCCTGTGCCACCCACCAACAGTGTCCCCCTGTGCCCTCCACCCCCACATTTGTCCCCCTGTGCCCTCCACCCACCGTGTCCCCCTGTGCCCTCCACCCCACAGTGTCCCCTTGTGCCCTCCACCCAAGCACAGTGACCCCTGTGCCACCCACCCACAGTGTCCCCATGTGCCACCCATCCACAGTGTCCCAATGTGCCCTCCACCCCCCACAGTGTCCCCATGTGCCACCCACCCACAGTGTCCCCCTGTGCCCTCCACCCCCCCACAGTGTCCCCCTATGCCCTCCACCCCCACAGTGTCCCCCTATGCCCTCCACCCCCACAGTGTCCCTCTGTGCCCTCCACCCCCCACAGTGACCCACGGTGCCACCCACAGTATCCCTCTGTGCCACCCACCCACAGTGCCCCCCCTGTGCCCTACACCCCCCACAGTGTCCCCCTGTGCCCTTCACCCCCCCATGGTGTCCACCTGTACCCTTCACCCCCCACAGTGTCCCCCTGTGCCTTCCATCCGCCCACGGTGTCTCCCTGGGCCCTTTACCCACCTACAGTGTCTCCCTGTGCCCTTCACCCCCCACGGTGTCCCCCTGTGCCCTTCACCCCCCACAGTGTCACCCAGTGCCCTCCATCCCCCCATGGTGTCTCCCTGTGCAATCACCCACAGTGTCCCCCTGTACCCTCCACCCACATACAGTGCCACCCAACCACAGTGTCCCCCTGTGCCCTCCACCCCCCCTACAGTGTCTACTTGTGCCCTTCAACCCCCCAAGGTGTTTCCCTGTGCCCTCCAACCGTTGTTACAGAAGTGTTGTGTGCAGGGGCAGTGGGGGGCCCGTGAGAGGCTCCGCAATACAAGTCTAGCAGGGAATCAGGAAGCGGCTGTAATAATACCTCGCACAGCGTGCTGCTCCCCGCAGGCCCCTTCTTCCTTACCGTCCACCCCTCTTTCCACCCCAGGTGCTTGTACTGTCATGGCATCACCTGGGACAGACGAGAAGAGAGGAGGGGCCAGCAGGGAGCAGCGCACTGTGAGCGGTATTACAGGCATTGGGTGAGGCTTTTCTTTTTATTGGAGTACCATGGTCGCCATCACAGGGGTGGGAGAGGGCGGTGCAGCAGCCAGTACAGGTGTAGGGGGCCGGTGCCCGGGCCCCAAAAGGACGCAGGAGGCCCCATGTAACTCTCATGGTCCTCCCCCTGCATGGTCTCCTCCTGTGCCCTCCACCAACCCACAGTGTCCCCTGGTGCCCACCACCCCCCACAGTGTCCCCCTGTGCCCTCCACCCACCATGTCCCCCTGTGCCCTCCACCCCCCACGGTGTCCCCTTGTGCCCTCCACCCCACCACAGTGACCCCCTGTGCCACCCACCAACAGTGTCCCCCTGTGCCCTCCACCCCCACATTTGTCCCCCTGTGCCCTCCACCCACCGTGTCCCCCTGTGCCCTCCACCCCACAGTGTCCCCTTGTGCCCTCCACCCAAGCACATTGACCCCTGTGCCACCCACCCACAGTGTCCCCATGTGCCACCCACCCACAGTGTCCCAATGTGCCCTCCACCCCCCACAGTGTCCCCATGTGCCACCCACCCACAGTGTCCCCCTGTGCCCTCCACCCCCCCACAGTGTCCCCCTATGCCCTCCACCCCCACAGTGTCCCCCTGTGCCCTCCACCCACCACAGTGACCCACGGTGCCACCCACAGTATCCCTCTGTGCCACCCACCCACAGTGCCCCCCTGTGCCCTCCACCCCCCCACAGTGTCCCCCTGTGCCCTTCACCCCCTCATGGTGTCCACCTGTACCCTTCACCCCCCACAGTGTCCCCCTGTGCCTTCCATCCCCCCACGGTGTCTCCCTGGGCCCTTTACCCACCTACAGTGTCTCCCTGTGCCCTTCACCCCCCACGGTGTCCCCCTGTGCCCTTCACCCCCCACAGTGTCACCCAGTGCCCTCCATCCCCCCCATGGTGTCTCCCTGTGCAATCACCCACAGTGTCCCCCTGTACCCTCCACCCACCTACAGTGCCCTGCTGTGTACCCCTGATGTGCCCTACTGTGTGCCCCTTGCCCTGCTGTGTACCGCCTGTTGTACTCTACTGTGTGCCCTGTGATGTGCTCTGCTGTGTTCCCCATGCCCTGTGATGTGTTGTGTACTCCCTGATGTGCCCTACTGTGTGCCTCATGCCCTGGGATGTGTGCCTCCGGCCCTGTGATGTGCGCTGCTGTGTACCGCCTAATGTACCCTGTTCTCAATGATGTGCCCTGGGATGTGCCCTACTGTGTGCCCTGTGCTCTGCTGTGTACCCTACTGTGTGCCACATGTACTGTGATGTGTGGCATGCCCTGCTGTGTACCTCCTGATGTGCCCTGTTATGTGCCCCGCTGTGTACCCCCTGATATGCCCTGTACCCCTGTGATGCACCATGCTGTGCTCAATAATTTGCCCTGCTGTGTACAGCATAATAAACCCTGCTGTGTACCTCGTGATGTGCCCTACTGTGTGCACTGTGATGTGCCCCATGCCCTGTGATGTGCTCAGTGCCCTCCTGTGTGCCCCATGATGCGCCCCCCTGTGTGCCCTGTGATGTGCCCTACTGTGTGCCCCATGCCCTGTGCCTCATGATGTGCCCTGCTGTGCACCCCATGCCCTGTGATGTGCCCCGTGCTCTGACATGTGCCATGTGATGTGCCTTACTGTGTGCCCCATGATTTATGTAGGTGGGGCTTTGTGTGGGTGTGGCTTGTGTGTGGGCGGGGACACAGGGGGCCCCATGATCTTCTATTGCACGGGGGCCCCATGAGTTGTCAGTCCGCCCCTGGTTGTGTGCACCATTGAGCCCATGGGCTCCAGGCTTTTTTAACTCCAATGAAAGCTTTCCTTTCATATAACAACAGTGCCTCATAGGTGTGATGGGTTTGGGTTAGTTGTATGGTGCTCTCTATTGATGGGGGTGTGCTAGATTTCCTTAACCTATTTATGAACAATCTTGCTGCCAGGATTATATGGGTGATTACTCTGCAGAAGGAGGGAGGAATGTTTTCTATGGAGAGATTAAGTAGGGCTAGCCCAGGTGATGGAGATATTGGGGCTTTAACAATATCTGAGATGAGGTTGAAGACTTCTTGCCAGAAACCATGAAGCACAAGACAGCCCCATAAGATATGATACAATGATCCTGTTAGACCACACTCTCTCTAACAGAGGGGAGACCTGTGAGTTTTTAATGTAGATCATTTCAAAGGGGTCAACTTGTAGCTCTGCAAATTGTCTTTAGTGCACGTTGCCATTGGGAAGTAGAGTAAAGGATTTCCAGGTCTTTCTCTCATTTTTGAAATGGGGGGAATTTATTAATGTTTGTTTTTCTTGGAGAAGATTTTAGAAGAGTGTTATGCCCTATTGTAGGGTAGATGGGACTTGAGGTACAACCAGGCCTGGTTTGGTATCTTTTTTTTAAGGTGAGGTGTGCATGCAAGGTAGTGAGATATTCCCAGGTACAGAAACAGCTACGAAGGGGCTATGAGAAGTTTGTTTTGTAGTTGTCAGGAACCATGAACCAGACTGAGACAGAAATGCAGTAAAAATCACACTATTTAATAAAATGGTAAAATGTTCTAAACAGAGCAAACGTAGTCAAAACATAGCCAGAGTTTGGTAACCAGGACGGGTAGTCAGAACAAGCCAGAGATCAGCGAAGTTAGGTGCAGCAAACAGGATTAGGAACCAGAAGGGAAGTCAGCCAAGCAAAAGTCTTTCACAGAAAAACACAGCAGAGAGAATCTGGATATGTTGACTAAGGCAAAGGCACAGAAGATCTGATCCAAGAAGTTTATATAACCAGCAGCTCCAGCTGAAGAGCAGGAAATGAAGACCAGGTGAGTCACTGTGGAAGGAAGAGACTTTGGCAATTAACCGACAGCTGAGCACAGAGCTCTGAGGAGGAACGGCTGAGCCCAGCCCTGACAGTAGGCTGGAGATGGGATTTAATCTAATTTTCGTAAAGGTCGTTAACGTTATTGTAGGAGGCTGCTAGTTTGGAGGGGAGATTTATGTCGGGGATCAATAATCGCAAGGTAAGTAGGGGCACATTGACCAGAGTCATATCGGTGTGCTCCCAATGATGGTCTGTGAATTTCCACCATGTGCAGATGCCCTAATAGTGGGATAGCAGTGGAAGGGAGTGGTTCCCTTTGGACCGATGCTGTGCAACCAGTGCTCAAGATTGTGTCCGGGTATAGTGTATTGTTCAATGTCACACCAATGAGTTGTGCTAATATGGCAGAAAGATAGTAATCTTTAATGTCTGCCAGCCCTGATCCTCCTACAAGCCTATGTTTAATGAGTCTGCTATGGGCACTTCAGGGTTTTTTTCCCTGCCAGATGAAGGAGTTCAAATGTCTTTGTAGAGAGTAGAGGTATGATATGGGTGTGTGGATAGGGAGGGTATGGAACAGATACAGTAATTGGGGAAGCAATTTTGCTCTAAAGGGGATGAAGTTCTCTTTATACAGTCACCTGGTGGATTTTGTAAGGGTAATGCCCAAATATGTTATGCCAGTGTCATCCCAAGGGTATGGGTGTGTATTTTGAAGCCAGTTATGCAGTGTCCCATCAATATTCAGATCTAGAATGTGACATTTGGTGGTGTTTACCTTGTAATAAGAAACGCTGCTAAATTGCGACAGTGTTTCTTGTACCGCAGCCAGGGAAGATGAAGGATTTGAGAGTATGAGAATGACGTCGTCTGCGAAGAGACTGACTTTGTGCTTGATGGAGCCAATTTGGAGATCAGTGATATGTGGGTGGAAGCGAACACTTTCAGCGAGGGGTTCCATAATCAAATTAAAAATGTCTGGTGCCATTAGAGATAAAAAATGACTTGGAGAGCATTTCAGAGACAAAGACTTGGGCCGAGGGGTTGGAATAAAGAGCCATAATGGCTGAAAAGATTCTACCTTGGAACCCAAATTTAAGGAGCACAACTTTCAAGTAGGCCCAATGCACTCTGTCGAACTCCTGCATCCAAAGAGAGAAGCAGAGAAGGCGTTCTTGTGTGCTCAGCAAAGTGGATTAAGTAGATCAGTCACCTAGTGGAGTCAGAGGTTTGCCTCCCAGAAAAAAACCCTGTTTGGTTTCTATGCGCCAAGCCAGGTAGGATGTGCATGAGTCTGAAAGCTAAAACTTTGGCATAGACCTTAAGGTCAGTATGGATAAGGGAAATAGGGCAGAAGTTTTGTGGTATCAAAGGGTCCTTCCCAGGCTTTGGCAGAGTTATTATTAATGCATTCAACATATCAGCAGGAATGTAGAAGAGGAGGCAGCATCATTGAACAAATCACGTAGATAGGGGGCTAGAATTGTTTTATGCTGTTTGTAATATTCCCCTGGTAGTCCGTCAGGACCTGATGCTTTGTTACATGGTATAGAATCAATGGCTTTATACATTTCGAAAAGATTGAATGGTTTGTTTAAGGTTGCCTAGCTGTTCTAGTGTTATGCCCCGTACACACGGTCGGATTTTCCGATGGAAAATGTCCGATCGGAGCTTGTTGTCGGAAATTCCGACCGTGTGTGGGGTCCATTGGACATTTTCCATCGGATTTTCCGACACACAAAGTTGGAGAGCAGGAGATAAAATTTTCCGACAACAAAATCCGTTGTCGGAAATTCCGATCGTGTGTACACAAATCCGACGGACAAAGTGCCACGCATGCTCAGAATAAATAAAGAGATGAAAGCTATTGGCCACTGCCCCGTTTATAGTCCCGACGTACGTGTTTTACGTCACCGCGTTTAGAGCGATCGGATTTTCCGACAACTTTCTGCGATCGCGTGTAGACAAAACAAGTTTGAGCCAACATCCGTCGGAAAAAATCCTAGGATTTTGTTGTCGGAATGTCCGAACAAAGTCCGACCGTGTGTACGCCCTATTAGAGTTGGTAATGTGACCTTGTCTAGAAGAGCATTAATGAGCTCTGAGGTCGGTTGTATTGTGGTGGGATCATCTCTAATGTTATACAAGGATGTGTAGTAGCTGCTGAAAGCGTCTGCTATAGCCTGGGGGTCTGTTAGCTTATCATGGGTAATGGGCTGGTGTAAGAAGGGATTTTTGGTCTTTTGCCTGGCTCCCCGTAGACGGGTTGCCAGAGCTTTACCAACTTTATTGCTGGTATTGTAGTAAGATGTACGTAGTTTGCATTGTGCTTTCTCAAAGGAATCCAACAGGCGGCCTCTAACCTCTTGTCGGAGGAAAAGTAGGGTGTTTTTGTGGGTGGGGTTTTGCTTTGTTTTGGTCTTCTAAATTGTGAATAGAGGAGAGTATGCGATCAAGACGCTGTGTCCTCTTCTTCTTAGCATGGGAACTCAGTTGGATGAGGACCTTTCTTATAACCGTCTTATGCGCGTTCCATAGGGTTGCAGGGCTTGTGGTGGAAGAAGTCCTCCAGTTTCTTTTGTAGAGACTCTGCATAGGAGAAGATTCCAAAATGAAGGAATTGGCTCTCCATACTTTGGCTGGTGTAGAGCGGGTATCTGCACTGATGGTGGACATATCAGACACGCAGATTCTTTGAAGCAGCCATTTGTCTACTAGAAAGTAGTCTATTCTTAAATAAGAATTATGCGTTGCTGAGAAAAACGTGTAATCGTGTTCCGAGGCATGGTGACATCGCCAAACATCGAATAGGTCATTTGCTAAAAGAAATTTATACATGGGAGATTGTGTCCTCGGGTGTTTGTTGGTGTAATATAGTTGAAAGTCAGAGGCAAGGTTGAAATCTCCACATAACAGGATGTATCCCCTCTGCACGCGGCAGGGTTTTTTGATATGCCTGTTCAAAAAGGACGGCCATGGTGATTCAGGTATGATGCCCCAGGTGTGGAGGATTATCAATTGAGGTGATGGTGTGCGTTGCTCTGCTTCTTTCCACTGTCAGCTTGGTGGGATTGTATGGGGTGTTATGATTGCGGAGTGATTTTGTTACTGTCGCAAGCTGACGCTTCAGTTCCAAGGTGTATTTGGACAGGTCAGCGTATATTTGAATGTCTGCGTATGGAGCTGGTAGCTGGCCAAGGGACCTGTCATGTATCAGGTGTGACCAGAACTGCGTGGACAGCAATAGACGAAACCAAACGCATGTAAAGTGAAAATATTGTGATTTATTAAGATGAGTGAGAAATATACCACCTCCAATATAATACAGTGCACAACAAACCAGCTCACAGACAGAGACCCACAAATAACAACAGTCAGAGAGAAATATACATATAAATGGGGAATACCAGAATCATAAACGTAGTCAGGCCAGGGTCATCAATGGGAGCTCAGCAGATGGGGACAGGGAACAAACAGGACAGGGAGAGGATGGATGGATAAGGCTGCAGGGCAAGGGTAAAAGTAACAGGGTCACAGGAGGGACAGGTTCAGGTACAAGGCACAGGGTTCAGGTACAGAGACAGGAACAGGATCAGGTTCAGAGCTCACAGGTTCAGGTCAGGGCGCAAGGAAGATACCAAGGCAACTGTGTGTGTTGCCAGGTATTTATACACATCTCCTGCAATCAGGCTCAGGTCGGCTCCACACTGCCGGGAACCCCCTGATGGTGAACACCAGTACTGTGCCCCAAAAAACACATAATGCCACCAGCAGGTGAAAGCTCCCCTGACAGTTCCAGACTGCCAGGAGACACCCGCTGGTGGACATCAGTACTGCAAGCCATATGTCCGACAGCGCCACCAGCAGGTGGAACCTTTCCTGACAGGACCTGTATTTGGTCATGAGTTGCTCCTTAATGTGGAAGAAATGGACCTGCATAATAATATCTCATGGAATATTGTTGCGCAGGTGGGAGGGCTTGGGTAGCCGGCGTATGCAGTCAATGGTTAGATCGAGAGAGGACGCTTTAGGCAGTGGGGTTTTAAACAGTTCTTTGGTGTATTGTTGTAGCTCTGTAGGTTGGACTGTCTCAGGGACTCCCTCTGAGATTTAAGTTGTTATGACATGGCCGGTCCTCAAGGTCAGCTATTTTTAGCTTCAGCCAATGCCGTTCTTCAAGATTATCATCATGCACATCCACTAGGTCATTTACAGTGGTGGTGATCTCCTCCAGTGAGTTTTCTATGTGATCCACCCTTTCACCCAAGAGTTGATTTCAGAGGAGAATTTGTGGGTGAGTGTGGCAAAATCAGCATGTAGTGAGCTTTGTAGGGATAGTAGCATATACTTAAGTAAATTGTCCATTAAAGGATATAAGGGAATGGAAAAGAGAGGGGGACAGGAGAGTGTGTATGCAACAGCATGGCTCACCTCACCATCCTGAGGGCTGTCATCTAATCTCATGCGGGCTTTAGCTGGGCTGGCACAGAGCAGGCTGTGTGATGAAGGAGAAGGTGGGGATGCACCTTCTAGCGGGGATCCATCAGCTGCAGGATCATCTGGGAGATCCGTGTAGTGCAGGAAGGGGGCGGGGCTGCCGCTGCGGCTTCATCTTTTCGGTCTCCTCCTGCAGGCTGTAGAAAAAATGCAATCAGTTTCTGCAGGCGTTGTTCACCCTTTTGTTTGCTGGACATGATCTGTATGTTCTCGCGGGTCTCAGGCAGTTTGGCTGTGAATCAGACGGCAATCGTGTCCCTTATATGCCGGTGTATGCCCTAGTATCTCCGGAGCTCGGCACCTAGGTTGCCATCCAGAGTGCATGCAGGCCACGCCTCCCCTTTGTACACTTTTTTTGTGAATGGGTAGGGGTACTATGTCCCCTATACTCTTTCACATGGGGGGGCCAGATCTGGAGGCCCCCTTGTTAAAGGGGGCTTCCAGATTCCCATAAACCCCCCGTCTGTAGACCCCCACAACCACAGCCCAGGGTTGTGGGGAAGAGGCCCTTGTCCCCATCAACATGGGGTAAGGTGCTTTGGGGTGGGGGAGGCAGATCCCTCCTGCCCCAAAGCACCCCCCCATGTTTTGGGCATGTAGCCTGGTATGGTTCAGGAGAGGGGTGCTCGCTCGTCCCCTCCCTTTCCTGACCTGCATGCTTTTAATAAGAATCTGGTATGGATTTTGGGGGGGACCCCACGCCATTTAACTTGGTGTGGGGTTCCCCTCAAAATCCATTCCAAACCCGAAGGGCCTAGTATTGATTTGAGGGGGGGAACCCACGCCATTTCTTTTTTTTGCCAGCAATGCTTTTTTCACATCCAGCTCTCAGCTCTGTCCTCCAGAACCATTCCGGATGTGTTTCTGCATGCGCATTTTTAATGCTTTTTTGATGTGTTTTACTACATTCCAGTACAGTTCTGTGCAGGAAAAGAGCAGCATGTTGTGCTTTTTTTACGGGAATTAAAAATCACCGAAACGCACTGTGCTGGTGTGAACTATGCTATTGGTACCTATATACCTACTTTCCATGCTTTTCTGATTGCATTTTAGAGAAAATTACAGAGCTGCAGATTGAAAAGGAAAGGTAACTTTTAATAACATTCAATCATAATATGACTTGTGTCGCAATTGTATACGCTATTTTTTTATTTGCTAAATTTTTTCCCACAAAAGTGGAATTATCCTTTAAAACAGGCTGATATATTTAATTGTGAAACATAACACATTCAGATAAGACTGCATTTGACATTATGAATAAACAATAAAAATTTCTTCTACTGTAAGACATTCCTGAAAGGGGAGCAGCAAAATCTACAGGAAACACCTTCTATCTGAACTCAATGTCCTCTCCAAAGATTTGCAATGCTTGAAAAAAAATTATATAAAACTTTCCAATTCTTTCCTCTCTATTTAAAGAATAGACTTGTATTTACTAAACTTCTTTATTAATCAGAAGCCAATCCAAATAAAATAAGTAAAAATGTATCAATCTTTGCCATCTGCATATGTACCAACACAGTGTCTTCCAATGTTCGACTTGCAGGTCACTAAGGGATATACAGTATATTGTGTATACATACTTTTCCACTTATGAATACTCTTTTGCAAGGTAACTACATCAGCATGTGGTATATAGATGAAGTCTAGTATCCAAAGGGGGAGCAAATGTATTAACTTCTTATAATTGGTTCATCTGGCAATTTACCCTATCTGCTCTTTTTTTTTTTGTATGTTTTTTATTAAAGCCGAACATTGTACTTCACCTCCCTTCACCCCTCTACCTGTCCTTTATACAGTACTTACCTAAGGCCGGGTTCACATATGTTTGGGTCCAGTTCAGGTGAGATTTCAGGCAAAAATTCGGACCTGATTTGCACCTGAACTGATGAGCTTGGCCTCAATCAACAGTCGTGTGATGATCCAGTCCCACATCATCTTCTGTCTTTTTTTTGCCAGAGACAGGACCCTTTTTTGGGTGTCCATGTTACCAACTGCATGACATGGATATTTCCTTTTGGCTGTCTGGAACACGTCCTTTCTGGATCCTAAAAAGACTTTGCAGGAGATAATGTCACCTTAGGGGACTGTGAATGTAAAATGCTACCCAAAGTATATGGAAAAAGAAACATACCAAATGGTTTAAATGGGGGCAGTAGGGAGGGATGGTAAGAGGGTTAGGTGTTGCCCAAAGGTGGATTTTAACATGTTTAAATTTTAACATGTTTAAAAAACATGTGGGCTGGCATCCCTATAGCAATAGGATTGTAAATAAATGACCTACGTCAATGCTACCTCCTTACCTTAAAGAGGGTGCTTGACAAAAAGTGCCCAAATAAACATGGAAAAATTAGACAAAAAAGCACTTGGAAATTAGGCTCTTCAAATGCACAAGTGCCCTAAAATGGTAATGTGATGATTGTAAAATTATGTTTCATATAGCAAGTAAAATGCCTAACTGGTCCGTCAGCATCAAGTAAAATGCTTAACTGGTCCATCCTGAGGTAATGATCTAGCTTTGTGGGGGGGTTATTGATTACTCATGATACATTTTAGATATACGTGTGAAAACTATATTTAGCTAACTGGCTCATTTTCAAAAGAATGTAAATGTATAAACATGCCCATTTATCTGGGTAGTACTGCTTTGCACACTTTATCCTTTGGAATAATATTGTTGGCGGATTGCATTCCAGACCAGTCACTCACAATACCAGATGAAGGAAAGAACCAGTGATATGTCAAGATAAAACACTGTTTCAACCATTAAAAAAACTTGGCTTCTCTTCATCTCGCATCTGTCATACTCCTTGGCCTGGTATCATGGGTAGTTCATATTTGCACTGTGTATGCAAACCAGGTAAGAGATGGGTGTGTTTAACAACTGGAACCATATAGAAGCGGACATTGTAAGAGAGACAGGGTGTTGTACAGATAAAGCACCGCAATAGCAGCAGAGCAATAGGAAGCCTAAAGTATAATTATTATTTAAACCCCTGCTGAGCTAATATCCCATACCTACTGTATGTGCAAGAAGAGCACAAAACTGCCTCCTCCTGTTGCTCACTTCTGATGAATAATGCCCCCCTTCATACTTTTTGTCTAATGAAGACATGAAGGGGGACATGTAGGATGAGATTTGCATAACAAGAGCACTCAAAGTTTCAGGGTTACTGACGTATTTTGGAGGAATTCTAATGGTAAATGTAGACACCTCTAGTTTAGGGGTGCCATATAGGCTACAAGAGAAACAGGGTTTTTTAAAACATTAGCTGTGCAGAAGATAATTTCACCTGAGGAATGTAATATATTGTTGGCTGGATGATAATATATTATAATTATGCTGCCATTGGATATAATAATGATTTTAGACAATATTATATTGATGGTGAAGAATATTATAATGATGGTGGGGATATTTTAATGCTGCATATGATCATACATGTAATTATAGGGTTAATATATGGTGTCAGGTACCTGATAGGAGACTGATATCACAAGGTTGGCCTCTCTTATATCCCCAGCCCTGGCCCCACTGAGAGTGGAACAGAGGGTACCTCATTGACTGATCAGCCATAAATTGTATGACCACTGACAGGTTAAGTGAATAACTTTGATTATTTTGTCACAGTACTCATACCCCTTGAAATTTTCCACATTTTGTCATGTTATAACCAATAATGTAAATGTATTTTATTGGGATTTTATATGATCGACCAACACAACGTGGCACATAATTGTGAAGTAGAAGGAAAATGATAAATGGTTTTCCAGATTTTTTACAAATAAATATCTGAAAAGTGTGTTGTGCATTTGTATTCAGCCCCTGAGTCAATATTTTGTAGAACCACCTTTTGCTGCAATTTGTCTTTTTGGGGATGTCTCTAACAGCTTTACACATCTAAAGCGTGAAATTTTTGCCCATTGTTCTTTACAAAATAGCTCAAGCTTTGTCAGATTGAATGGAGAGAGTCTGTAAACACTAATTTTCTTAGTCTTGCCACAGATTCCCAATTGGATCTAGGTCTGGGCTTTGACTGGGCTTCTAAACACATGAATATGCTTTCTAATTCTAAATCGTTCCATTGTAGCTCTGGCTGTATGTTTAGGATTGTTGTCCTGCTGGAAGATGAACCTCTGCTCCAGTCTCAAGTCTTTTGCAGACTCTTATGCCGTGTACACACGAGCGGACTTTTCGACCGGACTGGCCCGACAGACCGAATCCGGCGGACAATCCGACCGTGTGTGGGCTCCATCGGACCTGCAGCGGACTTTTTCGGTCAAAAATCTGACGGACTTTAGATTTGGAACATGTTTCAAATTTGTCCGACGGACTCGAGTCCGGTCGAAAAATCCGCTCGTCTGTATGCTAGTCAGACGGACGAAAACCCACGCTAGGGCAGCTATTGGCTACCGGCTATCTATTTCCTTATTTTAGTACGGTCGTACGTCATCACGTATGAATCCATTGGACTTTGGTGTGATCGTGTGTAGGCAAGTCCGTTCATTCAAAAGTCCGTCGGAAGTCCGTCAAAAGTCAGTCGAAAGTCCGTTGGAATGTCCGTTGGACTAGTCCGGTCGAAAAGTCTGCCCGTGTGTATGCGGCTTAACAGTTTTCTTCTTAGACTGCCCTGTATTTGGCTCCATCCATCTTCCCATCAACCTGACCAGCTTCCTTGTCCATGCATTCCCACAACATGATGATGCCACCACCATGTTTCACAGTGGGGATGGTGTGTTCAGGGTGATGTGCAGAGTTAGTTTTCAGCCACACATATCATTTTGCTTTGACGCCAAAAAGTTTAATTTTTGTCTCATCTGACCAGAGCACCTTCTTCCAAATGGCTTCTTTGGACTTCTTATGGCTTTCTTTCAACAATGGCTTTCTTCTTGCTTCTCTTCCATAAAGGCCAGATTTGAGGAGTGCAATGCTAATAGTTGTCCTGTGAAAAGATTTTCCCACCTGAGCTGTGGATCTCTGCAGCTCCCCCAAAGTTACCATGGGCCTCTTGGCTGCTTCTCTGATTAATGCTCTCCTTACCTGGCCCGACAGTTTAGGTGGATGGTCACGTCTTGGTAGGCTGTGTCATACTCTTTCCATTTTCGAATTATGGATTGAACAGTGCTCCATGAGATGTTCAAAGCTTGGGATATTTTTTTTTTATAACCTAACCCTGCTTTAAACTTTTCCACAACTTTATCCCTGACCTGTCTGATGTGTTCCTTGGCCTTCTTGATGCTGTTTGTTCACTAAGGTTATCTAACAAACCTCTGAGGGCTTCACAGAACAGCTGTATTTATACTGAGATTAAATTACACACAGGTAGACTCTATTTACTAATTAGGTGACTTCTGAAGGCAATTGGTTCCTCTAGATTTTAGTTAAGGGTTTCAGAGACAAATACAAATGCACGGCACACTTTTCAGATATTTATTTGTAAAAAATATTTAGAAACATTTTTCATTTTTTTGCCACTTCACAATTACTGAAAAAAAACGGGGGAGGACCAGAGGGTCACAAGACAGGGTCAATCAATGAGGAACACACTGGCTATAATTATACATTGGATTTGGAACACTTTATTGTAAATATATCAAAAAGAAGTTTCCACCCAAATGGGATTTTATTTCTATCATCCAACATTGTTTATCTGTTCATTTATGATCTAAATCTTTGTCTTTCAAGGTTTATTCTTATTCCCAGGTGCGGGTTTAGCTGAATTTAGTTTAATTAGTGTGCTGTATTAGGATATTTTACATGTATGCAGGTGGTTCCAGGTGGTATATCTGTCCTTTTGCACTGTCACTTTCTCAGTGGTGGAGGTTGGTTTTTATTTTTCATTATGTGGGTTGAAACTTCTTTTTGATATATTTACAATAAAGTGTTCCAATGTATAATTATAGCCAGTGTGTTCCTCATTGATTTACCCTGTCTTGTGACTCTCTGGTCCTCCCCCCGGTTTTTTTCATGTATGCTTTGGTCTAGAGGAACACCCCTGCACATATGTATATTACATGCAGGTGTATGGCTCAATTTCCAGCCATGGGTATGTGATTTGACGTATTATATGCTTCCACATACATTACCCAGTCTGGAAATTTCATTTATAGGCATTACCCCCTTTCCCTATTTTTTTGTTACTTCACAATTACTGTATGTGCTACTTTCTGTTGGTTTATCACGTAAAATCCCAATAAAATTAATTTACGTTTTTGGTTGTAACATGACAAAATGTGGAAAATTTCAAGGTGTATGAATACTTTTTCAAAGCACTGTATCTGAAAGTCATAGGGTATATTAAACAGCTAATAAACATGTTGTCTCTGGAGTTCATGTGTGGGAAAAAAATGGTCATTGCAGTTTGTTGTGTATTGGGCCACGTAGCTGCAGACTGGTCAGAGTGGCCATTGTCTCTCTTCAAACTTTTGGAGCTCCACATGCAAAACTCCATGCACCTGTACCTTCATGCTGTTACATACACCTATGTTAACAGTTCTTTTGTTGAGGAGAATAAAATATTGCCATGTTGTTAAAGCTGGCCTTGCAGTAAAATGATGAGTAGAAATTGCTATTTATTTGAAGTGCAAGGTGTACATGTAAGGAAAAAAGTTAGAAGTAATACTTGCCTTACTTCAATTTTTCACATTGTAGAGCATGCGGTCACTACCCTTGGGGAGAGATTCCATGGGAAGGGTGAGTACCCCCAAAAAAAAGACACTCCAGCCCATTGCAAGAGCAACTTCTTGTGAGATTTGGAAATCTCATCATTCCCAGAACCTTGCTAGGAGGAGCGTAACGTCGACCTTGCCATAGGTGAAACACGGGGTAAGGTAAGAATATATTCTAGTACTGTGAGGAAAAATTATATATAGTGAGGGGCGCTGGGTTAGTGAGCAAAATTACATAAATAGTGCTAATATTTAAATAAACAACTGAGTGAAATACAAGAATCCTAAATAATATATAGATTCCAAAAAAACGTGATTAGCAATCATGCAATTCCTGCAAAAAATGTAAAATTAAAGTGTCCTGTGAAAAACCTTATAAAAAATTTTTTTCCCATACAAAAAATCATACAAGTACATATAAAAGGTCCATGTGCAAAAAGAGTATGTAATATAAGTTCCGATGCAGGTCAATATATATAAATTCTCCACAATAAAAAATTAAGTTCCTTAAAATAAATGTGAGATATCTTGCTGTGTTGATAGATGGAACACCTTCACCAACTGTAATAAACACCCAATGTGCTCAGTATATGGATGTCCGCTTACCAGATGCTGTTGACCTTTTTAATTAAAAAAGAGGTCAATATGAGCCTTTAGCAAGATATGGCTTGCCGCCATGGTATGGATAAGCCTTATAGGTATCTTTTCCTCTCCCCCAGTATCACATAAGAAAATATAAAAGGGACAAAAAGAACTGGAATAGTGTAACCTCGTTTATTGTAAAAATGTTAAAAACAAAAAGCTGAATGGCTGCTTACATGAGAAGTGCCCTCGCCCGACACTGAGGCTGTGATGCTCGTAATGGGTCTTGTTGTTCCGCTCTGCGCGTGGCGGCTGGCGTGCGCTTCACCATCCGCCGCCAACAACCACAGTAACCGGAATGGGATTCAGGGAATGCGAAACCAGGCACGCCTCAACATATATATAATATATTCTAACTTTTTTCTTTACTGATACACTTTAGCTCTTCTAAAATATAGAGATTTCCACAGGGAGGTGAGACCCTGATATAATAAGCTGGCCTTGTATCTTGCTGCATGGTCTGCTTTAAGGACATTTATAATGGTGCATATAGCTGAAATATTATTGCTCTAGCTTTGTTTACACCAACCGAGCCACCTATTTAATTTGCTAGATCCCAGTTACCGCCTTGATGAAATAGTACAGGGAAATCTTCCACCTGTGCACCTAAATACAATGCATGCAGAAAGAATGCAGTGTTTAGAGCACAAATTTAAATTTCACCATCCGACTAACATGCTTTTTTATCACTTTTAACAACGTTAAAAAAATCTCATTGTTAAGTAACTCTGTGACTTGACTGTGTCTTCCCTGTGTCCTGTGTGCTCTCTTATGCCCGTACACACGGTCGGATTTTCCGACAGAAAATGTGCGATCGGAGCTTGTTGTCGGAAATTCCGACCGTCTGTGGGCTCCATCGGACTTTTTCCATTGGATTTTCCGACACACAAAGTTTGAGAGCAGGCTATAAAATTTTCCAACAGCAAAATCCGATTATGTCACTTCCGACTGTGTGTGGACAATTCCGACGCACAAAGTGCCACGCATGCTTAGAAGAAATTCCGAGACGGAACTGCTCGGTCTGGTAAAATTAGCGTTCGTAATGGATATAGCACTTTCGTCAGGCTGCAATGTTTTAAATTGTTTAACCACTTGACGACCGCCTCACGCCGATGTACGTCGGCAAGGTGGCACGGACAGGCAAAATCACGTACATGTACGTGATTTGCCTTCCGCGGGTGGGGGGTCCGATCGGACCCCCCCCGGTGCCCGAGGCGGTCGTCTTTTGTCCCACGGCGATCGGAGGTGAGGGGGAGGCAATCCGTTCGTGGCCCCCCCTCGCGATCGCCGCCGGCCAATCGAATCATTTCTTTGCTGCTGTATGCTAAACAGCAGCAAAGGAAATGATGTCATCTCTCCTCAGCTCGGTAATTTCCGTTCCGGCCCGAGGAGAGAAGACAGGTATGTGAGTGCACAACACTACACACACAGTAGAACATGCCAGGCACACAAAACACCCCGATCCCCCCCCCGATCCCCCCCGATCCCCCCCCGATCACCCCCCGATCCCCCCCCCCCCCCCCGTCACAAACTGACACCAGCAGTTTTTTTTTTTTCTGATTACTGCATTGGTGTCAGTTTGTGACAGTTACAGTGTTGGGACAGTGAGTATTAGCCCCCTGTAGGTCTAGGATACCCCCCTAACCCCCCCTAATAAAGTTTTAACCCCTTGATCACCCCCTGTCACCAGTGTCGCTAAGCGATCATTTTTCTGATCGCTGTATTAGTGTCGCTGGTGACGCTAGTTAGGGAGGTAAATATTTAGGTTCGCCGACAGCGTTTTATAGCGTCAGGGACCCCCATATACTACCGAATAAATGTTTTAACTCCTTGATTGCCCCCTAGTTAACCCTTTCACCACTGATCACCGTATACCGGTAAGTGTTACGGGTGGCGCTGGTTAGTTTGTTTATTTTTTATAGTGTCAGGGCACCCGCCGTTTATTACCGAATAAAGGTTTAGCCCCCTGATCGCCCAGCAGTGATATGCGTCGCCCCAGGCAGCATCAGATTAGCGCCAGTACCGCTAACACCCACGCACGCAGCATACGCCTCCCTTAGTGGTATAGTATCTGAACGGATCAATATCTGATCCGATCAGAACTATACTAGCGTCCCCAGCAGTTTAGGGTTCCCAAAAACGCAGTGTTAGCGGGATCAGCCCAGATACCTGCTAGCACCTGCGTTTTGCCCCTCCGCCCAGCCCACCCAAGTGCAGTATCGATCGATCACTGTCACTTACAAAACACTAAACGCATAACTGCAGCGTTCGCAGAGTCAGGCCTGATCCCTGCGATCGCTAACAGTTTTTTTGGTAGTATTTTGGTGAACTGGCAAGCACCAGCCCCAGGCAGCGTCAGGTTAGCGCCAGTACCGCTAACACCCACGCACGCACCGTACACCTCCCTTAGTGGTATAGTATCTGAACGGATCAATATCTGATCCGATCAGATCTATACTAGCGTCCCCAGCAGTTTAGGGTTCCCAAAAACGCAGTGTTAGCGGGATCAGCACAGATACCTGCTAGCACCTGCATTTTGCCCCTCCGCTCGGCCCAGCCCAGCCCACCCAAGTGCAGTATCGATCGATCACTGTCACTTACAAAACACTAAACGCATAACTGCAGCATTCGCAGAGTCAGGCCTGATCCCTGCGATCGCTAACAGTTTTTTTGGTAGCGTTTTGGTGAACTGGCAAGCACCAGTGGCCTAGTACACCCCGGTCGTAGTCAAACCAGCACTGCAGTAACACTTGGTGATGTGGCGAGTCCCATAAGTGCATTTCAAGCTGGTGAGGTGGCAAGCACAAGTAGTGTCCCGCTGCCACCAAAAAGACAAACACAGGCCCATCGTGCCTATAGTGCCCTTCCTGCTGCATTCGCCAATCCTAATTGGGAACCCACCGCTTCTGCAGCGCCCGTACTTCCCCCATTCACATCTCCAACCAAGTGCAGTCGGCTGCATGAGAGGCATTTTTATGTCCTCCTGAGTACCCCTACCCAACAAACCCCCCAAAAAAAGATGTTGTGTCTGCAGCAAGCGCGGATATAGGTGTGACACCCGCTATTATTGTCCCTCCTGTCCTGACAATCCTGGTCTTTGCATTGGTGAATGTTTTGAACGCTACCATGCACTAGTTGAGTATTAGCGTAGGGTACAGCATTCCACAGACTAGGACACACTTTCACAGGGTCTCCCAAGATGCCATCGCATTTTGAGAGACCCGAACCTGGAACCGGTTACAGTTATAAAAGTTACAGTTACAAAAAAAGTGTAAAAAAAAATATATATATATATATATATATAAAATAAAAAAAAATAGTTGTCGTTTTATTGTTCTCTCTCTCTCTATTCTCTCTATTGTTCTGCTCTTTTTTACTGTATTCTATTCTGCAATGTTTTATTGTTATTATGTTTTATCATGTTTGCTTTTCAGGTATGCAATTTTTTATACTTTACCGTTTACTGTGCTTTATTGTTAACCATTTTTTTGTCTTCAGGTACGCCATTCACAACTTTGAGTGGTTATACCAGAATGATGCCTGCAGGTTTAGGTATCATCTTGGTATCATTCTTTTCAGCCAGCGGTCGGCTTTCATGTAAAAGCAATCCTAGCGGCTAATTAGCCTCTAGACTGCTTTTACAAGCCGTGGGAGGGAATGCCCCCCCCCCCACCGTCTTCCGCGTTTTTCTCTGGCTCTCCTGTCTCAACAGGGAACCTGAAAATGCAGCCGGTGATTCAGCCAGCTGACCATAGAGCTGATCAGAGACCAGAGTGGCTCCAAACATCTCTATGGCCTAAGAAACCGGAAGCTACAAGCATTTTATGACTTAGATTTCGCCGGATGTAAATAGCGCCATTGGGAAATTGGGGAAGCATTTTATCACACCGATCTTGGTGTGGTCAGATGCTTTGAGGGCAGAGGAGAGATCTAGGGTCTAATAGACTCCAATTTTTTCAAAAAAGAGTACCTGTCACTACCTATTGCTATCATAGGGGATATTTACATTCCCCGAGATAACAATAAAAATGATTAAAAAAAAAAAAAATGAAAGGAACAGTTTAAAAATAAGATAAAAAAGCAAAAAAATAATAAAGAAAAAAAAAAAAAAAAAAGCACCCCTGTCGCCCCCTGTTCTCGCGCTAAGGCGAACGCAAGCGGCGGTCTGTCGTCAAACGTAAACAGCAATTGCACCATGCATGTGAGGTATCACCGTGAAGGTCAGATCGAGTGCAGTCATTTTTGCAGTAGACCTCCTCTGTAAATCTAAAGTGGTAACCTGTAAAGGCTTTTAAAGGCTTTTAAAAATGTATTTATTTTGTTGCCACTGCACGTTTGTGCGCAATTGTAAAGCATGTCATGTTTGGTATCCATGTACTTGGCCTAAGATCATCTTTTTTATCTCATCAAACATTTGGGCAATATAGTGTGTTTTAGTGCATTAAAATTTAAAAAAGTGTGTTTTTTTCCCCAAAAAATGTGTTTGAAAAATCGCTGCGCAAATACTGTGTGAAAAAAAAAAATGAAACACCCACCATTTTAATCTGTAGGGCATTTGCTTTAAAAAAATATATAATGTTTGGGGGTTCAAAGTAATTTTCTTGCAAAAAAAAATAACTTTTTCATGTAAACAATAAGTGTCAGAAAGGGCTTTGTCTTCAAGTGGTTAGAAGAGTGGGTGATGTGTGACATAAGCTTCTAAATGTTGTGCATAAAATGCCAGGACAGTTCAAACCCCCCCCAAATGACCCCATTTTGGAAAGTAGACACCCCAAGCTATTTGCTGAGAGGCATGTCGAGTCCATGGAATATTTTATATTGCGACACAAGTTGCGGGAAAGAGACAAATTTTTTTTTTTTTTGCACAAAATTGTCACTAAATGATATATTGCTCAAACATGCCATGGGGATATGTAAAATTACACCCCAAAATACATTCTGCTGCTTCTCCTGAGTACGGGGATACCACATGTGTGAGACTTTTTGGGAGCCTAGCCGCGCACGGGACCCCGAAAACCAAGCACCGCCTTCAGGCTTTCTAAGGGCGTGAATTTTTGATTTCACTCTTCACTGCCTATCACAGTTTCGGAGGCCATGGAATGCCCAGGTGGCACAAACCCCCCCCAAATTACCCCATTTTGGAAAGTAGACACCCCAAGCTATTTGCTGAGCGGTATAGTGAGTATTTTGCAGACCTCACTTTTTGTCACAAAGTTTTGAAAATTGAAAAAAGAAAAAAAAAATGTTTTTTCTTGTCTTTCTTCATTTTCAAAAACAAATGAGAGCTGCAAAATACTCACCATGCCTCTCAGCAAATAGCTTGGGGTGTCTACTTTCCAAAATGGGGTCATTTGGGGGGGTTTTGTGCCACCTGGGCATTCCATGGCCTCCGAAACTGTGATAGGCAGTGAAGAGTGAAATCAAAAATTTTCACCCTTAGAAATCCTGAAGGCGGTGATTGGTTTTCGGGGTCCCGTGCACGGCTAGGCTCCCAAAAAGTCCCACACATGTGGTATCCCCATACTCAGGAGAAGCAGCTAAATGTATTTTGGGGTGCAATTCCACATATGCCCATGGCCTGTGTGAGCAATATATCATTTAGTGACAGCTTTGTGCAAAAAAAAAAAAAAGTGTCACTTTCCCGCAACTTGTGTCAAAATATAAAATATTCCATGGACTCAATATGCCTCTCAGCAAATAGCTTGGGGTGTCTAATTTCCAAAATGGGGTCATTTGGGGGGGTTTTGTGCCACCTGGGCATTCCATGGCCTCCGAAACTGTGATAGGCAGTGAAGAGTGAAATCATAAATTTACACCCTTAGAAATCCTGAAGGCGGTGATTGGTTTTCGGGGCCCCGTACGCGGCTAGGCTCCCAAAAAGTCCCACACATGTGGTATCCCCATACTCAGGAGAAGCAGCAGAATGTATTTTGGGGTGCAATTCCACATAGGCCCATGGCCTGTGTGAGCAATATATCATTTAGTGACAACTTTTTGTAAATATTTTTTTTTTTTTTGTCATTATTCAATCACTTGGGACAAAAAAAATAAATATTCAATGGGCTCAACATGCCTCTCAGCAATTTCCTTGGGGTGTCTACTTTCCGAAATGGGGTCATTTGGGGGGGTTTTGTACTGCCCTGCCATTTTAGCACCTCAAGAAATGACATAGGCAGTCATAAACTAAAAGCTGTGTAAATTCCAGAAAATGTACCCTAGTTTGTAGACGCTATAACTTTTGCGCAAACCAATAAATATACGCTTATTGACATTTTTTTTACCAAAGACATGTGGCCGAATACATTTTGGCCTAAATGTATGACTAAAATTGAGTTTATTGGATTTTTTTTATAACAAAAAGTAGAAAATATCATTTTTTTTCAAAATTTTCGGTCTTTTTCCGTTTATAGCGCAAAAAATAAAAACCGCAGAGGTGATCAAATACCATCAAAAGAAAGCTCTATTTGTGGGAAGAAAAGGACGCAAATTTCGTTTGGGTACAGCATTGCATGACCGCGCAATTAGCAGTTAAAGCGACGCAGTGCCAAATTGGAAAAAGACCTCTGGTCCTTAGGCAGCATAATGGTCCGGGGCTCAAGTGGTTAATGCAGCGCACTCTCTTGTTCTTTATAATGCTAGAAGAATTAAGTTGTTTTGCTGCTCATATTCACACAGACTTCTCACAAACTTCTTTCTTTATTATTTACCGTGATTTCATCAATATAATATTTTTATTTGTCACATCTACCGGAAAAATAATATTTTTTGGATGTTTTTAGATTAAATAAATGTTTTTTTAGTTTTTTAAAGCCTGATCTTGTGTTTTAATTATCTTTTTTTTTTTTACTCCAGCATATTTTTGAGTGTGTTTTGTGTGTCAAGTTACCACAACACCATTATTATCTTGTATTATTTAATCTCAAGGAGATTGTTTGGTGTTGGTGTCTCTTGTTAATTTCACATTGTATTTTTGAAATGTACCTGCCTCCTCACAAACAAACTGTCCTTTTTGAAGGAAAACACACATAGGCAAGTATAATTGAAAAAAATTTCCTTTATTAAGGGCTCATAACCAAACAAAGAGGAAGGCAATGCTGGATAAACTGCAGAAATTGGCAAAGCCTTTGGCCCCCAGGGCACACATCAATTATTTTACTGCAAAATTACCACACCCTGGGGACATAAATGTCATCTGCAGCTGCTGATCTTTGGGAATCCTGGACCTTCTTGCGCTTCCTTAGATAAGTGCTCCTCATGCCACCAATTAGGGCCTTTAAATAGGGGATGTCTGCCGTGGGGATCACCGGCTTCACAATTTCCAGCAATTGATCCAGCGCTGCCTTCCTCTTTGTTTGATTCCTATAATGTGGGTGGTTTACCTGCCACAGACAGGGCAGCTCCCTGAGCATATCAATGAATATGGTGATAAAGTCCTGATCCTTCAATATATCCATTTTCTCTGCAAGACATAACACAAGACAAACCCTAATGTCAGGCTAAACTCTCCTAATTTTGTCCCAATATGGGCCTCAACCTATAAGCAGTATAGGCCCGAGTTTAAATGTTACCTTCGTTATCACGATCGGCGCTTCCGATACTCCTTCCTCCGCTCACAGATCATACGTACTATGCACGCGTGTTACGCTTTATATACACTGCGCATGCATGAAACTCCGCCCGCCCCTGACATTCTTTCTAGTCTATTCCCCGCCCCGTCTCGTTCGGCGCAGTGGGGAAGAGCACATGGCGGAGACACAACAGGTGCGTGCTAATTACAGCAACGAGGAGGAGGAGGAGGAATTCCCGGAGCCAGAAACGTCCCAATCGCGGAGGAGATGATTTAAGGCATCAAATATGTCCTTTGTGGAGATGTTGGAGATGGTGGACATCTTGAAAAGGGCCGACTATGACGGGAAGTATGGACCTTACCCCAATCCCAATGTCAGAAAGGCCAAGATCATGACTAAAGTTGTGAAGAGTCTGCACATGAATTCTGGTGTACTGCGACCCAAGGATCGACTGAGGAAGCGGACCTCAAATTAAGGGAGCACGATCAGTATAGAAGTATCAGGAGAGTGCTACAAAAAAGTAAGTAGTTGTCCTGTGTTCCTATTCTTTATTTTTATTACGTTCGTGCTGCTCCATGTGCTTTTCTTTATACTGTTGTACAGTTTAAAATGGCAACTTTCATGCTCATGGACACATTATTCATTCGTAGGAAACATTGTTCATTTGGCCTATAAAACACACATGTTTTGTCCAAATGCAGTTCAATACATTTTTTCTGGCCTACTTCTCTTAAAATAATTTTGGTGTCTAGATGGGTTTGTAACTAGAATGAAATGCAAAATAGATTCTGTGTAAGGAGAGGACACTCAGCAGCTGTTTACACATCTGGACACTGGAGCACTAGTGTGGGACACAAGAACACCCTTTTTATTAGGGGTCCCATACAGGTGCTCCAGTGTATACTATAGGGGTGTCTCCATCTGTGAAGCTTGTACAAAACAGGTAAGTATTCAAGCTTGACAAAGGAAAACAATATTTCTTCATCTTGGAAAAGAGACAATTGTATACCACTTCCAAGCAATGTTTCATATTTCTATTTCTGCCATCAAATATTTGTGTGCTAAGTATACCTATTTTTTTTTACATAGCAGAGAAAAGATTTGGAGGAAACCACTCATCAGAGGAGACCACAGACCCCCCACCTCAGGAAGAAGTAGAAATCCTACAAAGCCAAGCAGAGGAGGAGGAGGGAGACGTGGTGGAAATTGTCACCACAACAGGTGAGTGTCTGCGACCACAGGCTCACGTAAGAGATGGATGCCAGCATATTTATAATACATAGTGTGTTTTTGTTTCTATATTTTTAGGTGATCGTGATGTTGTGAATGAAGGTCATTTCACCAGTGAAAGTGCCCAGATCCTGATCGGGGAGATCATGGGGTGTAATAGGGACTTGGAAAACATCAAGCAAAACATCAATGATGTTCAAAACAAAATGAAGAACATCATTGATGTTTTAGGGAGAGTTTAAAACCCCTCGAAATCCCAAATTATTTCAGTTTTTTGGTCCAGAGAATTTTTTGAATTTTTTTTTACATATTCTTGAAAAGCCAAATTTTGAAGATGCACACAGTGTGTCAACATGTGCTATCTGCCATCACGGGAGATCAATGTATGCGTTTTGGGGGTGCAACCCCTTCCTCAATAATAAAGTAGCCGAGAGGAAGGGGTTGCACCCACAAAACATGTCCCTTGACCCCCCATGATGGCAGCTAGCACATGTTGACATTCAGCAATTTGTGTGCATCTTCAAAATTTGGCTTTTCCAGGGGTGACTTTACCCCATCTGAATGCAATATCAAAAACAGTTTATAAATACTCATGTCTGATATTGCCTTCAAGTTCTACAAAAGTTGAACTTTGTAAGTTCCAGATTTGTGTATTTCTTGTTGTTTTTAAACATGCCTGTTTTACCTTAAAAGGACATTTCTACTTTTATTAATGTGACCTAAAAATTTGTTATACAACAAACACGTTGGTTTGTTTTAAAAACCTTTTTTAAATGCACATGTGATTGTGCTTGTATTAAAAAGATTGATAATCAACAATGTGTGGCTTCTTCTTTCAATGCTCAAAAACATTTTTTGTGGTAAAATTGGTGTTTTCTGTGACAATTCGGGTTATTTCCTAAGGGCAAATCCACTTTGCACTACAAGTGCAGTTTCAGTGCAGTCTCAAGTGCACTTGTAGTGCAAAGTGTCTTTGCCTTTAGTAAATAACACCCAACAGTGCTTTATAATTTTACACAATCACGCCATTTTCTTGACTCCCCAAATTTCAGTCATGGTCAGTTAAAAGAAACACAAGCAGTAAATGTAAGCAAATATTTGTTCAGTTTAAAAAAAATTTATTTAAAAAATGTGTCAGACATTGTCTGGCATATTGATGGCCCCCCTACCCGCAAAGTATTCCATGTAGCTTAGACGGACCTCGCGGGCACTCATGGGGGGCAAGCCAGGATAGCCAGCTTCAAGCGCCGTCAGGGTTGGTTCATTGAGATTAATAACTCCGGCTTCAGGTCCAACTGAGCCAGCATAGTTCACAGAATTTCTCCTTAAAAAGTTGTGGAGAACACAGCAAACCAGGATGATGTGATTGAGTTTATATTCCGCCATGTGTATCGGTGTAAGAAATAGACGGAACCGGCTGGCCATTATTCCAAACGTGTTCTTCACCACACTTCTGGCTCTGGCTAGCCGGTAATTAAAAACTCTCTGGTCTGGGGTGAGGGTCCTCATAGGGAATGGCCGCATAAGATGGTCCCCCAGCGCAAATGCTTCATCTGCAACGAAGACGAATGGGAGCCCTTCTGCATTGTCTTCTGGAGGTGGCAAGTCCAAGCTGCCATTCTGGAGATGCCTGTAGAACTCCGTGTGGGCAATGACTCCACCATCTGACATCCGGCCATTCTTACCCACGTCCACATACAGGAACTCGTAAGTAGCCAAAACCACCACCAACATCATAATACTATTGAACCCCTTGTAGTTGTAATAGTATGACCCCGAGTTGGGTGGTGGGACGATGTGGACGTGTTTCCCATCAATTGCCCCTCCGCAGTTAGGAAAGTCCCACCGCTGGGCAAAGTGGGATGCCACAGTCTGCCATTCCTGTGGGTTGGAAGGAAACTGTGGAGTCAAACAAGAAAAATAAATTAATAATTTTGTAAATAAACATGGAAAGCAGATTAGACACAAACATTCTTGGCCAACATCAGTATTACATTTTTTTTGGCGAGTATTTAAAGACAAAGGTATAAGGTCCACCTATCAGATCCCCCCCCCCCCCCATGGGCCATTTAAATAAATTTATGGGGGGGGGAGATGTTTTGGACAGGTAACCCTCTCCACTTCATTGAGAGATGAATGCATAAATAATGTGTATTTCTTTGGCCAGCCCCTCCTTACACTATTGGCAGTCCACTGGACAGGTAAGAAGTGTCATAATACAAAGATATAAATACACACTGTACACATTTTAGCACATTTTTATATTCTGCTATTACCTATCACGATAATAATAGGATACAAAAACTTTTAACATTACCATTTGAAAGTATTCAGGCAGGCCTTTGCACTACATGCTTTGGTGAATTCATCCATAAATCTGACCACAAAAGAGGTAGGTATATTGTGTATGGGTTTGGCAAAGTCAGCAGATAGAGGATTGAGGATAGATAGAGGATTGGTATCAGCTGAGTTAGCAGTTGGAGGGAGGGACGGTTCCAAATGATTTTGGGACCCAAAAAAAAAAGCCTCTGGCACTCTGCCTGCATTTCAAGCACACATCACAATTTTCTACATTTTAGGGGGTATTTAGGGTAAAGCACTACTATGGAGCTGACAAAATACATTGTTAAGAGACTACACGAGGTGAATATAGGCCCAGGAGAGCATGCTGGGGAGGTTAGTGAAGGCAAATATGTATTAAGGACAAAAAAAAGTACCTAAAAATCCAGCATGCATTAGGACAAAGAGGACATTCACAGCATATTACAATCATGGTAATTAGGGAATGAGGAAAGAAATACAATATATTATCAAACATTCTATACAATAAAATGTGATATTAAAGGATAAAAATCTTACCTTCATATACTCCTTCTGCAGGACCTGGATGATGGCAGAACAGGTCTCCGGGATAATGATCCCCAGAGCCTGGGGGGAGATGCTTGTCGAGAACTTGAGGTCCTGCAGGCTTCTCCCTGTCGCCAAGTACCGCAGGGTGGCGACTAGCCTCTGCTCCAGAGTGATGGCTTGCCTCATGCAGGTATCCTGCCTGCTGATATAGGGGGTCAGCAAAGCCAACAAACGGTGAAATACGGGGTCCCTCATCCTGAGAAAGTACCTGAAATCATCAGGATTATTCTCACGGATCTCACGGGGCAAAGGCATGTTACAGAACTGGTCACGCTGGAGCAACCAATTCTTGGTCCATGAACTCCTCCCCACCCTGTTTATCGACTGGGCTTGTGTCAAAGTAAGGACCCCAACACCAAGCCCCCACACAGCACGAACTCTACGATGAGTACGTATAGGCAACATGGCTAGAAAACGGTCGGCTGGTCAGAACGAAGTAACAGAACGCACTGAAGAACAGCAAGGCCTGTGAAGAGCGACCTGAAAATCAGTAACGAACGAACAAGAACACAATGATAAATCAATGGTAACTCGCTGCACGCACTGAAGACCAGATACAAACCCACAAGCACAAACTGAACAGCAGAAATACGATCTGAAAACCACGAGTCTGAAAAAGCGCAAATCATCTCTCACCAAACTTTTACTAACATGAGATTAGCAAAAGGAGCCCAAAGGGTGCCGCGCTTGGTACTTGTCACTGATAGTACTCACCGAGGCCGAGATGCCGAGATCGGTTTCGCCCTTGCGACTAAGCGCAGTCCGCCCCCTAGAGTTGGGACAGGGAGTGAACGGCACAAAGAGGCACAGGCTCCCCAATGGACCATAGGTGACTTGCTTGTGGGGTCTTGACAGAGAAGAGCCGCTGTGCAGGTACTGGTAGGCAGGTGCAGCCAGAGACAACAGGCAGAAAGTCCAGAGCTGAGCAGAGGATCAAACACCAGGATGGTGCTATGGCACTGCAGGATCTGCAAGGTAATGTGACAAGATAAGGAGAGTCCAGGTACAAGCAGGAGGTCAGGCTAGGAGACAGGAGACAGTCCAGGTAACAGGCCGAGGGTCAAACACAGGAGATTGGTGGGAATCCGATAAACAGGCTGAGGTCAGGTCCAGGAGAGAGGCAAGAGAAGTCCAAAGGCAAATCCGGGTCACAACAGGTAGTCAGGCAGAGATACAGGATACAGGTTCAGGTAATACAGGAAGCTGAGACAAACCAGCAATTTGTTTGATTCTCTGAGCGCCTTTTATAGGCTGCCCAGGGAATCACGTTGGGTGTGCACCAGTGCGCCGTAACGCCGAGCCACGAACGCGCATGCGACGGAACGCCGTTCCGCCGGGAATGCGTGAAAAACGACCGGACCGGAACGAAGGCTTCTTCTGACAGTACTGAACTGCCCTTTTATAGTCTCGACGTACGTGGTGTACGTGACCGCGTTCTTGGCGCTCGGAAATTCCGACAACTTTCTGCGACCGTGTGTATGCAAAAAAAGTTTGAGCCAACATCCGTCGGAAAAAATCCATGGATTTTGTTGTCGGAATGTCCAATCAATGTCCGACCGTGTGTACAGGGCATTACTGTGTTGTATTCTTACATTGACTATGTGTGTTGTGTGAGAGGCCTTCTGTGTACTGTGACAGACTGGAGTGAATAAAGAAAGAGTAGTGCTAACATAATATTTGTACACCTCTTCTAACATAAAAAATGGAGCAGATGCTTCTTCTAATTAACAAATGGGACACAAGGCTCTTTGTTAATTAGGAGCAATCACTTCTCTGTTCTTTGTCTATGACACAACAGAGAGAACTGGAAATCTCAAGCTGCATGCTTTGATTTCTCTGCCCATCCCTGCCCCTCCTCTAAGCTCAGAGTAGGAGGGAGGAGCGCTTTAAACCCTGAAGACTCTGCTTGTGTAGTGTTATCAGTGCACGAGCAGTGAGACGGATGTGAACTCACTGTTGACAGCTCACCTCCTGTACACCAGCTCTGAACTGGCAGGAATCTGCTGTATTCCATCTGTTATTTAGAAAATAGTGCTCGTGGTGGTAGTTTATGTGGCGCATACCACTCCCATCATAATGGTGCAGGAAGCTTAGTTAATTCTCCAGAATGTGTTGTGTGTGTCTGCTTTGCCTGTATGTGTGTGTACGTGTGTGTGTGTTAGTCTCTTTTTACTTAATATGTTTGTCTGTCCTGACCTGTGTACAGTATGCGTCTGACAATGAAGGTCCACAACTTTTGCGTCTCGAAAGTGATATTGACTTATAACTTTTACTTTCTGGGCTCCAGAGTCTGCATATTCCACTGAGGGCACAGAATGACAACAAAAGGGGAAAGAGGTAGGCACACAGGAGGAGAACATATTTGGTTATTTCAACCGAACCAGTGTGTGGGTTTGGGGAGGGGTTTTGAAATAAACAAATAGCATTATATGTCTGCTGACAACATAAGTAGTCAATAGTTATCAGTAACCTTTACATTAGTCCCTCCAGAAACTCCCGGCAAAATTCAATAATTCATATTTTGATTACAAATTTCTTATGATGCTTGCCCCTAAAGTGACAATACATGGGCCACAGGGACCTCTTAGCTCAGCTTACACCCAAAAGCTGAATGGCATATCAGGACCCCAGTCAGAGGAGGAGCTGGACGATACTCCTGACATCTTTCATATGCAGCAGACAGGGGAGTCATCTAAACAGCCCGAGCAGCATGCTTCAGAGCAGCATGCTTCAGAGCAGCCATCCCCAGAGATAGCAGAGGAGGAAGAAGGGGAAGACACTGAACAGCCCACCCTTGCTGAAATTTTAAGAGAAGTACAGAAGTGCACAGCCAACGTTCAGACACTGCAGGAACACTTTGGAGGATTAAAAGAGGAGATGGGACTGATCAGTGGAGGGCCGCGTCGGCGAGGTGGAGGACAGAATGACCCCCCTTGTCAGAGAACTGCAGATCACAGCCAGAACTGCCACCGCCAATGAACTCAAAAAGTAGGACATTGAGAATCGCTTGAGAAGGAGCAATGTTCGCATTGTGGGTCTATCAGAAAAGACCGAAGGCAGAGACCCCACAGCGTTTGTTGAAAACTGGCTGCTGGAGATATTTGGCAAGGAGGCATTTACACCTTTCTATTCAATTGAAAGAGCGCACAGGGTTCAACCCAGACCCCTTTCATCGGGACACCCATCGCGCACCATGCTCGCCAAACTCCTTAACTTTAAGGACAAGGAGATCATACTGCGTTTAGCCAGGGAGAGGCATAACATACAGTATAATGGAGTGAGAGTATGATTCTACCCCAATTTCTCAGCGGATGTACAGAGGCGCAGAACCAAATTTGGGGAAGTGAAAAAGAGACTGCAACGCCTCCGGGCCAACTACGCTATATTATATCCAGCCAAACTTCCGGTGGTAGCAGGAGGCAGGGCGCAATTCTTTGAATCAGCAGCAGAGGCCTCTGCTTGGCTGGACGTGAACGAACATCTCTTTCGCCAAGCAGGAAGAAACGAGGAGGAGGCAGAATGAGCCCTGCATGACCATACAAAGGCGCAGTTTCTAAAGTTCTTTTGTATAGTTTAACTTCCCTATGAGGGAGCCTCTTATTCTAAAGGCCGCCAAGTGGCCACGCGGTTACACGACTGGGAGACACTCACACAGGTGTTGACAGGAAATGAGCGAAAAATATTTCCCATGCGATTTGTACAATCACTGGAGTACAAAACAAGTTGCAAAACTCTGGTGACTGTATGCTTGTTGCAACAGAGACCGAACTGGGTTCTTGTTTACACCCAACAGTTAATAATGGTTCAGGTACTGAAGTTAATTTTTCTCTCACTTACTAAAGACTCTACTTCCGCAGGAGGTGGGAAGATATAAGTACTGCATTCTACTTCATTTGAAAAGATACAGGCAACCGGACGTGCCTTGTTGAGTGAATACGGCACTGCCCCTATAAGAAATCACCCTTTTCAGGACAGCAATCCAGACCCATCTGATACCCATTATGCCCCAGACACGACATTCACCAGGCAGCTCTTCCGAGATGGGGTCATGAGGCGGCCCCGGGATAACAGGAATTGGTCTAGTATAGAACAAGTTATTATGCATTTTACATGTAGCGGACACGGAGGTCAACTGTGCGCCAGGCTGGGCTGGTGGGCAGCCGTGTTAGCTCAAGTACTATACAGCACTAATTTTATTAGTGTGATATGACGACCTGCACACCTATAGTGTCATGGAATGTGAGGGGCCTTAGGGACCCCCTTAAGCGTACCATGGTATTCACATCTGTTAGAAAACATTTCCCAGCCATATGTGTGTTACAAGAGACTCATTTAATGCCAGATACACTGTCATGGGTGGGATTTGCCTGGGCGGGATGGATGTATCATTCCACTCACACCTCATCTTTAAGGGGGGTGAGTGTGATGATACATCGTACCCTGGATTTTTAGTTGTTTGATTCGAGGGTTGACCAGGAGGGAAGATATGTGTTTCTTTTGTGCAGAGTTTCACAGCTAACATTTATCCTTAGCAGAATTTAGGTGGTATACCCGCGCAACGGACAGAAAATTGAAATGAAAGTAAGTATATATAAAGTATATATAAAAAGTATATATAAAATATTTTGGACTGCTGCCTCCACAGACGTAATTTCCACCTTAGTGGAGAAAACGAAATGGTAAATGGGGGTTAACATTTATCCTTGCAGCAGTGTATATACCTCCACAGTTCAACCCTATAGTGTTACGTGCCCTACTAACGTTTCAATTGTGCCATCCGGATACCCCACTAATAATAGTGGGGGATCTTAATGGCATCATAGACCCAGAACTAGACAGACCCCACCCCCCCCCCCAGTAGGGGGCCCTACAAGGACTAAACCTGTCTTAGCTAAATTCATAGAAGAAGTGGGATGGACGGACCCCTGGAGAAATAGAAACCCCACAGAGAAACAATTCTCTTGCTTTTCTAAAACTCATGTGTCCCTATCTAGAATCGACCTGTGCCTGTGCTCGGCATCCCGGTATGTGGAAAAGGTACTATACCTCACTAGAAGTATCTCTGACCAATCCCCCCTGATAGTTCACCTGAAGGTTAGACCAGCTTCGGACCTGCCGAAAGCCCCATGGAAGCTCAACGCATTCTGGTTAAATCTCTTCCCATCTCACAGCAAAATAGAGACGGACATATCAGCTTACTGGCAGAGACACACAGACTATCCTGATCCAAATACCACTTGGGATGCTTTTAAAGCTTACCTGAGAAGACTTTTTATTTCTGAGGTCAATGCCATTAAGCGCAATACATCTGCTCAGAGGGAACAGGCGGACAGGTTGGTGAGACGCCTGGAGGCGGAATACATCGCCAACCCGGGAGAGGTCTCCCGGGGGGCATGGATAGCAGCACATGACGCGTTTAATAGAATCGATGCTTCAAAAGCTGACAAAAAAATGTTCTTCAATAAACTGGCCTTTTATGAGGGAGGGTGAACAGACGGGTAAACTCCTAGCTAAAATAGTTCACGCACAACAAACATCCCCCGTCTATTGGGGCCATACACAATAAATCGGGGAGGGTGGTTAACACCCCTGAGCTGGTCATGCAGGAATTGGTGGATTTCTACTCGGAACTCTACCAATCCAAACAGACACATTCCATAGAGGAGATTCAGGATTTCCTGCAGGGGATAGAGCTACCGTGTTTAACGGAGTCCCAGGTGGAATCTTTTGAAACTCCCATTACTGTAGAGGAGATGCATATAGCTACCAACTCTTTCCCCAAACTCCAAGGCACCAGGGGATATCGGCATCCCGATAGGGGTATATTCGGTTCCAGACCGAATCCTCAGCAATATCCCTTGTATGGCTGCAGCAAATTTCAAGTAGCCCCCCCCCCCAGCTCAGCAAAACTTGGGACTTCGTGACCACAGGCAGGATTTCAGGTAGTGTAGGGTGATGCCTGGAAGTGGCTGTGAATGGATGGACGCAAGCAGAGCCTGCGGGGAACCCACAGTGAAACCAGTAGTCTGGTGCCAATTCTGGAATAGAGGGATGACGTCAGACATATGGGTAATGAGGGTACACCTTACACCGGCTAGACTACATAAGATGGGCCTTGGGGAGAGTGACAACTGCACCAGGTGCGCCAGAGAACACGGGGATCTCATTCACCTATTGTGGCGATGCCCCAAACTACATTGCTACTGGATGGGGGTCATTTAAAATATAAATGATGTATTCACGGTCAGGATCCCACAAAACCCTAAAGTGTGTATCCTAGGTATTCTGAATGATCTCCCAATTGAAGACAATCCAAAAAAGGCCATTGGTAGAGCGTTTTTCCAAGCCTATAAACTTATCCTTCAGCATTGGAAGGCAGGTGATCCTCCTAAATTGCGGGAATGGATAGCTCAGATGGGCGCTACATTACGCCTGGAAAAGTACATTTACCAACACAGGGGTCGTCCTGGAAAATTTGATTTATTGTGGGATCCATGGCTGAATACTCCGGGGTTATCCCCACTGGAGCTGGTTATGGACTGCTGACTTAAGAAATGTACTGGTGGATCGGATGTTGAAGGGAATGAATGTATAATAAAAGAGAAACTTGAGGGAATGTCCGGCTGCCAAAGCCATACATATAATTATCATTTATTAGAATGCAACATGTACATGATTTGACTACATCCATGTCCTAAAGTTATACTGGAACGATATGTTTGTTCTTTGTTTTATTTTTCTGTATGGACCTGTATCTTACTTTGGTTTATATCAATAAAAATCCTTTTTTTGAGAAAAAAAGAAGCATATTTGGGCTATTTCTTAGGTCACAAGCTAAAATGTAATCTTTAGCCTGCAAAGCTATGTATTTTCTGGTTAACTGGCTCCATTGATGACTAGTTATGAAATCTACTTGTTTATGTAATAACAGATATTAATAGACTCCACAGACTGGTTATAGCCATTCAAATAAGTTTACAGTCTACAATATCTACTTGCTAAGCAACTCATTAGCATGAAACAAGCAAGGTTATGTTTAAAAATGATGCAGCCCTAGGTAAGTTAAACTAAATAAATAGTCTTTAAATTAGTCATTAAGTATGACTTATACTTGCTCTGACTTACTAGCTTGTACTTCTGTAAAACACACTTTTATTTAAAATATCTAGCAGAAAATAAGACATTTGAAAAGATTCTGAAAGGGAAAAAAAATAGGAGTGACCATCTAAATGTAGGTTTATTAAAAAAAAGTATAGAGCTTAGCTCTGAAAGGGCCCACTGACATGTTCCAGGTTCCTTTTCCAGCTGAGTGCAGCAGCATCCAGGCGCACACAACAGTCATTCTTCCAGCTCAATAAACAGTCTAGGGGTTGCATTTCTTTTAAATTTATTGGTGAATAATTGGGATAGGGTGTTGGAAGCTGTGGGATACTCCAGAAACAGTAACAAAATGACACTCTTCACTCTGTAGCTACTCCTTTGAACAGTCCCAAGAGATGGGCTCAAGATGGACCCAAGAGATGGACATCACTGAGACACCATATGCAATGTCCCAGGCCAGGCAATCTTTAGCCTTAATGCACAGGGGTTGCAGCAGCAGCAGCAGTAACAGGGATCTTGCACACAGGTCTGTACTCACAATGTACCTGGATACAATGGTGCCATCTTCCAATAACCGACAGGCTTTCCTGAACTTTCCAGACCGAATCCTCAGCAATATCCCTTGTATGGCTGCAGCAAATTTCAAGTAGCCCCCCCCCCCCCCCAGCTCAGCAAAACTTGGGACTTCGGTGACCACAGGCGGAATTTCAGATAGTGTAGGGTGATGCTTGGAAGTGGCTGTGAATGGATGGACGCAAGCAGAGCCAGCGGGGAACCCACAGTGAAACCAGTAGTCTGGTGCCAATTCTGGAATAGCGGGATGACGTCAGACATATGGGTTTGGCTAGAGATTTCAGGGCCCGCACTGCCTCTTTCTCAAGCATCAAGGCTCTGGTCAGATCATGTGGCGGCTTCAGGGGAGAGAAGGAACAGCTGACAATGTGTAGAAATGGACAAAGGTCTCTGTGTAGCAGCTGTAAAGGGGCAGGCTTTAGTCCTAACTCCTCAGCCAGCTAGTGTTGGGGCCTGGTTGTACTTTGGTGTACATGAGAATAGTCCCAGTCAAGCCTGCAGGCAGCAATAAGGCTGCTTGATGGCTGTATAGTTAGTTCCTGGAGCACTCAGTCTCTCTAGCAGCAGATTGTAAATCTCCACAACAGTGGCTAAACAGTCCCAGTGATATTGCAGCTAATCATCTGGTCACACACAGCAATTAGTCCACTCTCTGCTTTGCACCCAGGTGACTCTGCCTGCCAGCACTTCTGAACTCTGCACACCAGGTCCCAGCCTGTCACTTGTCACATCATTTCCTTCAGATGCAGCTTGTCACATCACCTGCAGCTTGTCACTTGTCACATCACCTGCCTTCAGATGCAACTTTTCACTTGCCACATCACCTGCCACCAGATGCAGCTTGTCACTTGCCATGTCGCCTGCCACCAGATGCAGCTTGTCACTTGCTACATCACCTGCCTTCAGATGCAGCTTGTCACTTGCCATGTCACCTGCCATCAGATGCAGCTTGTCACTTGCCACGTCACCTGCCACCAGATGCAGCTTGTCACTTGCCATGTCACCTGCCACCAGATGCGGGTTGTCGCTCGCCATGTTGCTTGTCACCAGATACGGATTGTCACTTGCCATGTTGCCTGCCACTAGATGCAGATTGTCACTTACCACGTCGCCTGCCACCAGATGCAATTGTCACTATCCTGCCACCAGCTGAAGCTTCCCACTGTTGCCTGCCACCAAAAAATACCAGATGCAGCTTGTCACTTTTTAAATATAAGGGCAATTTGGTGGCAGGCGACATTGACAGCAGAGAGAGAGACTACTCTCCCCAGCTTTTCAGCACATGTGCATTGGCTGGGTCTCAGATTGAGGGTGGGCAGTGAGAGATGATGTCATCTCTCTGCTGTTTGTGGCTGCACAGTGAGGGCAGAACTGTGGTGATGCAGGGTGGGCAGTGAGAGATTATGTCATCTTTCTGCTCTCTCGTCCACCTGTCCGCCGGCTCTTTCCTGCCGCCCGCCTGCCTGCTGGCTCTCTCATGCTGCCCGCCACACTCAAGGCCTAGGCTGCAGAGAGGCCATGACCCTGTACCGGGCCACAGCCTGGAGGTTGGGGACCCCTGCTCTAGATTACACAGAAGAGTCTCTACTCCAGACCGCAGTTCCCACAGTGCATTGCTGCCTGACTCAGTCTATTAATCTCTTCCTACGAAGCAGTAGGAATGAGCCCGATGTTTGAGACGAATGTAAGTTCAACTCGAACATCGGGTGTTCGCCTGTTCGCCGCCCGTTTTTTCGGAAGCAGTGATTTTTTTTATGCTTAAAGTGTAACAATAAAAATGAAATATTCCTTTACATATCGTGCCTGGGGGGTGTCTATAGTTAGCCTGCAAAGTGGCGCATTTTTCCCATGTTTAGAACAGTACCACAGCAAAATGACATTTCTAAAGGAAAAAAGTCATTTAAAACTGATCGCGGCTGTAATGAATTGTCGGGTCTCAGCAATATAGATAAAACTCATTGAAAAAAAGAGCATGGGATCCCCCCAGTCCATTACCAGGCCCTTTGGGTCTGGTATGAATATTAAGGGCAACCCCAACCAAAATTTTTTAAAAAAATTGCGTGGGGGTCTCCCTAAAATCCATACCAGGCCCTTCAGGTCTGGAATGGAAATTAAGGGGAACCCTGTGCCAAATTTTTTAAAAAATGGCGTAGAGGTCCCCCAAAATCCATACCAGACTCTTCAGGTCTGGTATGGATTTTAAGGGGAACCCTGTGCCAAAAATTTTTAAAAAATGGCATAGGAGTCCCCCCAAAATCCATACCAGACCCTTATCCGAGCACACAACCTGGCAGGCCGCAGGAAAAGAGGAGGGACGAGAGAGCACCCCCCCTCCTGAACCGTACCAGGCCACTTGCCCTCAACATGGGGAGGGAGCTTTGGGGTCTGACCAGATTCCAATAAGCCCCCCGCCCGCATACCCCCAAAACCACTGGGCAAGGGTTGTGGGGATGAGGCCCTTGTCAGACCCCATGTTGAGGGCATGTGGCCTGGTACGGTTCGGGGGGGCGCTCTCTCATCCCCCCTCTTTTCCTGCGGCCTGCCAGGTTGCATGCTCAGATAAGGGTCTGGTATGGATTTTGGGGGGACCCCTATGCCATTTTATTTTTTATTTTGGTGCAGAGTTCCCCTTAAAATCCATACCATATCTGAAAGGCCTTGTATGGATTTTAGGGGGACCCTCACGCAATTTTTAAAAAAAAATTTGGTTTGGGGTCCCCCTTAATATTCATACCAGACCCAAAGGGCCTGGTAATGGACTGGGGGCGTGTGGACCCATGCTCTTTTTTTCAATGAGTTTTATCTATATTTCCGAGACCCGACAATTCATTACAGCCGCAATCAGTTTTAAATGACTTTTTTTTTCTTTAGAAATGTCATTTTGCTGTGGTACTGTTCTAAACTGGGGAAAAATGCGCCACTTTGCAGGCATACTATAGACACCCCCCAGGCACAATATTAAAAGGAATAATTCATTTTTATTGTTTCACTTTAAGCATTAAAAAAATCACTGCTCCCGAAAAAACGGCCGTTTAAAAAAAAAAAAATTGCATTGATACATGTCCCCTGGGGCAGGACCCAGGTCCCCAAACACTTTTTATGATAATAACTTGCATATAACCCTTTAAAATTAACAATTTGATTATTCATGTTCGAGTCCCATAGACTTTAACGGTGTTCGTGTGTTCTGCCAAATTTTTTGTCTGTTCGCATGTTCAGCTGCGAACCGAACTGCGGGATGTTCGGCTCATCCCTATTCAGCAGCTCCCTCCTCTTGCAGAAATAGTTGTTATCCAGTACAGCACGGCAGAGCAGCAGCTACAGGGAGCATGCAGCCAATGTTTCTCTCACTCTCATTCTTAGCCAAACACCTGGCTACAAATATCTAAATATAAAAACAAAAATGTAATATATTTCAGTTTACCAGTCCTTAGATGCGATGACTGCATCAATTTTCTTTCTTCAAGCTAAGAACATACAGTATCCAGCAGATACAGAAAACAATTGCTGATCTCACCAAAAAATGCAGTGCATCTGCTACTTCCTATAAAAATACCAAATATCCGCGCTTAGGAAGAAAGAACTGTAGCCTCCCTAATTGGGAACACCACCTAAGTGGAGTCCTGAAACAATAAAAACTCTACTGTAGGGAAAATGGCGCTGTTCAAATAATTATTTATATGTGAACCTACTCCACTACTGTGAATATTACCGACTCTCCATATAAAGTGAATAGTGCTTCAAAAATGAAATATGTATAAAACACAAATAAATAATTATTTTTATGTGAATCCACTCCACTACTGTGACTATTGCCAACTCTCCATATCTGTATGTGAACTCAAATAAACATGTTGAAAAAGCAACAATACCAAAACCTATTTGCTGCTTCTGCACACAATCAAAAATACAGTGACAAATGCTAATTGCAAAGTGATAAGTCCCAGAATTTTTTTTGAGTTCACATACAGATACATACTTTTCCAGCAATGGAGCCACGCAGTATTAAGCACTTAACACTTTTTTTATTTTTGATGTGCTGAATTATCACTATCATATATATAGATTTATATTTTTATTTATATTTTTTTACACTTATATTTTTTCATACTTTAATCTCTATTTGTGTTTCATACATATTTATTTTTTGGAGCACTATTCGCTTTATATGGAGAGTTGGCAATATTCACAGTAGTGGAGTGGATTCACATATAATTAATTATTTATTTGTGCTTCATACATATTTAATTTTTGAAGCACTATTCACTTTATATGGAGAGCCGGCAATATTCACAGTAGTGGAGTGGGTTCACATATAATTAATTATTTGAACAGCGCCATTTTCCCTACAGTAGAGTCTTTATCATCTGCTACTTCCTGTGAGCTGAAAAGAAAGCACAAATATCTTTATATTTCTTGTGTAAACTACTAATCCTATCAATCCAGTTTGAAGTCCAGCTTGTTTCAGGGGCATAGATAACGGGAAGATAGAAGGGTCAAAGAGCACACTGACACTGGGTGCACACCCGAAGTATTTGCAACCAGTGCTCCAGTCACCTGTCAGAACTAAGAGACAGGCAGTAGCGGGTCAGAGAGTCTGTACTGGTGGGAAGGGGAGATCTATACTGGGGAGGAGCTGTACTGGTGGGGGAAGGGGGAGAGGTCTATACTGGGGGGATCTGGCAGAGTAAGTAAAGAATATTTTTTGGGTACAACTGCATACCTCCCAACTTTTTGAGATGGGAATGAGGGACACCTATAAGCAAAAGTATGTTGGCATAGGACACACAAGTGCTTTTTTTTACACGACTTTATATTGGCTTTTGAAATGTACAAATGCAGCAATTTAGAAATTGGATGAAAGGTTTAGCACTGGGAAACACTTTTTGAAAGATAAATAACTACTACTACTAACAACTATATAGATCAGGCCAAAATGAGGGACAAATGAGGAGGAAAGAGGGACAGAGGGACATTGCTCCAAATCAGTATGCCTTGTACACACGGTCAGATTTTCCGATGGAAAAAGTGCGATCGGTGTGTGTTGTCGGAAATTCCGATTGTGTGTGGGCTCCATCGGACTTTTTCCATCGGAATTTCCGAACCACAAAGTTTGAGAGCTTGCTATAAAATTTTCCCACAACAGAATCCGATTGGATAAATTCCGATCATGTGTACACAAATCCGATGCACAAAGTACCACGCATGCTCAGAATAAATTAAGAGACGAAAGCTATTGGCTACTGCCCGTTTATAGTCCCGACGTACGTGTTTTACGTCACCGCATTAAGAACGATCGGATTTTCCGACAACTTTGTGCGACCGTGTGTATGCAACACAAATTTGAGCCAACATCCGTCGGAAAAAATTCATGGATTTTGTTGTCGGAATGTCCGATCAATGTCCGATTGACAGGGCATAAGTTTGCAACAGTCATTAGAGGGCACATTAAATAAAATTGTGATATGTGGTAGGTATATACTTAACCACTTAAGGACCGGAAGGATTTACCCCCTCAATGACCAGGCCATTTTTTGCAATTAATTTGCGCTTTAACTGACAATTGCGCGGTCATGCGATGTTGTGCTAAAAAAAAAATGTCCTTTTTTCCCACAAATAGAGCTTTCTTTTGGTGGTATTTTGATTTTTTGATTTAATTTTTTGCCCAATAAACAAAAAAAGAGTGACAATTTTGAAAAAATGTTTTGCTATAATAAATATCCCCCCAAAAAATGTATAAAAAAGCACATTTCTTCCTCAGTTTAGGCCAATACGTATTCTTCTACATATTTTTTGTAAAAAAAACCGCAATGAGCGTATATTGATTTGTTTGCGCAAAAGTTATAGCGTCTACAAAATAAGGGATAGATTTATGGCATTTTTATTTTTTTTATTTTTTTTACTAGTAATGGCGGTGATCAGGGATTTTTAGCAGGACTGCGACATTGCGGCGACAAAGGGACAAACTTTTTTGGACTGGATGGTCCCCTACTGCGCATGCGTGAAGTGTGTTGCACTTTCTGAATGGCCTGGCGGTGGGGGAAGGAGGAGGGGTGGCAAAACTTCCAAGAGATCTCACCGCGGTGAGGTCTACCGAAAGTGGGGACGGGTACCTGTCAAAACCAGGTACCCGTTCCCCCCCTCCCCCAAAAGGTGCCAAATGAGGCACCAGAGGGGAGGAGGAGGCAGATAAGCGGAGTTTCCCCTTTTGGGCAGAGCTCCGCTTTAAGCAGTATCATGCTGTGTGCAATGTGCTTCCTTTTTAATTATATGGTCCATGCAGAAAGAGGTGTGGATGAATACCTGTAGTCCTTTGGCCCTGCGGTGTCAGACGTATGCCCTGGAAACCATCCATATGGTCTGTCCATGAGATCCTGGGAAAGACATCTGAGCGGGTCTGGAGCAGGAAGGAACGTGGACTGGTGGTATAACATCAACCGCTTTTTGACCTCCTTGTGATATAGAGGTCATATTACAGGGTAAGGAGTTTGACTATCTTTTCTGGAGGTGGTGGCTGGATTGGTTTTCTCGCATTCTGGCACAAGAGAGTTTGGATCTTTTGTATTCACAAGCCCTTTTGTGGACGTTGTATCACTTTATTACTTTAAATACAAAAAGGACTTTTTTGGGGCTTTATCTCAAACGTAAATTGCACATGGTGTAGCGTATATTTAAAGGGACATTACCTATGTTTGATGTTTTTAAACACTGAGGATAGCGCTTTACATGTATGGTTTTAGATTACTATTAATATCTGTTTGTGGGTATTTATGTTGCCAGCTTTCCGTTTACTTTTTATTAAATGTTGAGTTGTGATTTATAACATATTTTCATACATTGTGGGTAGATTTTTGTGTTTATTAGCCCAGAGTTTTTTGGTTTTCAACATGGTACTTTGTCTAAATAATTTTTTATTTTTAACCAATTTTTTATTTAAGAAAGTGAAGACAGATTTAGGATATACACTACCGTTCAAAAGTTTGGGGTCACATTGAAATGTCCTTATTTTTGAAGGAAAAGCACTGTACTTTTAAATGAAGCTAACTTTAAACTAGTCCTAACTTTAAACAAATATACTCTATACATTGCTAATGTGGTAAATGACTATTCTAACTGCAAATGTCTAGTTTTTGGTGCAATATCTACATAGGTGTATAGAGGCCCATTTCCAGCAACTATCACTCCAGTGTTCTAATGGTACAATGTGTTTGCTCATTGGCTCAGAAGGCTAATTGATGATTAGCAAACCCTTGTGCAATCATGTTCACACATCTAAAAACAGTCTAGCTCCTTCCAGAAGCTACAAAACTGACCTTCCTGTGAGCAGATTGAGTTTCTGGAGCATCACATTTGTGGGGTCAATTAAACGCTCAAAATGGCCAGAAAAAGAGAACTTTCATCTGAAACTCGACAGTCTATTCTTGTTCTTAGAAATGAAGGCTATTCCATGCGAGAAATTGCAAAGAAATTGAAGATTTCCTACAACGGTGTGTACTACTCCCTTCAGAGGACAGCACAAACAGGCTCTAACCAGAGTAGAAAAAGAAGTGGGAGGCCGCGTTGCACAACTAAGCAAGAAGATAAGCACATTAGAGTCTCTAGTTTGAGAAACAGACGCCTCACAGGTCCCCAACTGGCATCTTCATTAAATAGTACCCGCAAAACACCAGTGTCAACATCTACAGTGAAGAGGCGGCTGCGGGATTTTGGGCTTCAGGGCAGAGTGGCAAAGAAAAAGCCATATCTGAGACTGGCCAATAAAAGAAAAAGATTAAGATGGGCAAAAGAACACAGACATTGGACAGAGGAAGACTGGAAAAAAGTGTTGTGGACAGATGAATCCAAGTTTGAGGTGTTTGGATCACAAAGAAGAACGTTTGTGAGACGCAGAACAAATGAAAAGATGCTGGAAGAATGCCTGACGCCATCTGTTAAGCATGGTGGAGGTAATGTGATGGTCTGGGGTTGCTTTGGTGCTGGTAAGGTGGGAGCTTTGTACAGGGTAAAAGCTAAGGAAGGCTATCACTCCATTTTGCAACGCCATGCCATACCCAGTGGACAGCGCTTGATTGGAGCCAATTTCATCCTACAACCGGACAATGACCCTAAACACACCTCCAAATTGTGCAAGAACTATTTACAGCAGAAGCAGGCAGCTGGTATTCTATCGGTAATGGAGTGGCCAGCACAGTCACCAGATCTGAACCCCATTGAGCTGTTGTGGGAGCAGCTTGACCGTATGGTACGCCAGAAGTGCCCATCCAACCATTCCAACTTGTGGGAGCTGCTTCTAGAAGCGTGGGGTGCAATTTCTCCAGCTTACCTCAATAAATTAACAGCTAGAATGCCAAAGGTGTGCAATGCTGTAATTGCTGCAAAAGGAGGATTCTTTGATGAAAGCAAAGTTTGATGTAAAAACAATGTTATTTCAAATACAAATCATTATTTCTAACCTTGTCAATGTCTTGACTCTATTTTCTATTCATTTCACAACGTATGGTGGTGAATAAGTGTGACTTTTCATGGAAAACACAAAATTGTTTGGGTGACCCCAAACTTTTGAACGGTAGTGTACATATACATGCAAGAGAAGTACAGTAATACCTTGGATTACGAGTATAATTAGTTCCAGAAGCATGCTTGTATTCCAAAGCACTCGTATATCAAAGCAAGTTTCCCCATAAGAAATAATGGAAACTCAGATGATTTTTTCCACAACCACTACTGGTGTATGCAGTACTGTATGTGGTCAAAGGTGCGGGTGCGCTGGTGTATGCAGTACTGTATGTGGCCAGAGGTGCGGGGGCACTGGTGTATGCAGTACTGTATGTGGCCAGAGGTGCGGGGGCACTGGTGTATGCAGTACTGTATGTGGCCAGAGGTGCAGGGGCGCTGGTGTATGCAGTACTGTATGTGGCCAGAGGTGCGGGGGCACTGGTGTATGCAGTACTGTATGTGGCCAGAGGTGCGGGGGCACTGGTGTATGCAGTACTGTATGTGGCAAGAGGTGCGTGGGCGCTGGTGTATGCAGTACTGTATGTGGCCAGAGGTGCGGGGGCACTGGTGTATGCAGTACTGTATGTGGCCAGAGGTGCGGGGGCACTGGTGTATGCAGTACTGTATGTGGCAAGAGGTGCGTGGGCGCTGGTGTATGCAGTACTGTATGTGGCCAGAGGTGCGGGGGCACTGGTGTATGCAGTACTGTATGTGGCCAGAGGTGCGGGGGCACTGGTGTATGCAGTACTGTATGTGGCCAGAGGTGCGGGGGCACTGGTGTATGCAGTACTGTATGTGGCCAGAGGTGCGGGGGCACTGGTGTATGCAGTACTGTATGTGGCCAGAGGTGCAGGGGCGCTGGTGTATGCAGTACTGTATGTGGCCAGAGGTGCGGGGGCACTGGTGACATTCAGGGACATTCGGGAACTGTTGACACTTTTGGGTGCTCCGACGCACGTTATGCCCGCCCCACCCAGCTGGGAGTGTCTCAGAGCATCTGCGTTCTCCAGCGCCCTGGACCTCTGGCCACATACGGTAATACATACACCAGTGGCTTGAGTCCTGCCCGTCTTGCGAGACAGCGCTCGCAAATCAAATCATGATTTAAAAAAAATATATAGCTCGTATACCGCGTTACTCGCAAACTGAGGTATCACTGTAGTAGACAAAATATTCAATGATAGCGAGTAACACTTGCAACAGATTCATGTCAAAGAGGGCTCGAATCCCTCAAGGGAACATGAGGGGGGGAAAAAACAGGGCTAATAGGCTGTCATGCTGTATCGTAATTCCTGGGAGAGAATCATCTACATAATTTTAATCCATATAATTATGTATCAAAGTAAAAATCTGAATTGAACTTGCAGAACATTGAATGGAAAACCAAATTGTCTGCCCTTTGTTCACATTTTTGTCACCTTTGCACATAGGCAGATGAGAACGAATTGTATATTAAAATAGAAGTCAAAGACTGACATCGTAGAGTACTATTTTTTATTTTTTTAGTGCTATCCTTACTGTCTCCTGTCTGTGGATAGGGTTCATGTCCAACACAGACTTCTACCACCCTCTAGTGGGCAAGTTATGCAATACCACTCACAAAAATTTAAAAAAAAATTGTACACAAAAAATTACTTTAAAATACATTAGTACATAATAAATGCTTAATTGCTGCCCAAATTAGTTCTGAAACCTGTATTTTTTTGGGGTTTTTTTTTTTTTTTTTTTTAATAATGGCCAGAAGCCGATGACTGTAGTCCCTGGTTATTTGATTGCCACGGCAGGAAATCAGAGTAATCACCATTGAAAAATATTACATGTATAGTTCTGTCTCTATTATGTCAGACTTTGCTTCATTATCATTATAGATAAACAAAAACAAAGCAAGGCATGGGTGGGAAAATAGAAATGTGATTTTTAAATATGTTTACATATATTTATACATTACATCAAAGAAAATGGCCATCTTTCTGTGAAAAAAAAATAATATTATGTAGAGTGGAAAGCAAAGATCAATTGCAATACATACGTTTCAAAATCTGAAAGTGCTCTGCTAATTAAGATAAGTCTGCTAGCAGTTAATAACACGCATATGGTCTGTGTAGCATTTGAAATGTGAAAACATTACATTTTTTGGAAGAAACCAGAGAAGACTGGAAACTGCAGAGCATTGAATGGTATTCTTTGTTTAAATGCTTGTAAACATGTTGAATATAATAGTGAAAATACATCTTTGATTATAAGATTAAACACGTTTTCACTTTCCTCTACATGTATCCAATCCTGTTGTTTTCAAATGCATTACAATTAAAATATAAAAGTGGTACGTATTGCAGGATTCAGGTTTCAAGTTGTCATTCTCTTTAACTCAGCTCGTAAAAGGCGTTAGCTGCACCAACATATTGGTGCTGGTAAATCTAAGCCCAAATGTAAGGCTTCCACTCCCAAAAAGGTAAGTATGCAGTTTTTTAGTGATTCAGTGTTAGACCAAATGTCCATGGTTAAGTAATGGTAAATAGAAAATTGGTAGAGGGGGACTTTTAAGGTGCCTAAAACAAAATGAAGCTATAACACATATAATATAAAAGTTTTATTGTACATAGGTTAAAAAAGACATAACAATTTGAGTGAAAAAATGTTGTAGTTCAGACCAAAACATTCATGGATGTAATATATTACTGTACAGAAATGTTATTCTCGACATGTTTCACTAAAGTATATAGCTTCTTCAGGAATTTCGTAATTGTCTGTGTACAGCGTACCACTGCAATACATGAGAAAATACATAAAACAAACACAATAACAGGTCCTAAATCGAACCTCATGATACAGAAAAATACAAATCTGTAACCTTTTTTTTTTCTTTGCTTTTTGTATTTTTCTTTATCATGAGGTTCAATTTAGGACCTGTTATTGTGTTTGTCTTATGTATTTTCTCATGTAGGCAGCTCATTATCTGGATCTTGGCAATCTTCCTATAGCCTAGGCCATCTTTATGTAGAGCAACAATTCTGTTTTTCAGATCCTCAGAGAGTTCTTTGCCATGAGGTGCCATGTTGAACTTCTAGTGACCAGTATAAGAGAGTGAGAATGATAACACCAAATTTAACACACCTGATCCCCATTCACACCTGAGACCTTGTAACGCTAATGAGTCACAAGACACCAGGGAGGGAAAATGGCTAATTGGGCCCAATTTGGACGTTTTCACTTAGGGGTGTACTCAGTTTTGTTGCCATTAGGCTATGTGTTGAGTTATTTTGAGGGGACCGCAAATTTACACTGTTATACAAGCTGTACACTCACTACTTTACATTGTAGCAAAGTGTCATTTTTTCAGTGTTGTCACACGAAAAGGTATAATAAAATATTTACAAAAATGTGAGGGGTGTACTCACTTTTGTGAGATACTATATGATGCAAGCCCAACCCCAGCCCCCTTTTTTATTTTATTTTATTTTATTTTCTAATATGGCTATCACTGTCCCGTGTATGAACAAAAAACATTTGCCAAGCAGTAATTTACATTCTTTATTTTTGAGTCTAGAACATTGCAACATTTACATTTTTGGTAGACTGTGTTTATACTGATATCTAGCACTGTTCTTGTGGGTGATTGTGTTTTTTTTTTTTTTTTTACTATCCTCATGTATTTACACATTTGCCAAGCAGTGACCATTCTCTCTCTGCTTCATCGTTCCCCATGCATCATCCTCTACCACGGTCCAGTGCTGCTCTTCTTCCAGGCTGAATGACACCCAGTTACTTTTTGTGATCCCAGTCCCTACTGGCTACTGGACTCAAAGGAGAATTCTGTAAAGAGTGGTACCACATCAATACATGGTGCTGCTCTCTGCAGCATTTAGAACCTGTACACCACTAGAGCAAATGAGGACCCATACCATTACATGACTGGACAGAAGATTGCTAGAAAAATAGAAGGTATCCTTGTTAAATTTAAAGAAATAGAGGTGCAGGGGTGCTCCAATGGTTGGGGGACTGAAAGAGGTGTGCCTGGCCTTAATTTGGGCTTTAAGTAATTGTAATTGGTTGTAAGCTGAGGGTTACGGATGAATAATTAAGACTGTTTTAAGACAGGCAGGGTTTAATGTTAAGGTGAGGTTAACTGATTGGGATAGTATATAGATAGGGGTATGGGTGCACATATTAAACATACATTTGTTTTTTTGGGCTGAAAACTGCCATGACCAAAACTCTGGGGTTGGCTTACTAAAGGCAAATATGCTGTTCACCTTGCAAGGGAATTAGCTACAGCCTAGACAGCAAGCAATTGAGCTTCACCTTTGAAAAAGACTTGCTAAGCTATTGCTAGACTTGCCAGGCTTTACAAGTTTGTTGCACAGTTGCAGCAAGTCCACATTGCATGACTCCAGATCAACTTCATTTGCAAACATTCTGCAAGTCTTCCTCAAGTTCTGGTTTAGTTATGTTGTGCAAAAGTCATCCCACCACAGGGGTCACTGTGGCTAAATTGTCATGCTGTAGACTTGCAGAGCTCTTGCTGTAGACTCACCACTGCAACGTTGCTCTTGCTCAAGACTTGCCACGCAAATTTTCTACAAATTGCAAAAGTGTCAATTAGAACTAAAAAGTGGTCTGCAAGTGTACAACTTGCCAGGGAAAATGTGTAACAATTAACAGACTTACAATTCAACACTGCTGCAAATTTGTGGCAAGTTATCCTTGCTATCAGGGAGAGATTAGTGAATGTAGTGAAGTATTAGTTTGCAAAGAATACGCAATCACAAGCAAGGCAATTTTTTTTTTTTTTTAAAAACAGCATTTCCCCTTGCACATGATTACATAATAGAAGCCAGCAGAGCTTCACCTAGTTCACTAAGCTCTGGGGATAATTCCCTTGCAAAGCGAACTGTTTGCATTTAATAAATCAATCTTTCTAGGGTTGATATACTAAAACTGAAGAGCGCAAAACTGGTGCAGCTGTGCATGGTAGCCAATCAGCTTCTAACTTCAATTAAGCTTTGACCTGGGAGCTGATTGGGTTCTATGCAGAGCTGCGTGGGATTACTCTCCAGTTTTAGTAAATCAACCCCACTGTGTTTGTACTTTTCCTTCATGTTGATGTGTAATAAACTGCAGCAAAGAAGTTTCATTTTTTTGTGTTGTCTCCTACATGCGGTTTTGTGGACAGCTCAAGCACAGCTGCATCCTTTATGTGTTCGCTTGCAATCTTTTAGCACCATGAAACCTCATCAAAGTTATGTCTCACACACATAAGCAGAAATCGGGTGTGCTAGTTGTGAGTTAGGATATAGACTGAACTTCTCTTTTTATGAGGATAAAGGAGGTTTGCTTGAAGCCTGTAAATATCAGTAAATAAAACAAGTGTATAATTCACTTTTATCACTTTAAAACTTATTTCCCTAACAACCACATACTGATTACATTTCAAAGATATAGCACATTTGCTTTTGTTAAATAAAACATAACATTATAGGATGGTATTCTCATTTAAATGATCATTATAGAGAGTGTACTTTGAGTGAATGAAAGTTTGTAGCTCATATATTTAAAAGATGTTAATCCTATTTTTGGTAGTTGCTGTTGCCATGTGTTCTGACAGCTAAAAATATATAACAGTGAAACATTTACGAATCACGGGTCAGTATTACATAATTATTACCAGGAATCATAATATAATTGTTATTGATTTTTAAACATTTATTCTGCCTTGCAAATTAACAAATTTACAGTGTATGCTCTGAATAGTATAATGGTAAAACTGATACTTCTCAACTAAAATAATCATTTACCTAGGTCTCACAATAAGGTAAATGCCATGTATCGGATGGTTTTTATCACTGTGGTTGGCCTAACCAACTATCTCTTGATTAATTAACAGTTTTAAAGCTAAGACTTTTTGCCCATCCACCACTATTGATAAATATGAAACTATTAAGAATCTATCTGTATCTCTTTGCCAGAAATGTAACACACAAATACATGTTTGACACTGATAGGATTTGTATAAGACAAGGAATAATTAACAGAAAAAATAATACATTTTATGATGCAGGACTTTAGAGCCCTGCGCGATCTAATATTGCTGTTAGAAGAAAGTGGTGAAAGTGACCCAACCCAAAACAATATTTAAGAACAAGACTTGACAATGAACTCCCATGTGTGGGCATTTTTAACTGCTATGGTCAGTGATGTCAAACGCATGATCATTGCCACTAAAGAATCTAATTTTACTCCTACACAGCTTAATTGCCATTTATATCTTCCTGAAAAAAGATTAATACTCCTCCTTTGACAAATTCTTTGTAGAAAAATGTTTTTTAATAACAGACTGTAAAAGTCTAATTGAAGATTTTCTTGTGATGACCTTAGGAAAGGAGTTACTCCTGTGGGGGATTGTTGCAGGTTTTTTATCTTCTGCTGACATCTTGGCATTGCTACCATTATTGATGGCTGGAATGGAACTTTGTCTAAAAAAAACAGTCCTCCGAAATGGAAGAAAGTTCTTTGTGGTAGAATTTTGATCTGATTGGTGTGCTACAGTATCTGGTGATGTAGCACCATGCCCAGTACACTCAGTATCTGAAATTAGGGTATTCTGCATGCTGAAAGACCTTACCACTGGCATTCTTCTCCTTGAGGTCCTCGTCTGAAAGAAAACATCTTCTCCATTTGGTACATGTGGGCTCTCTGCAAGCATGAGAAATCCATATGGAGTGGTGGTTTTTGCTAGATGTGGGAGAGACATTGCTGCTCTGGTGACAGGGTCCAGGGGGTCTTCAAAGCTGAAAATAAGAGACGGTTTTTTCCCTTCCAATACTTCTTCATCCTGACTATGCCCTAGTCTATACTTCCACATAGATTTCCTGTTCCTGAGGACATGGTTACTGTCAAGCCTGGCAAGAGGTGGAATAACGAACTGTGGAATGTTCTTGTGGGCTATTACAGGGTTAAAGCCACCTCTTGTTGTTATAGACTGTTTAAAATTACCGGCAAGCATCTCTTTTTCAAAAGCAGACATTTTTCACTAGGAATGCTGGTTCTTCTGTGTTTGTAATCAACCTTCTACATTATATACCCAGTAAGAATCGGAAGCAAAACCTAATTGAGCATCACTGTGGCCACGTCAAAGATTCACCCCTCATCGGTCCTTGACCTTAACGTCAAGTGCTGAAGATGTAGCTTCCGTCATGACAGAATTCATAGGAAGTTCTTCAACAGCTGAGGTCCCCTATATCTAACAAATCCAAATGAAAGCTTTTGAAACTGAAATGGGGGTTAGTCAGTCCTAATGATTAAGTGTGGAGCAATTGAAGACCATCTCTGAGTCACATTTTAACAATTAGGGATCTCTGCCAGAAAGCCATTGTTCAGTAGAACATGCTGAAAAGAAATAGTCATAAACGATTTTCTTAATAGTACTCATTGTACTACTGGCTGTATGTTTTTAGAAAAATGTGAGCATAATCAAACAACATCAATAGAAGCTTCTAAAGTCACAGATGCTCTTCCCATAAGTGGTTTGCATTAAATGAAACTCACCAAATAAAACTAATACAATATCATTGATTTAAAACTAATTAAATAACATAAAGATCACAAATGACTAACAATATGTTGCCTGCATTGCAGAAAATAGTTTACACTTAGTTCCTATTATTTTATATGGACTACATTGTAAGCTCTTTGCCCAAACACTGACTTTTCTGAGTTTAAAATGCAACCAAAACAAAAACCACAAAAATGAGCACAAGGGACATAACTTATATCACAAGGATGTGTGTTGATGCCTCTTCTGTTAAGTGAAATCATCCTCCGTTCATGTACCCACTAATATAGCTCCCAACTGTCCCTGATTTTGAGGGACTGTCCCTGATTTGGAACAAAGTCCCTCTGTCCCTCTTTCCTCCTCCTTTGTCCCTTATTTTGGTCTGATCTACAGTGGATATACAAAGTCTACACACCCCTGTTAAAATGTCTGGTTTCTGTGATGTAAAAAATGAGGCAAAGATAAATAATTTCAGAACTTTTTCCACCTTTAATGTGACCTATAAACTGTACAACTGAATTGAAAAATAAACTGAAATCCTTGTATAACTGGGGATATAGCTGTGTTCAGATTTAAGCAATCACATTCAAATTCATGTTAAATAGGAGTCAGTACACGTCTTCCATCTTTTAAAGTGCCTCTTATTAACCCCCCAAATAAAGTTCAGCTGTTCTAGTAGGTTTTTCCTGACATTTTCTTAGTCACATCCTACAGCAAAAACCATGGTCCGCAGAGAGCTTCCAAAGCATCAGAGGGATCTCATTGTTAAAAGGTATCAGTCAGGAGAAGGGTACAAGCAAATTTCCAAGGCATCAGATATATCATGGAACACAGTGAAGACAGTCATCATCAAGTGGAGAAAATATGGCACAACAAATGATGTAATGTTTCATATTTCCATCGCACATGTTCTTGGTATAAGCTCTAAAGGTTTGGGTGCTGCAGCAACAACCAGCTGGATACTGGTTCAAGTCACAACGTAGATATTTGCCAGCACACCAAGGATCAGCAAAAGGGGCGTCCAAACGGTTTAGTTTATTGCATGATCACAACACAAAAAGGTGGAACGTTTTGGAGTCACACAGGACCCCTTAGTCAGGCATGTGATGATCATGCAATAAACTAAACTGTTTGGACGCAACCTTGTGCTGATCCTTGGTGTGCTGGCAAATATCTACGTTATGGCACAACAGTGACATTACCAAGAACTGGACGTCCCTCAAAAATTGATTAAAAGATGAGAAGAAAACTGCTCAGGGAGGCTGCCAAGAGGCCTACAGCAACATTAAAGGAGCTGCAGGAATATCTGGCAAGTACTGTCTGTGTGGTACATGTGACAACAACATGTCTGGGCTATGTCTGGGCTATGGGATAGAGTCTTTTCTTACGAAGAAAAACACCCAAACTGGGCTAAATTTTGCAAAAACACATCTGAAGTCTTCCAAAAGCATGTGAGAAAATGTGTTATGGTCTGATGAAACCAAGGTTGAACTTTTTGGCCATAATTCCAAAAGATATGTTTGCCGCAAAAAACAACACTGCACATCACCAAAAGAACACCATACCCCACAGTGAAGCATGGTGGTGGCAGCATCATGCTTTGGGGCTGTTTTTCTTTAGCTGGAACAGGGGCCTTAGTCTAGGTATAGGGAATTATGAACAGTTCCAAATACCAGTCAATATTGGCACAAAACCTTCAGGCTTCTGCTAGAAAGCAGAACATGAAGAGAAACTTCATCTTTCAGCATTACAACGACCCAAAGCATACATCCAAATCAATAAAGGAATGGCTTTGGCAGAAAAAGATTCAAGTTTTGGAATGGTGCAACCAGAACCCAGACCTGAATCCAATTGGAAATCTGTGGGGTGATCTGAAGAGAGCTGTGCACAGGAGATGCCCTTGAAATCTGACAGATTTGGAGTGTTTTTGTAAAGAAGAGTGGGCAAAGATTGCCAAGTCAAGATGTGCCTTGCTGATAGACTCATACCCACAAAGACTAAGTGCTGCAAGAAAATCAAAAGGTGCTTCAACAAAGTATTAGTTAAAGGGTGTGAACACTTATGCAACCATATTATTGTATTTTTACTTCCCTCCACCTAGAGATTTCAGTTTGTTGTTCAACTGAGTTGTACAGTTTATAAGTCACATTAACCACTTCAGCCCCGGAAGATTTGGCTGATCAATGACCAGGCCATTTTTTGCAATACAGCACTGCATCGCTTTAACTGACAATTGCGCGGTTGTGCGACATTGTACCCAAACAAAATTGACCTCCTTATTTTCCCACAAATAGAGCTTTCTTTTGGTGGTATTTGATCATCTCTGAGGTTTTTATTTTTTGCGCTATAAACAAAAAAGAGCGACAATTTAGAAAAAAACACAATATTTTGTACTTTTTGCTATAACAAATATCCCCAATTTATTTTTTTTTAAATTTTTTATTTTTTTTATTTGTTAATAAAAATCGCAATAAGGGTATACAGAATAGGGGAAATTTTTACTATTATTTTTTTTTTTACTAGTAATGGCAGTGATCAGCGATTTTTATCGGGACTGCAACATTATGGTGGACAGATCCGACACTTTTGACACATTTTTGGGACCATTGGCATTTATACAGTGATCAGTGCTATAAAAATGCACTGTTTACTGTGTAAATGTCACTGGCAGGTAAGGAGTTGTAGGGGGCAATCAAGCGGTGCCGCGTGCGCCCCCTGGTGGTCAAAAGGCGAGCCGGTTTGTCCAGGGGAGCAGTATAACTGCTGTGGCTGGTCAGGAAGGGGTTAAAGGTGAAAAAAGTTCTGAAATGATTTAACTTTCTCTAATTTTTTTACATCACAGAAACCTGTCATTTTAACAGGGGTGTGTAGACTTTTTATATCTACTGTATATAGTGGTATATAAAATGCACTATTTATCTGTCAAAAAGCATTTACCAGTGCTAAACCTTTCATACAATTTCTAAATTGATACATTTGTACATTACAAAAGCCAGTACTGTATATATGAGATAGACTCATTACATGCAAAGCAAGATAGTTCAAGCCGTGATTTGTCATAATTGTGATGATTATGGCTTACAGCTCATGAAAACCCCAAATCCACAATCTCAGAAAATTTGAATATTGTGAAAAGGTGCAAAATTCTAGGCTCAAAGTGTTCCACTCTAATCAGCTAATTAAAGGGGTTGTAAAGGTAAACGTTTTTTACCCTAATGCATTCTATGCATTAAGGGGAAAAAACTTCCGACAATACCGCCGCCCCCAGCCCCCCCGTTTTACTTACCTGACCCCTCGAAAGTCCCGTGCTCGCTCCCGACATCCTCTTCGCCGCTCAGCCTGGCCGCTGATTGGCTACAGTGGATGGATTGAAATCAACGCAGCCATTGGCTCGCGCTTCTGTCAATCACATCCAATGACGCGGCGCGCCGGGGGGGCGGGGCCGCGTGATACAGTGAGCGGCTATAGCTGCCGGCTGTATCACGGGAGCGCGCCCTCAAGAACTAACCACCATGCGAGGGAGCTCGCATTAAGGTGTTGAGTCCTTGCGGGGAGGAGCTGAAACAGCCGCTGAGGGACCCCAGAAGACCAGGTTCGGGGCCACTCTGTGCAAAACGAGCTGCACAGTGAAGGTAAGTAGAACATATGTTTGTTATTTAAAAAAAAAACAAAAAAAACCTTTACAACCCCTTTAAGCCATAACACCAGCAAAGGGTTCCTGAGCTTTTAAATGGTCTCTCAGTCTGGTTCAGTAGGAATCACAATCATGGTAAAGACTGCTGACCTGACAGTTGTGCAGAAAACCATCATTGACACCCTCCATAAGGTGGGAAAGCCTCAAAAAGGTAATTGCAAAAGAAGTTGGATGTTCCTAAAGTGCTGTATCAAAGCACATTAATAGAAAGTTATGTGGAAGGGAAAAGTTTGGAAGAAAAAGGTACACAAGCAGCAGGGATGACCGCAGCCTGGAGAGGATTGTCAGGAAAAGGCCATTCAAAAGTATTGGTGACTTTCACAAGGAGTGGACTGAGGCTGGAGGGCATCAAGAGCCACCACACACAGACGGATCCTGGACATGGGCTTCAAATGTCGTATTCCTCTTGTCAAGCCACTCCTGAACAACAAACGTCAGAAGCGTCTTAACTGGGCTAAAGAAAAACAGACCTGGTCTGTTGCTCAGTGATCCAAAGTCCACTTTTCTGATGAGAGAAAATTTTGCATCTCATCTGGAAAAAAAGGACCCAGAGTATGGAGGAATAATGGATAGGCACACACTGCAGGATGCTTGAAGTCCAGTGTGAAGTTTCCACAGTCTGTGTTGATTTGGGGAGCCATGTTATCTGCTGGTGTTGGTCCACTGTGCTTCATTAAGTCCAGGGTCAACGCAGCCATCTACCAGGAGATTTTGGAGCACTCCATGCTTCCTTCCGCAGACAAGCTTTATGGGGATGCTGACTTAATTTTCCAGAAGGACTTGGCACCTGCCCACACTGCCAATAGCACCAAAACCTGGTTCAATGATCTTGGGATTACTGTGCTTGATTGGCCAGCAAACTTGCCTGACCTGAACTCCATAGAGAATCTATAGGGCATTGCCAAGAAAAAGATGAGAGACATGAGACCGAACAATGCAGAAGAGCTGCAGGCCGCTATTGAAGCATCCTGGTCTTCCATAACACCTCAGCAGTGCCACAGACTGATAGCTTCCATGTCACGCCGCATTGAGGCAGTAATTGCTGCAAAAGGTGCCCAAACCAAACATAAGTACATATGCATGCTTATACTTTTCAGAGGTCCGATATTGTTCTATGTACAATCCTTGTTTTATTGATTGCATGCAATATTCTAATTTTCTGAGTGAGAGGGGCCTGTACCGAGGGGGTGGTCTGTATTGGGGGTCTGTACTGAGAAGGAAGAATCTGTACTGGAGAGGCCTGTACCAAGGGGGTGGCCTGTATTGGGGGTCTGTACTGAGAAGGAAGAACCTGTACTGGAGAGGTCTGTACTGAGGGGGTGGTCTGTATTGGAGATCTGTACTGAGAAGGAAGAATCTGTACTAGAGAGGTCTGTACTGAGGGGGTGGTCTGTATTGTGGGTCTGTACTGATAAGGAAAAACCTGTACTGGAGAGGTCAGTACTGAGGGGGTGGTCTGTATTGGGGGTTTGTAATGAGAACGGAGAACCTGTACTGGAGAGGTCTGTACTGAGAGGGTGGTCTGTATTGGGGGTCTGTACTGAGAAGCGAGAATCTTTACTGGAGAGGTCTGTATTGAGGGGGTGGTCTGTATTAGGGTCTGTACTGAGAAGGAAGAATCAGTACTGGAGACCTCTGTACTAAAATGTAACAATCTGTACTGGAGAGGTCTGTTCTGAGGGGGTGGTCTGTACTGAGGAGGGGAAATCTGTACTAGGAGAGGTCCTTACTGAGGGGTGGTCTGTATTGGGGGTCTCTGCTGAGAGGTCTGTAATGAGGGAGTGGTCTGTATTGGGGGCCTGTACTGAGAAGGGAGAATCTGTACTGGAGAGGTCTGTACTGAGGGGGTGGTCTGTATTCAGGGTCTGTACTGAGAAGGGGGAATCTGTACTGGAGAGGTCTGTACTGAGGGGGTGGTCTGTACTGAGAATGAAGAATTTGTACTGGAGAGGTCTTTACTGAGGGAGTGGCCTGTATTGGGAGTCTGTACTGAGAAGGGAGAATCTGTACTGGAGAGGTCTGTACTGAGGGGGTGGTCTGTATTGGGGGTCTGTACTGAGAAGGGGAAATCTGTACTGGAGAGGTCTGTACTGAGGGGGTGATCTGTACTGAGGAGGGGGAATCTGTACTAGGAGAGGTCCTTACTGAGGGGTGGTCTGTATTGGGGGTCTCTGCTGAGAGGTCTGTAATGAGGGAGTGGTCTGTATTGGGGGCCTGTACTGAGATGGGAGAATCTGTACTGGAGAGGTCTGTACTGAGGGGGTGGTCTGTATTCAGGGTCTGTACTGAGAAGGGGGAATCTGTACTGGAGAGGTCTGTACTGAGGGGTGGTCTGTACTGAGAATGAAGAATCTGTACTGGAGAGGTCTTTACTGAGGGAGTGGTCTGTATTGGGAGTCTATACTGAGAAGGGAGAATCTGTACTGGAGAGGTCTGTACTGAGGGGGTGGTCTGTATTGGGGGTCTGTATTGAGAAGGGGGAATCTGTACTAGAGATGCCTGTACTGAGGGAGTGGTCTGTATTAAGAGTCTGTACTAAGAAGGCAGAATCTGTACTAGGAGAGGTCTGTACTGAGGGGGTGGTCTGTATTGGGAGTCTGTACTAAGAAAGGGAGAGCCTGTACTGGAAAGGTCTGTACTGAGGGAGTGGTCTGTACTGGGAAGGGAGAACTTGTACTGGAGAGATCTGTACTGAGGGGGTGGTCTGTATTGGGAGTCTGTACTGAGAAGGAAGAATCTGTACTGTAGAGGTCTGTACTGAGGGGGTGGTCTGTACTGAGGGGGTGGTCTGTACTGAGAAGGAAGAATCTGTACTGGAGAGGTCTGTACTGAGGGGGTGGTCTGTATTGGGGGTCTGTACTGAGAAGGAAGAATCTGTACTGGAGGGGTCTATACTGAGAGTGTGGTCTGTATTGGGGGTCTGTACTGAGGGAGTGGTCTACATGGGGGTCTGTACTGAGAAGGAAGAATGTGTACTGGAGAGGTCTGTACTGGGAGTCCGTACTGAGAAGGAAGAATCTATACTGGAGACGTCTGTACTGAGGGGGTGGTCTGTATTGCGGGTCTGTACTGAGAAGGAATAATCTGTACTGGAGAGGTCTTTACTGTGGGAGTGGTCTGTATTAGGGGTCTTTACTGAGAAGGAAGAATCTGTACGGGAGAGGTCTGTACTAAGGGGGTTGTCTGTATTGGGGGTCTGTACTGAGAAGGGAGAATCTGTACTGGAGAGGTCTATACTGAGAGTGTGGTCTGTATTGGGGGTCTGTACTGAGAAGGAAGAATCTGTACTGGAGAGGTCTGTGCTGAGGGGGTGGTCTGTATTGGGGGTCTGTACTGAGGGGGTGGTCTTTATTGGGGGTCTGTACTGAGAAGGGGGAATCTGTACTGGAGGGGCCTGTACTGAGGGGGTGGACGGAATTGAAGGTCTGTACTGAGAAGGGAGAATCTGTACTGGAAGGGCCTGTACAGAGGGGGTGATCTGTATTGAGAGTCTGTACTAAGAAAGGAGAATCTGTACTAGGAGAGGTCTGTACTGAGGGGGTGGTCTGTACTGGGAGTCTGTACTGAGAAAGAAGAATGTGTACTGGAGGTCTGTACTGGGAGTCCGTACTGAGAAGAAAGAATCTATACTGGAGACGTCTGTACTGAGAGGGTGGTCTGTATTGCGGGTCTGTACTGAGAAGGAATAATCTGTACTGGAGAGGTCTTTACTGAGGGAGTGGTCTGTATTAGGGGTCTTTACTGAGAAGGAAGAATCTGTACTGGAGAGGTCTGTACTAAGGGGATGGTCTGTATTGGGGGTCTGTACTCAGAAGGGAGAATCTGTACTGGAGAGGTCTGTACTGAGGGGGTGGTCTGTATTGGGGGTCTGTACTGAGAAGGGAGAATCTGTACTGGAGAGGTCTCTAGTAAGGGGGTGGCCTGTATTGGGGGTCTGTACTCAGAAGGGAGAATCTGTACTGGAGAGGTCTGTACTGGGGGGGGTGGTCTGTATTGGGGGGGTCTGTACTGAGAAGGAAGAACCTGTAATGGAGAGGTCTGTACTGAGGGAGTGGTCTGTAATAGGGGTCTGTACTGAGAAGGAGGGATCTGTACTCGAGAGGTCTGTACTGAGGGGGTGGTCTGTATTAGGGGTCTGCAATTAGAATGGAAACGTCTGTACTGAGGGGGTGATCTGTATTAGGGGTCTGCAATGAGAATGGAGAATCTGTACTGGAGAGGTCTGTACTGAGGGAATGGTCTGTATTGGGGGTCTGTACTGAGAAGGGAGAATCTGTACTGGAGAGGTCTGTACTGAGGGGGTGGTCTGTATTGGGGGTTTGTACTGAGAATGAAGAATCTGTACTGGAGAGGTCTGTACTGAGGGGGTGGTCTGTATTGGGGATCTGTACTGAGAAGCAAGAATCTGTACTAGAGATGTCTGTACTGAGGGGGTGGTCTGTATTGTGGGTCTGTACTGAGAAGGAAGAATCTGTACTGGAGAGGTCTATACTGAGGGGGTGGTCTGTATTGGGGGTATGTAATGAGAAAAAGGGAGAACCTGTACTGGAGAGGTCTGTACTGAGAGGGTGGTCTGTATTGGGGGTCTGTACTGAGAAGGAAGAATCAGTACTGGAGAGGTCTGTATTAAGATGTAAGAATCTGTACTGGAGAGGTCTGTACTGAGGGGGTGGTCTGTATTGAGGAGGGGGAATCTGTACTAGGTGAGGTCCTTACTGAGGGGTGGTCTGTATTGGGGGTCTCTGCTAAGAGGTCTGTAATGAGGGAGTGGTCTGTATTGGGGGTCTGTACTCAGAAGGGGGAACCTGTACTGGAGAGGTCTGTACTGAGGGGGTGGTCTGTACTGAGAATGAAGTATCTGTACTGGAGAGGTCTTTACTGAGGGAGTGGTCTGTATTGGGAGTCTGTACTTGAGAGGTCTGTACTGAGGGGGTGGTCTGCATTGGGGGTCTGTACTGAGAAGGGGGAATCTGTACTGGAGGGGCCTGTACTGAGGGAGTGGTCTGTACTAAGAAGGCAGAATCTGTACTAAGAGAGGTCTGTACAGAGGGGGTGGTCTGTATTGGGGGTCTGTACTGAGAAGGGAGAACCTGTACTGGAAAGATCTGTACTGAGGGAGTGGTCTGTACTGGGAAGGGAGAACTTGTACTGGAGAGATCTGTACTGAGGGGGTGGTCTGTATTGGGAGTCTGTACTGAGAAGGAAGAATCTGTACTGTAGAGGTCTGTACTGAGGGGGTGATCTGTACTGAGAAGGAAGAATTTGTACTGGAGAGGTCTGTACTGAGGGAGTGGTCTGTATTGGGGGTCTGTACTGAGAAAGAGGAATCTGTACCGGAGAGGTCTGTACTGAGGGGGTGGTCTGTATTTGGGGGTCTGTACTGAGAAGGAGGAATCTGTACTGGAGTGGTCTGTACAGAGGGAGTGGACCGTATTGCGGGTCTGTACTGAGAAGGAAGAATCTGTACTGGAGAGGTCTTTACTGTGGCAGTGGTCTGTATTAGGGGTCTTTACTGAGAAGGGGGCATCTGTACTGGAGAGGTCTGTACTGAGGGGGTGGTCTGTATTCAGGGTCTGTACTGAGAAGGGGGGATCTGTACTGAAGAGGTCTGTACTGAGAGGATGGTCTGTATTGGGGGTTCTGTACTGAGAAGGGAGAATCTTTACTGGAGAGGTCTGTACTGAGGGGGTGGTCTGTATTGAGGGTCTGTACTGAGAAGGGGGAATCTGTACTGGAGAGGTTTGTACTGAGGGGCTGGTCTGCATTGGGGATCTGTACTGAGAAGAGGGGATCTCTACTGGAGAGGTCTGTACTGAGCGGGTGGTCTGTACTGAGGAGGGGCCTGTACTGAGGGGGTAATCTGTATTGAGGGCCTGTACTACGAAGGAGAATCTGTACTAGTAGAGGTCTGTACTGAGGGGGTGGTCTGTATTGGGGGTCTCTACTGAAAGGTCTGTACTGAGGGAGTGGTTTGTATTTGGGGTCTGTACTGAGAAGGGAGAATCTGTACTGGAGAGGTCTGTACTGAGGGGGTGGTCTGTATTCGGGGTCTGTACTGAGAAGAGAAAATCTGTGCTGGAGAGGTCTGTACTAAGGGAGTGGTCTGTATTGGGGGTCTGTACTGAGAAGGGGGACCCTGTACTGGAGAGGTCTGTACTGAGGGGGTGGTCTGTATTGAGGGTCTGTACTGAGAAGGGGGGATCTGTACTGGAGAGGTCTGTACTGAGGGAGTGGTTTGTACTGAGAAGGCAGAATCTGTACTGGAGAGGTCTGTACAGAGGGGGTGGTCTGTATTGGGGGTCTGTACTGAGAAGGAATAATCTGTACTGGAGTGGTCTGTATTGGGGGTCTGTACTGAGAATGAGGAATCTGTACTGGAGAGGTCTGTACTGAGTGGGTGGTCTGTATTATGGGTCTATACTGAGAAGGAAGAATCTGTACTGAGGGGGTTGTCTGTATTGAGGGTCTGTACTGAGAAAGGAAAATCTGTACTGGAGAGGTTTGTACTGAGGGGGTGGTGTGTATTGGGGGTCTGTACTGAGAATAGAGAATCTGTACTGGAGAGGTCTGTGCTGAGAGGGTTGTCTGTATTGGGGGTCTGTACTGAGGGGGTGGTCTGTATTGGGGGTCTGTACTGAGAAGGGGGAATCTGTACTGGAGGGGCCTGTACTGAGGGGGTGGATGGAATTGAGGGTCTGTACTGAGAAGGGAGAATCTGTGCTGGAAGGGCCTGTACAGAGGGGGTGGTCTGTACTGGGAGTCTGTACTGAGAAGGAAAAATCTGTACTCGAGAGGTCTGTACTGAGGGGGTGGTCTGTACTGGGAGTCCGTACTGAGAAGGAAGAATCTATACTGGAGACGTCTGTACTGAGGGGGTTGTCTGTATTGCGTGTCTGTTCTGAGAAGGAATAATCTGTACTGGAGAGGTCTTTACTGTGGAAGTGGTCTGTATTAGGGGTCTTTACTGAGAAGGAAGAATCTGTACTGGAGAGGTCTGTACTAAGGGGGTTGTCTGTATTGATGGTCTGTACTGAGAAGGGAGAATATGTACTGGAGAGGTCTGTAGTAAGGGGTTGGTCTATATTGGGGGTCTGTACTGAGAAGGAAGAACCTGTAATGGAGAAGTCTGTACTGAGGGAGTGGTCTGTAATAGGGGTCTGTACTGAGAAGGGGGGATCTGTACTAGAGAGGTCTGTACTGAGGGGGTGGTCTGTATTGGGGGGGTACTGAGAAGGAAGAATCTGTACTGGAGAGGTCTGTACTGAGAGGGTGGTCTGTATTGGGGGTCTGTACTGAGAAGGAAGAATCTGTACTGGAGAGGTCTGTACTGAGGGGGTGGTCTGTATTGGGGGTCTGTACTGAGAAGGAACAATCAGTACTGGAGAGGTCTGTAGTAAGGGGGTGGTCTGTATTGGGGGTCTGTACTCAGTAGGGAGAATCTGTACTGGAGAGGTCTGTACTGAGGGGGTGGTCTGTATTGGGGGTCTGTACTGAGAAGGAAGAATCTGTACTGGAGAGGTCTGTACTGAGGGGGTGGTCTGCATTGGGGGTCTGTACTGAGAAGGAAGAATCTGTACTGGAGAGGTCTGTACTGAGAGGGTGGTCTGTATTGCGGGTCTGTACTGAGAAGGGAGAATCTGTACTGGAGAGGTCTGTACTGAGGGGGTGGTCTGTATTGGGGCTGTTCTGAGAAGGAAGAATCTGTACTGGAGAGGTATGTACTGAGGGGCTGGTCTGTATTGAGGGTCTGTACTGAGAAGGGAGAATCTTTACTAGAGAGGTCTGTACTGAGGGGGTGGTCTGTATTGGGGGTCTGTACTGAGAAGGAAGAATCAGTAGTGGAGAGGTCTGTACTGAGGGAGTAGTCTGTATTGGGAGTCTGTACTGAGAAGGGGGAACCTGTACTGAAGAGGTCTGTACTGAGGGGGTGGTCTGTTTTAAGGGTCTGTACTGAGAAGGGGGATCTGTACTGAGGGGCTGGTCTGTATTGGGTTTTCTGTACTGGGAAGGGGGTATCTGTATCGGAAAGGTCTGAACTGAGGGGCTGGTGTCAATTGGGGGTCTATACTGAGAAGGGAGAATTTTTATTGGAGAGGTCTGTACTGAGGGGGTGGTCTGTATTTAGGATCTGTACTGAGAAGGGGGATTTGTACTGGAGAGGTCTGTACTGAGGTGCTGGTCTGTGCTGGAGGGGTCTGTACTGAGGGGGTGATCTGTACTAGGGGGGGTCTGTACTGGGGGGTGGTCTGTATTAGGGTTCTCTACTTAGAGGTCTGTACTGAGGGGGTGGTCTGTATTAGGGGTCTGCAATGAGAATGGAGAATCTGTACTGGAGAGGTCTGTACTGAGGGGGTGGTCTGTATTAGGGGTCTGCAATGAGAATGTTGAATCTGTACTGGAGAGGTGTGTACTGAGGGAATCGTCTGTATTGGGGGTCTGTACTGAGAAGGGAGAATCTGTACTGGAGAGGTCTGTATTCAGGGTCTGCACTGAGGAGGGAGAATCTGTACTGGAGAGGTCTGTACTGAGGGGGTAGTCTGTATTAGGGGTTTGTACTGAGAATGAAGAATCTGTACTGGAGAGGTCTGTACTGAGGGAGTGGTCTGTGTTTGGAGTCTGTACTGAGAAGGGAGAATCTGTACTGTAGAGGTGTGTACTGGAGAGGTCTGTACTGAGGGGGTGGTCTGTATTCGGGGTTTGTACTGGGAATGAAGAATCTGTACTGGAGAGGTCTGCACTGAAAAGGAAGAATCTGTACTAGAGAGGTCTGTACTGAGGGGGTGGTCTGTATTTGGGGGTCTTTACTAAGAAGGGAGAATCTGTACTGGAGAGGTCTGTACTGAGGGGGTGGTCTGTATTCGGGGTCTGTACTGAGAAGGGAGAATCTGTATTCGAGAGGTCTGTACTGAAAAGGGAGAATCTGTACTGGAGAGGTCTGTACTGAGGGGGTGGTCTGTATTGGGGGTCTGTACTGAGAAGGAAGAATCTGTATTGGAGAGGTCTGTACTGAGGGGTTGGTCTGTACTGAGGAGGGGGAATCTGTATTAGAGGGACCTATACTGAGGGGGCGGTCTGTACTGAGGAGGGGGAATCTGTACTAGAGGGGCCTGTACTGAGAGGGTGGTCTGCATTGTGAGTCTGTACTGAGAAGGGAGAATCTGTACTGGAGAAGTCTGTACTGAGGGAGTGGTCTGTACTGGGAGTCTGTGCTGAGAAGGTAGAATCTGTACTGGAGAGGTCTACACTGAGGGAGTGGTCTGTATTGGGGGTCTGTACTGAGAAGGAAGAAGCTGTACTTGAGAGGTCTGTACTGAGAGGGTGATTTGTATTGACGGTCTGAACTGAGAAGGGAGAAACTGTACTGGAGATTAGGGATGAGCTTCGTATGCGTATCGAATGCATGTTCGACTCGAACATTGCCTGTTCGGTCGTTCGTCGAGTTCCGAACAATATGGGCCGTTCGCGCCAAATTCGAGTGGCGTGTCACGGCCCATAATTTACTGCGGCATTGCAGTGCATTGCTGGCTGATGAGTGGCCAAGCATGCCCTATGACCAGCATGCTTGGCCAATCACAGCGCCATCTGTACAGAGAGCCGTAATTGGCCAAAGCCAGGGTGGCTTTGGCCAATTATGGCTCAGGGGGTTTAGTACACGCCCCACACTATATAAGGCCACCTGCACGGCGGCCCTGTGTAGTGTGTTTCGGCGTTGAGAGAGAGATAGATAGACAGAGAGACAGTGTCATTTGATTTAAGTTAGATAGAGTAGGCAGGCATGTCAGTTAGCTGCACTTACAGTGTATTGTGTATATATATACACATATACACTACCGTTCAAAAGTTTGGGGTCACATTGAAATGTCCTTATTTTTGAAGGAAAAGCACTGTACTTTTAAATGAAGCTAACTTTAAACTAGTCCTAACTTTAAACAAATATACTCTATACATTGCTAATGTGGTAAATGATTATTCTAACTGCAAATGTCTAGTTTTTGGTGCAATATCTACATAGGTGTATAGAGGCCCATTTCCAGCAACTATCACTCCAGTGTTCTAATGGTACAATGTGTTTGCTCATTGGCTCAGAAGGCTAATTGATGATTAGCAAACCCTTGTGCAATCATGTTCACACATCTAAAAACAGTCTAGCTCCTTCCAGGAGCTACAAAACTGACCTTCCTGTGAGCAGATTGAGTTTCTGGAGCATCACATTTGTGGGGTCAATTAAACGCTCAAAATGGCCAGAAAAAGAGAACTTTCATCTGAAACTCGACAGTCTATTCTTGTTCTTAGAAATGAAGGCTATTCCATGCGAGAAATTGCAAAGAAATTGAAGATTTCCTACAACGGTGTGTACTACTCCCTTCAGAGGACAGCACAAACAGGCTCTAACCAGAGTAGAAAAAGAAGTGGGAGGCCGCGTTGCACAACTAAGCAAGAAGATAAGCACATTAGAGTCTCTAGTTTGAGAAACAGACGCCTCACAGGTCCCCAACTGGCATCTTCATTAAATAGTACCCGCAAAACACCAGTGTCAACATCTACAGTGAAGAGGCGGCTGCGGGATTTTGGGCTTCAGGGCAGAGTGGCAAAGAAAAAGCCATATCTGAGACTGGCCAATAAAAGAAAAAGATTAAGATGGGCAAAAGAACACAGACATTGGACAGAGGAAGACTGGAAAAAAGTGTTGTGGACGGATGAATCCAAGTTTGAGGTGTTTGGATCACAAAGAAGAACGTTTGTGAGACGCAGAACAAATGAAAAGATGCTGCAAGAATGCCTGACGCCATCTGTTAAGCATGGTGGAGGTAATGTGATGGTCTGGGGTTGCTTTGGTGCTGGTAAGGTGGGAGCTTTGTACAGGGTAAAAGGGATTCTGAATAAGGAAGGCTATCACTCCATTTTGCAACGCCATGCCATACCCAGTGGACAGCGCTTGATTGGAGCCAATTTCATCCTACAACAGGACAATGACCCTAAACACACCTCCAAATTGTGCAAGAACTATTTACAGCAGAAGCAGGCAGCTGGTATTCTATCGGTAATGGAGTGGCCAGCACAGTCACCAGATCTGAACCCCATTGAGCTGTTGTGGGAGCAGCTTGACCGTATGGTACGCCAGAAGTGCCCATCCAACCAATCCAACTTGTGGGAGCTGCTTCTAGAAGCGTGGGGTGCAATTTCTCCAGCTTACTTCAATAGATTAACAGCTAGAATGCCAAAGGTGTGCAATGCTGTAATTGCTGCAAAAGGAGGATTCTTTGATGAAAGCAAAGTTTGATGTAAAAACAATGTTATTTCAAATACAAATCATTATTTCTAACCTTGTCAATGTCTTGACTCTATTTTCTATTCATTTCACAACGTATGGTGGTGAATAAGTGTGACTTTTCATGGAAAACACAAAATTGTTTGGGTGACCCCAAACTTTTGAACGGTAGTGTATATATATATATACACACTGTATTCAGTTTAGCCTGATCCGTTCCTGTTATTCTCTTCAAACTACTGACAGGCAGGCAGGTGTTTTTACAGTATTTACAGCTACCTCAAGAAAATTGCTGCTGTTCTTCTGATCCTATTAGTCCTATTAGCTACAGTATTTACAGTTAGTGCAGTGCGTCCTCTGCACAGAGTGTGCACCTAAAGCTACCTGAAGAAAATTAGTGTTCTTCTGATTCTATTAGTACAGTACCGCAGGCAGCTGCAGTATTTACAAGTTAGTGTAGTGCGTCCTCTGCACAGTGTGCACCTAAAGCTACCTGAAGAAAATTAGTGGTGTTCTTCTGATCCTATTAATACCACAGGCAGGCAGCTACAGTATTTACAGTTAGTGTAGTGCGTCCTCTGCACAGTGTGCACCTAAAGCTACCTGGAGACAATTGCTGTTGTTCTGCTCCTATTAATACCACAGGCAGGCAGCTACAGTATTCACAGTTAGTGCACTGTGTCCTCTGCACAGTGTGCACCTAAAGCTACCTGGAGACAATTGCTGTTGTTCTGCTCCTATTAATACCACAGGCAGGCAGCTACAGCATTTACAGTTAGTGTAGTGCTTCCTCTGTACAGTGTGCACCTAAAGCTACCTGGAGACAATTGCTGTTGTTCTGCTCCTATTAATACCACAGGCAGGCAGCTACAGTATTTACACAGTATTTACAGTTAGTGCACTGTGTCCTCTGCACAGTGTGCACCTAAAGCTACCTGAAGAAAATTAGTGGTGTTCTTCTGATCCTATTAACCACTTCAGCCCCGGAGGATTTTACCCCCTTCCTGACCAGAGCACTTTTTACAATTTGGCACTTCGTCGCTTTAACTGCTAATTGCGCGGTCATGCAATGCTGTACCCAAGCGAAATTTGCGTCCTTTTCTTCCCACAAATAGAGCTTTCTTTTGATGGTATTTGGTCACCTCTGCCGTTTTTATTTTTTGCGCTATAAACGGAAAAAGACCGAAAATTTTGAAAAAAAAATGATATTTTCTACTTTTTGTTATAAAAAAAATCCAATAAACTAAATTTTAGTCATACATTTAGGCCAAAATGTATTCGGCCACATGTCTTTGGTAAAAAAAATGTCAATAAGCGTATATTTATTGGTTTGCGCAAAAGTTATAGTGTCTACAAACTAGGGTACATTTTCTGGAATTTACACAGCTTTTAATTTATGACTGCCTATGTCATTTCTTGAGGTGCTAAAATGGCAGGGCAGTACAACCCCCCCCCCCCCAAATGACCCCATTTTGGAAAGTAGACACCCCAAGGAAATTGCTGAGAGGCATGTTGAACCCATTGAATATTTATTTTTTTTGTCCCAAGTGATTGAATAATGACAAAAAAAAAAAAAATTTACAAAAAGTTGTCACTAAATGATATATTGCTCACACAGGCCATAGGCATATGTGGAATTGCACCCCAAAATACATTCAGCTGCTTCTCCTGAGTACGGGGATACCACATGTGTGGGACTTTTTGGGAGCCTAGTCGCGTATGGGGCCCCGAAAACCAAGCACCGCCTTCAGGATTTCTAAGGGCATAAATTTTTGATTTCACTCCTCACTACCTATCACAGTTTTGAAGGCCATAAAATGCCAAGATGGCACAAAACCCCCCCAAATGACCCCATTTTGGAAAGTAGACACCCCAAGCTATTTGCTGAGAGGCATGGTGAGTATTTTGCAGCTCTCATTTGTTTTTGAAAATGAAGAAAGACCAGAAATTTTTTTTTTTTTTTTCTTTTTTCAATTTTCAAAACTTTGTGACAAAAAGTGAGGTCTGCAAAATATTCACGATACCTCTCAGAAAATAGCTTGGGGTGTCTACTTAACAAAATGGGGTCATTTGGGGGGGGGGGGGTTTGTGCCACCTGGGCATTCCATGGCCACCGAAACTGTGATAGGCAGTAAAGAGTGAAATCAAAAATTTACGCCCTTAGAATGCCTGAAGGCGGTGCTTGGTTTTCGGGGTCCCGTGCGCGGCTAGGCTCTCAAAAAGTCTCACACATGTGGTATCCCCGTACTCAGGAGAAGCAGCAGAATGTATTTTGGGGTGTAATTTCACATATCCCCATGGCATGTTTGAGCAATATATCATTTAGTGACAACTTTGTGCAAAAAAAAAAAAAAAATTTGTCTCTTTCCCGCAACTTGTGTCACAATATAAAATATTCCATGTACTCGACATGCCTCTCAGCAAATAGCTTGGGGTGTCTACTTTCCAAAATGGGGTCATTTGGGGGGGGTTTTGAACTATCCTGGCATTTTATGCACAACATTTTAGAAGCTTATGTCACACATCACCCCCTCTTCTAACCACTTGAAGACAAAGCCCTTTCTGACACTTATTGTTTACATGAAAAAGTTTTTTTTTTTTGCAAGAAAATTACTTTGAACCACCAAACATTATATATTTTTTTAAAGCAAATGCCCTACAGATTAAAATGGTGGGTGTTTCATTTTTTTTTTCACACGGTATTTGCGCAGCGATTTTTCAAATGCATTTTTTGTGGAAAAAACACACTTTTTTAAATTTTAATGCACTAAAACACACTATATTGCCCAAATGTTTGATGGAATAAAAAAGATGATCTTAAGCCGAGTACATGGATACCAAACATGACATGCTTTAAAATTGCGCACAAACGTGCAGTGGCAACAAAATTAATACATTTTTAAAAGCCTTTAAAAGCCTTTACAGGTTACCACTTTAGATTTACAAAGGAGGTCTACTGCTAAAAATACTGCCCTCGATCTGACCTTCGCGGTGATACCTCACATGCATGGTGCAATTGCTGTTTACATTTGACCCCAGACCGACGCTTGCGTTCGACTTAGCGCGAGAGCAGGGGGGACAGGGGTGCTTTTTTTTTTTTTTTTCTTTATTATTTTTTTGCTTTTTTATCTTATTTTTAAACTGTTCCTTTCATTTTTTTTTTAAATCATTTTTATTGTTATCTCAGGGAATGTAAATATCCCCTATGATAGCAATAGGTAGTGAGAGGTACTCTGTTTTGAAAAAATTGGGGTCTATTAGACCGTAGATCTCTCCTCTGCCCTCAAAGCATCTGACCACACCAAGATCGGTGTGATAAAATGCTTCCCCAATTTCCCAATGGCGCTGTTTACATCCGGCGAAATCTAAGTCATAAAATGCTCGTAGCTTCCGGTTTCTTAGGCCATAGAGATGTTTGGAGCCACTCTGGTCTCTGATCAGCTCTATGGTCAGCTGGCTGAATCACCGGCTGCTTTCTCAGGTTCCCTGTTGAGACAGGAGAGCCAGAGAAAAACACGGAAGACGGTGGGGGGGGGGCATTCCCTCCCACTGCTTGTAAAAGCAGTCTAGAGGCTAATTAGCCGCTAGGATTGCTTTTACATGAAAGCCGACCGCTGGTTGAAAAGAATGATACCAAGATGATACCTAAACCTGCAGGCATCATTCTGGTATAACCACTCAAAGTCGTGAATGGCGTACCTGAAGACAAAAAATGGTTAACAATAAAGCACAGTAAACAGTAAAGTATAAAAAATTGCATACCTGAAAAGCAAACATGATAAAACATAATAACAATAAAACATTGCAGACTAGAACACAGTAAAAAAGAGCAGAACAATAGAGAGAGAATAGAGAGAGAGAGAACAATAAAACGACAACTATTTTTTTTTTGTGTTTTTTTTGCAAACTTGTAACTTTTATAACGGTAACCGGTTCCAGGTTCGGGTCTCTCAAAATGCGATGGCATCTTGGGAGACCCTGTGAAAGTGTGCCTAGTCTGTGCAATGCTGTACCCTACACTAATACTCAACTAGTGCATGGTAGCGTTCAAAACATTCACCAATGCAAAGACCAGGATTGTCAGGACAGGAGGGACAATAATAGCGGGTGTCACGCCTATATCCGTGCTTGCTGCAGACACGACATCTTTTTTGGGGGGGTTTGTTGGGTAGGGGTACTCGGGAGGACATAAAAATGCCTCTCATGCAGCCGACTGCATTTGGTTGGGGATGTGAATGGGGGGTAAGTACGGGCGCTGCAGAAGCGGTGGGTTCCCAATTAGGATTGGCGAATGCAGCAGGAAGGGCACTATGGGCACGACGGGCCTGTGTTTGTCTTTTTGGTGGCAGCGGGACACTACTTGTGCTTGCCACCTCACCAGCTTGAACTGCACTTATGGGACTCGCCACGTCACCAAGTGTTACTGCAGTGCTGGTTTGACTACGACCGGGGTGTACTAGGCCACTGGTGCTTGCCAGTTCACCAAAACGCTACCAAAAAAACTGTTAGCGATCGCAGGGATCAGGCCTGACTCTGCGAACGCTGCAGTTATGCGTTTAGTGTTTTGTAAGTGACAGTGATCGATCGATACTGCACTTGGGTGGGCTGGGCTGGGCCGGGCGGAGGGGCAAAACGCAGGTGCTAGCAGGTATCTGGGCTGATCCCGCTAACACTGCGTTTTTGGGAACCCTAAACTGCTGGGGACGCCAGTATAGATCTGATCGGATCAGATATTGATCCGTTCAGATACTATACCACTAAGGGAGGTGTACGGTGCGTGCGTGCGTGGGTGTTAGCGGTACTGGCGCTAACCTGACGCTGCCTGGGGCTGGTGCTTGCCAGTTCACCAGAACGCTTCCAAAAAAACTGTTAGCGATCGCAGGGATCAGGCCTGACTCTGCGAACGCTGCAGTTATGCGTTTAGTGTTTTGTAAGTGACAGTGATCGATCGATACTGCACTTGGGTGGGCCGGGCGGAGGGGCAAAACGCAGGTGCTAGCAGGTATCTGGGCTGATCCCGCTAACACCGCGTTTTTGGGAACCCTAAACTGCTGGGGACGCTAGTATAGATCTGATCGGATCAGATATTGATGCGTTCAGATACTATACCACTAAGGGAGGCGTATGCTGCGTGCGTGGGTGTTAGCGGTACTGGCGCTAATCTGACGCTGCCTGGGGCGACGCATATCACCGCCGGGTGATCAGGGGGCTAAACCTTTATTTGGTAATAAACGGCGGGTGCCCGGACACTATAAAAAATAAACGAACTAACCAGCGTCACCCGTAACACTTATACGGTGATCAGTGGTGAAAGGGTTAACTAGGGGCAATCAAGGGGTTAAAACATTAATTCGGTAGTATATGGGGGTCCCTGTCGCTATAAAACGCTGACGGCGAACCTCAATATTTACGTCCCTAACTAGCGGAACCAGTGACACTAATACAGCGATCAGAAAAATGATCGCTTAGTGACACTGGTGACAGGGGGTGATCAAGGGGTTAAAACTTTATTAGGGGGGGTTAGGGGGGGTACCCTAGACCTACAGGGGGTAATACTCACTGTCCTAACACTTCTAACTGTCACAAACTGACACTATGCAGTAATCAGGAAAAAAAATAAATAAAAAAAAAATAAAAACCTGCTTGGTGTCAGTTTGTGACAGGGGGGGGGTGATTGGGGGGAGATCGGGGGGCGGATCGGGGTGTTTAGTGTGCCTGGCATGTTCTACTGTGTGTGTAGTGTTGGTGCAGTCACTCACATGTCTTCTCCCCTCGGCGCTGGAACGGAAACTCCCGAGCCGAGGAGAGATGACATCACATCCTCTGCCTCTGTGTACAATACAGAGGCAGAGGATGTTTCTCATTGGCTGGGAGCGATCGCGAGGGGGGTGCCACGATCGGATGGCCTCCCCCTCATCTGTGATCGCTGCCAGACCAAAGCCGACCGCCGCTGGCACCGGGGGGGGAGGTCCGATCGCGGGAAGGCATCACGTATCAGGTACGTGATTTTGCCTGCCCGTGCCATTCTGCTCACGTATATAGGCGTGAGGCGGTCGGCAAGTGGTTAATACCACAGGCAGGCAGCTACTGTCTTTACAGTTAGTGCACTGTGTCCTCTGCACAGTGTGCACCTAAAGCTACCTGAAGACAATTGCTGTTGTTCTGCTCCTATTAATACCACAGGCAGGCAGTTACAGTATTTACAGTTAGTGTACTGCGTCCTCTGCACAGTGTGCACCTAAAGCTAGCTGAAGACAATTGCTGGTGTTCTCATACTAATAATACTACAGGCAGGCAGTTGATTCTGCTAGCTGCAGTATCAGTATATATATACATCCCAGCTTTGTGCAGCTACACCTCACTGCAGGCCATTAGTATGTCTGGAAGGCCAACAAGGAGAGGCAGACAGTCAAAAGCCAATAAAAGAGGGCAAGCAGGCTCTATGTCTAGAGGCAACAGTGCTGGTTGTGGAGACGGTGCATCCTCATCAGCACGTGGCCGTGGGACACGCTCGTCCTTTTTTTCGGCAGCTGGCCGTGTTGAGCCACAACATGCAGAAGACTTGGTAGGGGGGATGACCAAGCTGTCCTCATCCTCCTCATCCTCTCTCACCCAGGCTCAGGGTACTTTGTCTGGCAAAGCAGCTGCCATCGCGGCCTCTTCCCTCGGCTCAATGGCATCAGTCACTCCTTCCCTAGCCCCACCATGTCCTCCTGAGGAGTCTCCCGAACTGTTTGACCACAGTGTTGGGTACATGCTCCAGGAGGATGCCCAGCGTTTTGAAGGCTCAGATGATGGTACCCAGCTAGAGGAAGGCAGTAACGTGAGCCCAGAGAGAGGGGGTACCCAAGAAGGACAGCAATCTGGCAGTCATGTTCCCCCAGCTGCAGCATACTGCCAGCTTTGCTCCAGTGATGAGGAGGGAGGGGATGATGAGGTCACTGACTCCACGTGGGTGCCTGATAGGAGAGAGGAGGAGGAGGAGGCACATCACCAACGAGGCACATCACCGACGAGGCAGCTTAAGGGCAGCACACCGACTGCATCACACTGCAGAGCTCCGCATGTGCAGGGCGCTGCTGTCTCTGCGCGTTGTTCCAAAAGTTCTTTGGTGTGGGCCTTGTTTGAGACGAGTGCATCAGATCCCACCGCTGCTATTTGCAACATATGTCTCAAGCATATCTCTCGTGGCCAAAACATCTCCCGCTTGGGCACCACATGCTTGACCAGACATATGTTGACCTGCCATGCAGTTCGTTGGCAAGCATACCTAAAAGACCCACACCAAAGAACAAAGAGGACCTCTCCTTGCTCCTCATCAGCTGAGATCTCCAACCCCACTATACCTTCAGTCCTCTCTGAGACCTGCACTGAGAAGAATGAAGGTGTAGAATTAGGTGTGTCACAGCTAAGTACTTGGGGGCAATCTGCTATCGGTACACCGACGTCAGATTGTACCAGGCAAATTTCCCTGCCCCAGCTGCTGCACTGCTGAAAGAAGTACGCTCCCAGCCATCCACATGCCCAGCGGTTGAATGCTAGCTTGGCTAAATTGCTAGCACTTCAACTACTGCCTTTTCAGTTGGTAGACTCTGCCCCCTTCCGTGAGTTTGTGGAATGTGCGGTTCCTCAGTGGCAGGTTCCCAAACGCCACTTTTTCTCACGGAAGGAGATTCTGGCTCTCTACCGGCATGTGGAAGGCAATGTCTTGGCCTCGCTGGACAGGGCGGTCAGCGGTAAGGTGCATATTACCGCTGACTCATGGTCCAGCAGGCATGGACAGGGACGTTACCTATCTTTCACTGCGCCTTGGGTGACTCTTCTGGCAGCTGGGAAGGATGCAGGACAAGGTGCAGTAGTGTTGGAGGTTGTTCTGTCAACATGCCTCCAAAATACTACTAGTAGTTATTCTGCCACACCTCTCTCCTCCACTCCCTCCTCTTCTTCTTCCTCCATGGCCTCTACCTGTGATTTGACTTCGGAGCCAGCGTTGCTCCGTAGGCGTTCAAGGGGCTACGCAAGCACACAGGCCAAAAGATGCCATGCAGTGCTTGAGCTGGTGTGCTTGGGGGATAGGAGCCGCACTGGGGCAGAGATTCTGTCAGCTCTGCAGGGGCAGGTTCAGAGGTGGTTGACACCACGCCAGCTTAAGGCAGGTATGGTGGTTTGCGACAATGGCGCCAACCTCCTCTCCGTCCTCCGATAGGGACAACTGACCCATGTGCCCTGTTTGGCTCATGTCCTTAACTTGGTGGTGCAGCGGTTCTTGGGCAGGTACCCGGACTTACAGGATGTCCTGAGGCAGGCCAGGAAAGTCTGTGTGCATTTCTGCAGGTCATATAATGCCAGTGCTCGGCTGGCTGACCTCCAAAAGGAATTTAACCTGCCCAAGAACCGCCTAATCTGTGACATACCCACCAGGTGGAACTCAACGTTGGCCATGCTGCAGGGCCATCAATGAGTACCTGTGCTACTATGGCACCAGGACAGGGTCAGGGGAGCTTGTTTTTTTCCCCCACGCCAGTGGGCCATGATTAGGGATGCATGCACTGTCCTGTCACCATTTGAGGCGGCCACGAGGATGGTGAGCAGTGACAGTGCATGCATCAGTGACACTGTCCCCCTTGTCCACCTGTTGGAGCACACGCTGCGTGGAATAATGGACAGGGCACTTGAGGCAGAACAGAGGCAGAAGGAGGAGGACATCCTTAGCTCTCAAGGCCCCCTTTATCCAGACAGTGTTCCTGCGTGCCCGCCGATCACACAGGAAGAGGAGGAGGAGGAGGAAGAGGAGGATTGTGTCAGCATGGAGGTGGAGCCTGGCACTCAGCATCAGCAGCAGTCTTTAAGGGATCATTTACAGTCCCAAGAAACCCATGGACTTGTCCGTGGCTGGGGATCATGTCGTGGCTGGGAGGTTACAAACTCCTGTTCCTGGACGTGTTGCTGAGGCTTCGGTCAGTCAAAGAAGGAGTGGTGAAGGTGGCCGCCTGACCGATGCGTTCAGACAATTTTTTAGTCCGCAGCCCCAAGGTACGATCGGTTCCACCAACCATCGACAGCGTCTGTTTTACATGATGCAGGAATACCTAGGGGCAAGATCTGACTTGGACACCTTTCCCATCGAAAATCCTCTGGGTTACTGGGTCTTGAGGGATCACTGGCCAGAGCTTGCACAGCATACAATTGAGCTACTGGCCTGTCCTGCATCCAGCGTTCTTTCGGAACGCACATTCAGTGCTGCTGGAGGTTTTGTAACCGATCACAGGGTGCGCCTGTCCACTGACTCGGTCGATTGACTGCCCTTCATAAAAATGAATCAGTCTTGGATCACCACCAGCTACCAAGCACCTGATGCTGATGTAACTGAATAATTTTTTTTTGAAAAGTCAGATCCCTTCAAGACTGCCTATGCTGATGCTGAGTGACTATCCTGTTATGCTGAGTGACTATGCTCTTCCTCCACAATGATCATGCTGATAAGAATATTTTTGGTTCTGGGCGCCGCCACCAGTGGCTAAGGCCCAATTTTTCAGCCCCTATTTAACAGGGGCGTGTAATTACAATTTTTTTTTTTTTTAACATTCAGAGTTTATTGAGCTTCAACAATAGTATAGAAATGTTTACATACATTAAACAGAAGTGTACCTTACAGTCAGTTACACAAGGTTTTATGCATATAGTAGAAAGTGATATTGTAATGAACAGATACCTTTGTTACAGAGGTCAGGGTAGAATATCAAACATATGTTTCCCAAAAGCCTGACAACTGTTGTCGGTTCAATATTTTAGTGATTTCCGATTGAGATCATGAACTTCACAAACATTAAGAACCTATAGGCACATGTAGTATTTATTCTAAGTTGTTCCATACTAGTGTGTTTTTGTTAATCAAGATAAAGAGTATAAAGAGATGAAAGGAGGATAGAATAGGGTTGGATTAGGAAAGGGGTATCCATTACGGGATGCATAGTTATTTAACGTGAGCAGGTAAGTCCTGGAGTAGTCATGTGACCCTCGGACAAAGAGACAGAGGAATTCAAACCAGGGTGTCCAAGTTTTGTGAAACCTGTCCACCCCATCTGAAGCTTGCGCCAAAGTATCTTCCATTTCACATATTTCTGAGACCTTTGCTAGGCACTCTGGAATAGTGGGTGCTCGTGTGGTTCTCCAGCGGGCAGGTATCAGCGTCTTAGCTGCATTTAGCAGGTGTTTAGTTAGCGAGTTTTTGTATCGTTTTAATGGGAATGTGGTGATGTGCAGAAGACAACAGGCGGCATCCAGCACGATCCTGGTATCAGTTATTAATTTAATTATGTCTCTGACCTGTTGCCAGAACATGGTCAAGAGAGGGCAATGCCACCAAATGTGTATTAACGTGCCTGTATCGCTCCCACATTTCCAGCAAACATTGGGGGTCTGTGCACACCAGGTGTGTAGTTTAGCAGGCATGACATACCAGTCTGTGAGTAGTTTGTAGGACGTTTCTTGTGTCTTAGTATTTATAGAGCACTTATGCGCAAGGATGCACGCTTTTGACCATTGACTGTTAGCGATTGTACGATCGAGTGCCTTAGACCAGCTCTTTCTAAATCTGTCTTCTGTTTCTGGGACTGAATTTTGAAGCCACTTATATGTGATTGATGTTGTTTTTTGAAGTTGTTCTCCGTCAGCGCAAATTTTTTCTAAATCAGTCAGCTGTCTGGAAAAATGTCCTCGTCTAGATGCGTCCTTTACATAGCCGCGTATCTGGAAATAAGTCCAAACTGACATGTTGTGTAACACCACTGTCTTTCTTTAAGGCCACATGGTCTTTGAATCTCCCATTGTGAAAGCAGTCTCCTGTTTGCAATGTCTTGTTAGTGAGAGGTCGCCGGAGCATTCGGTTGTTCATGCACGGTAGAAAGTCTGGGTTGTCGGATAGTGGAGTAAGAGGGCTCAGAGAAGAGGTCAATGTGGGATATTTAGTTGTTTTTGTTCAGATATCCAGTGTGGAATGCATTAGTCGTTGTTTTAACTTATTAATCCCTAGCAGTCCAGGATTCCATGGGGAAAAGAGGAGGGGATATGGGCTTAATTTTTTTTTCCAGATCCACCCAATCTTTGTCTCTCCCATGGCAGTGCCAATCAACCACTCTCGTGAGGTGAGCTGCCTGGTAATATTTCTTGAAGTCTGGAAGTCCCATTCCTCTTAGTTCCTTAGGTCTGGTCATAAGTGAAAATTGAATCCTGGCTTTTTTTATGTGCCCATAGGAAACCCAGAGAGGTAGTATGTAGTCTTCCGAAAAATGTTTGGGGTAGATTGACCAGCAGTGCCCGCAGGAAGTACAAACGTCTAGGGAGTATTACCATTTTCAAAATGGCAGCCCTCCTGATCCATGAGAAGCATCCTGTATTCCAAAGTTTTAAATCTCTTTCTATCTTTAGGAGTAGGAGAGGAAAATTAGCCTCGAACAGCATTGTTACTTTAGCGGTCAACCAGACGCCCAGGTATTTTAAGGCTTTCCATTCCCATTTGAATGGGCAATTGGCTTGTGTTATTGTGAGGTTGTGGGATGATAAATTGATGTTCATGGCTTCAGATTTTGTGAGGTTTATTCTAAGGTTAGAGAGATATCCGTAATGTGCAAAAGCTTTTATGAGATTGGGAATGGTAGTGTGTGGATTTGTTATGAAAAATAGGAGATCATCAGCATACGCTGCTGTCTTGTATGTCTTGTCTTGTATAGTGATGCCCCTTACTGATTCGTCCTTATTGAATGTTCGTATAAATGGCTCTAGCGAGAGAATGAACAACAATGGGGACAGAGGACATCCCTGCCTTGTGCCATTCATTATCTCTACTTTTTCTGACACGGATCCGGTGATCCTTATCTTCGCTGAGGGTTTTTGGTATAATGTTGTAATCCATGCCATCATATTTGGTTTCAGGCCCACGTGTGCACACGTCGCAAACATAAAATCCCATGCTACCCTGTCGAAAGCCTTCTCGGTTGACAGGAGAAGGCTCTCGATGCGCAGGGAGTGTGATGCCTGTGTAAGAAGGAGAGCCTTAATAATATTGTCTTTCGCTTCTCTGCCCGGCCTGAAGCCTACCTGCTCGGGGCCTATTATTTCAGCTAGCAACGGTCTAAGTCTGTTTGCAAGGATTTTGGCTAGTAACTTTATGTCGATATTCAGTAAAGAAATGGGCCTATAACTTGAGCAATTTGCTGTATCTTTGTCGGGCTTGGGTATTACCGTAATGTGTGCAGAAATGATATCCAATGGAATAGGTCTAACGTCTGTCAAAGAGTTAAAGGCTCTTAACAGGGGGTCTGTAAGTGTGTCAATGAAAGTCTTACAGTACAGTCCCTGACAAAAGTCTTGTCGCTTGTGTACAAATTGACCTGAAGTGCCGCTAAAATATATTTCTAATCAAGATTTTGTTACAAGAAATGGGTCATTTTAATCCCAACAGCTTTTGTAATAATGTTTCAGTGCAAAACTAAACTGACAAACAGTATTCTAATATTCACAGCTTGGTAAAGCCCATTGAGTCAATTTTTGCCAAGACATAAGTGTTGTCGCCTTGTTATATGAGCTTCACCTGTGACTAATAATGGATCAATTAGGTCTCAGGTGTGTATAAAAAGAACACCAGTACACTAGACCTTCTCAACTGCAACTAGACCTCTGCAAACATGCCTAAGATTCACCCGGAGACTAAAGTGTTGATTATCAAGAGGCTGAAGACCAGATCCACTGCTGATGTGGCAGACACCTTCAATGTGTCTCAGCGTCAATTTCAGAGGATAAAAAAAATATTTGAAGAGACTGGAGACATTTTGGACAAGGCCAGGTCAGGCTGACCCCGCAAGACAACTGCTCGAGAGGACCGTTTGTTGGCTTGAAAATCCAAGGCCAGCCCATTTTCCACTGCAGCAGAGCTCCACGAGACCTGATCACCTGAAGTCCCTGTGTCAACCAGAACAGTTTGTCGGATTCTGTCTCGAAATGGCCTCCATGGTCGAATCAGTGCCCATAAGCCAGCACTAAACAAAAGACAATTGAAAAACCGTGTGGCATTTGCCAAGGGCCACAGCCTGCTAAAAGGATGGACTCTGGAAAAGTGGCAGAAGGTGGATTTTTCAGATGAATCTTCTGTTGAATTTCACCACAGTCGCCGCAAATATTGCAGGAGACCTACTGGAACCCGCATGGAGCCGAGATTTACCCAGAAAACAGTGAAGTTTGGTGGAGGCAAAATCATGGTCTGGGGTTACATCCAGTATGGGGGTGTGCGAGGGATCTGCAGGGTGGAAGGCAACATCAATAGTCTAAAATACCAAGAAATCTTAGCTACCTCTTATATTCCCAACCATAAAAAAGGCTAAATTTTGCAGCAGGATGGTGCTCCATCGCATACTTCCATCTCCACATCAAAGTTCCTTAAGGCAAAGAAGATCAAGATGCTCCAAGATTGGCCAGCTCAGTCACCAGATATGAACATCATTGAGCATATGTGGTGTAGGATGAAAGATGAAGCATGAAAGACGAAACCAAAGAATATTGATGAACTCTGGGAGGCATGTAAGACTGTTTTCTTTGCTATTCCTGATGACTTCATCAATAAATTGTATGAATCCTTGCCAAACCGCATGGATGCTGTCCTTCAAGCTCAAGGAAGTCATACAAGATATTCAATTTGGAACTCACAGCACCACTACTTAATTTGCTGACATATTTTTGGATTTTCAGTAAAGTTGTTCAATTTCTGTATAGGCGACAAAACTTTTGTCTTGCCAAAATTTGACCTGTCTGTCTTGATTAAATGATAAATCTTTTTTTCAGTGAAACTAATTTATTTCAGTGCATTAAACATCATTTGGGAGGGCTTTAGCTTTTCATATGAGCTATTTCTAACACCAATTGATTAATTTAAAGTCAGGTTAATAGCAGGAGTTTCTACAAAATAGAGAAGCGACAAGACTTTTGTCACGGACTGTATATGGCGGAATAACCATCTGGTCCTGGGCTCTTCCCGGGTTTGAGTGCTTTGATAGCTTGTTGTAGTTCCATTGGTGTAATTTGTGCATTAAGTTGGGTTACATCTTCTGTATTTAGTTGGGGTAGTTCACTATGTTTCAGATAGTCCTGTATGGCCTGCTTTCTGTCTACTGGGATGCCTGGGGGTTTGTGTTGTGGAGGTAAGTTATATAACTCCGTGTAGTATGTGTGGAAGTGTCTCGCGATATCTTCTGTTGTAACGTCAATTGACCCACCTGTATTTCTAATGCCCGAAATGTGTTTAGAGGTATTAGGTTCTCGTAAGGCCCTAGCTAAAAGCTTGCCTGCTTTGTCCCCTGCCTCATAATACATCTTTTTTTCGAAAAAACAAAAGGCGTTTTGTTTTAGTGTCTAGAATTCATTGTAAATTCTTCCTTGCCTCTAGAAGAGTACTAGCGGAGGATTCAGATAAAGATTGCTTGTGTTTTGTCTCCAGTAAGGTAATCTGTTTTAACAGCTTATTAATTTCAGCCTCTTGTAGTCTTTTGCGATGTGCCCCCATGCGAATCAGATCTCCTCTGATTGTGCATTTATGGGCTCCCCATATCATTAGGGGGTCTGCTCCTGGCGTTTCGTTTAACCGGAAAAATTCTTTCAGCTTAGTCTTGATTTTGGGTAATAAATCTATATCTGTCAGGAGAGACGCATTAAGCCTCCAGGAGGCCGATTTAGCTGTGGGAGTGTTCCCTACTATCGTCAAGGATAGGGGGGCATGGTCTGATAAGGACTGAATTCCTATCTTAGCCTCTGTAACTCTAGATAGGTCTTTCTGGGAGATGTACAAATGATCTATACGGGAATAACGGTTATGTGGGATAGAGTGGAAAGTATAGTCCTTATCTGTCGGATGTAAAATCTGCCATGTATCAACTAGATGTAGTGAGTGTAGTAGGAGTTTGATTTTTTTTGAGTATCTTGTAGGTAATGCAGGTCTTCCCTGTCGATGTATCCAGCAGTGGATTAAGTGGTATGTTGAAGTCTCCACCCAATATTAGGCAACCTGTTGCAAAGTCCGTTAGTGCATGTGTCATGTGTTGACAAAAACTTACATGTGCCGAGTTGGGGAAATATACATTTGCGAGAGTAAAGGGGGAACCTGCATATGTGCCTTTCAGGAACACATATCTTCCTTCCAGGTCTACTAATTTGTCTGTCAGTTTGAATGGGGCGTCTTTGCTTATCAAAATTAATACTCCCTTGGATTTTGCCACAGAATTAGTGGCGTGTATAGCATCTACAAAGTATTGGTTAGTCATTTTTGGTGTACGGTTTGTTTGAAAATGGGTCTCCTGCAAAAATGCAAAGTGGGGCCTACCTTTCTTAAGCTCTCTCATCAGTGTGGATGGTTTTTCTGGTATGTTCAGCCCCTTCACATTATGTGATATGACAATTGGGCTTTGGCCCAATGAAGGGTTAAGCCAACTGGAGAACCCACGAGCACAGGCCACCACGATATATCTGCAATGCAAACTCAGAGTTGGTCAGAACACAATGCAATACAGTACAGCCTTGTAGGAGGTAGGGGGGGGGGGGGGGTAAGGTAGAAGGTGAGAGAGATACAAAAGGTGGTAGGAGAGAGAAATGTATAGGAGAGAGTTTAGTGGATCTGGTGACTGAATCTTGTCTCCAGATCCACTTTGAGGTAACGTGGTAAGGATGCTACTCAGCAACGGAGGTTGTTACCTATATACTGCTTCTAATCAATCTATAATATCGATAGAACAGACTAAATAGAACAACCAAATTTCACGTAATATATATAACACAGCCAAAAAGTGAAAAACGGAACCCGGCCTTTATATATCTAAAAGTTCCCATCCGTCTCGGACAACATGCGCCACGGATGGGGTGGAAACATATAAAAAGAAAACCTTGCAATATAACTTTAAACTATAACTGCAATAATGGCAGATCCTAGAGTGCCCTCTGGGTTAGTGGAGGCCCTTCATAAATGTCTTATGTGTCTTTTTGTGCCGTCGACCCACCGTCCCTTCTGACTATCACTGCTTTGCTTCAGGAGAGTCTGCCAGACTCATGGAAGTCCCTCATGCTTCCTATGGGCTGTTTAAACAGTGCCTTGACATCTATGTCCATCTCCAGTAGCAGAAGCTATTTTAAGTTTAATAGCAGGTTGTAGCTGGGGAGGCAGTTAAAGAAAATTCCTACTACTGCCAAGCTGCAATAACTGGGAAGAGGGGGTAAAAATTCCCCATGTTGGGTGTAAAAAAAAAGAGAAAAAAAAAAATACTGGAAAAAGAAAAACTTTACCATGGACGGTGCCTGAGTGTCATTTCCAAATGGGTGTAATTCCGGAGTTATATCCCCATATCACTTGTCAGATGAATTCTAGAAAAGCGTAGGGTCGCCTTGGTCCTCCTCTGGAGCTTTAGGAGCAGCCTGTCTGGGGTTGGGAGTGCCTCCATGAGAGCTGGGTCCTCGGTTATGCTTCATCTTTTTGGATAGCCTCTTGTCAGGCGTTGAAAGTGGAGATCTGTGTGGGCCCCCTTCGGCTCTTGGAAGGATAAATTCCTGGTACCACTCAGGTAGTGCCACAGGTTCCATGTGCAGGGATTCAAAGAAGTCAGGCAGGTCAGTGGGAGTGCGTAGCACATGCTGTTTGCCTGCCTGTGTTACAGTTAGGGCAAAGGGAAAGCGCTACGTCTATCTCAAATCATTCGCCCTCAGCTTATCAAGTAGGGGTCGCAGAGCTCTTCAATTTCGTAACGTTATTTGTGATACGTCGTGGAACAGCATGATAGTCTCTCCGTTGAACACTATGCTGTCATTCCCCCTGGCCTTATTCATGATGGTTTCCTTTAGAGGGAAGCTCTGCAGGCAGCAGATTATGTCTCGTGGGGGGGGGGCGGTATCAGGGCCTTTGGGTCTGAGGGCTCTGTGTGCACGCACAAAGTCAATGGCGGTGTCTTCTTGTCTTTCTAGGAGGCTGTTAAAGACTCTGCAGGGCCGGGATTATTTGGGCTGTGTCAACTGATTCGGGGATACCTCTCACCCTAATATTGCATCTTCTGCCCCTATTATCTAAATCTTCGAGGTGTCTGTTCATCTCTATTAGGTGAGAGGAGTGAGATGCTGCCGTGTTTTCCAGCCTATTCAGCCGCTTGTCTCTGTGTTTCCCATTAGTTTCCACTGCTGCTAGCTTTTCAGTCAGTACTAGTAGGTTGGTTCCTTCACGGAGCTCTGTTAGTGTGCGTCCGTCGCCATCAAGCGCCAAGCCACGCCCCCCCCGTAATTACAATTTTTGATACAATACTTTGCAGCAGGGCTTGTCCCTGCACTCCAACAGGAGCATCTGTGAGGGGTTGCAGTGTTGTGGCACCAGCACCAGTGCCTAAGGCCCAATTTTTCAGCCCCTGTTTAATAGGGGCGTGTAATTACAATTTTGATGCAATACTTTGCAGCAGGGCTCGTTCCTGCACTCCAACTAGAGTATCTGTGAGGGATTGCAGTGTTGTGGCACCAGCACCAGTGCCTCTTCCTCCTCAATGATCATGCTGATAGCTTGTAAGAATATTTTTGGTTCTGGGCGTCGCCACCAGTGGCTAAGGCCCAATTTTTCAGCCCCTGTTTAACAGGGGCGTGTAATTACAATTTTCGATGCAATATTTTACAGGAGGGCTCATTCCTAGAGTATCTGTGAGGGGTTGCAGTGTTGTGGCACCAGTGCCTAAGGCCCAATTTTTCTGCCACTGTTCAACAGGGACATGTAATTACAATTCTTGATCCAATATTTTACAGCAGGGCCCGTTTCTGCGCCCACCAAGAGTAACGGTGAGGACTTACAGTGTTGTGGCACCAGCACCACCACCACCAAAGGCCCAATTTTTCTGCCCCTGTTCAACAGGTGCATGTAATTACAATTCTTGATCTAATATTTCACAGCAGGGTCTGTTCCAGCTCCCACCAAGAGTAACTGTGAGGACTTACAGTGTTGTGGCAGCACCACCACCACCAAAGGCCCAATTTTTCTGCCCCTGTTCAACAGGTGCATGTAATTACAATTCTTGATCTAATATTTCACAGCAGGGCCCGTTCCAGCTCCCACCAAGAGTAACTGTGAGGACTTACAGTGTTGTGGCAACACCAACACCTAAGGCCGCAATTTCTGCAGAGTATATATAGGGCAGGCCCCTATTTTCAAACATCCAACTTACAAACGACTCCTACAGAAGGAGACAACAGGAAGTGAGATGAAATCTACCCCTAGGAAGGGAAATTCTCTCCTGTAAGAGTTAATATGGGAAAAACGTGTCTCCTCTCCACTGATGCTTTATCACCAATCCTTGTTTCACTAAAAACCCCAAATTGTCAAAAAACATTTGTCATTGGGACAGAAAGTGAGGTAAAATCTTCTGAAGAGGTGCACAGACAGCAAAACAAATGTCACAGGGGTGATAACCCTTCCCTATGTTTTCTAAAAAGCTTAAAAATAGATTTTCTGGCTGGAGCTACACTTTAAAAATGTACCAGTTCAAAATTACAAACAGATTCTATTTAACAACAAACCTACAGTCCCTGTCTTGTTTGCACCACCTGTATACTGCTGTTCAGAGGGCCTGGGGCTCCACGCCTTTCCTTTTTTTAATTTGGGTGCGGGGTTCCCCTTAATATCCATACAAGACCCAAAGGGCCTGGTAATGGATTGGGGGAGGGGTACCCATGCCGTTTGTCTCACTGATTTTCATCCATATAACTCTAACCGGACATTACATTAAAGCTGTAAGCAGTTTTAAATGACTTTTATTACTTTAAAAATGTCATTTTGTGCAGGGACTGTTCTAAGCATGGGAAACACGCGCCACTTTACAGGCATACTATAGACACCCCAGGTACAATATTTAAAGGAATATTTTTTTTTTTTTTTTACTTTAAGCATCATTAAAATCACTGCTCCCAAAAAAACGGCCGTTTTTAAAACTTTTTTTTTGCATTGATACATGTCCCCTGGGGTAGGACCCGGGTCCCCAAACCCTTTTTAGGACAATACCATGCAAATTAGCCTTTAAAATTAGCACTTTTGATTTTGAACGTTCGAGTCCCATAGACTTCAATGGGGTTCTAACGTTCGTGCAAATGTTCGGTCCGTTCGCAGGTTCTGGTGCGAACCGAACCGGGGGGTGTTCGGCTCATCCCTACTGGAGATGTCTGTACTGAGGGGCTGGTATATACTGAGAAGGGAGAATCTGTACAGGATGGGCCTGTACTGAGGGGGTGGTCTATATTGTGAAGGGAGACTCTGTACTGGAGAGGTCTGTACTGAGAAGGGAGAATCTGTACTGGAGGGGCCTGTACTGAGGGGGTGGTCTGCATTGTGAGTCTGTACTGAGAAGGGAGAATCTGTACTGGAGAGGTCTGTACTGAGGGGGTGGTCTGTACTGAGGGGGAATCTGTACTAGAGGGGCCTATACTGAGGGGGTGGTCTGTACTGAGGAGGGGGAATCTGTACTAGAGGGGCCTGTACTGAGGGGGTGGTCTGCATTGTGAGTCTGTACTGAGAAGGGAGAATCTGTACTGGAGAAGTCTGTACTGAGGGAGTGGTCTGTACTGGGAGTCTGTGCTGAGAAGGTAGAATCTGTACTGGAGAGGTCTGTACTGAGGGAGTGGTCTGTATTGGGGGTCTGTACTGAGAAGGAAGAATCTGTACTGGAGAGGTCTGTACTGAGAAGGTGGTTTGTATTGGGGGTCTGAACTGAGAAGGGAGAATCTGTACTGGAGATGTCTGTACTGAGGGGCTAGTCTGTACTGAGGGGCTGGTCTGTACTGAGAAGGGAGAATTTGTACAGGGCGGGCCTGTACTGAGGGGGTGGTCTATATTATACTTTGAATTTTGGGGTTGTTAGTTCCTTCGGGTTGGGGATTACCCACAATTTCAGTGGGGTAATGTGCCCTTCATTTTTTGGTTGGTGTTGGTAGCCCCCTATAATTTTTAATATTTAATCAACCAATTAAATTTTTAATTCTTAATTATTTATAATTTTTATCATTTTTTAGTGCTCCCCTGTGGCAGGTTTTTTTCCAATTTAATTGGTATCGATCGGCCTACCTAAAACTTTTTCGTCTAAGGCTCATTCTCAGTATGACTTTTGGTGGCGGTAGTGATGCAGTGTAGTGCATCTGCCGCCTCAGATCCAATCCCTTAGATGTGACTTTTTTACCCAATTGTATTTCCCTTGCCTGTTCCTTTAAAATATAATTGGGTTTATAGTCTTCCTTTTTCTTTCGTTTTTGTTAATATGAGTTTTTTCCAGCCTTTATGATGGATGATTCCCACTTTCAAGATGGATGGCTTTGGCTTGTCCACCTGAGGTTCAAACCGAGGCGTGGTCCCAATTGTTTGTACATTTAAGCGGTGATTCAGCACGCCCCCCGTGCCCCAGGACAATGTCATATTGTGACAAAACACGTCAGGAGCAGGGACGCGCTGACATCACCGCAATCTCATGAACCCGCAGGGACGGGTGTTCGTTCTTAGCCGGCCGGCTTTACATCTTATGCTGTTTTTTTTAGCCCTTTGAGTAAGCGTGCTCTATATTTATAATATATTGGACCCATTGGTTTTTATACTATGGCGAGTCTGCTTTTTCCCTTGGATTTCTTGGGACACGGAGACTGCCACCTGTGACTAGGATCACTTCTCCCGAGTTCTGCCTTCAAGTTCAGTATCCTGCCTGGCTTCATTTGGGATCCCTGAATGCGGGTTGCTGCTTGGTCATAACTGTAGAATAAAGCCCCTGGCTGGGTTATTAGCCGCAGGCGCATTCAGCTTGCCATCTGGTAAGCCTTCATTTCATGTGCTTGAGGGATTTTGCATCTGTGGAATATTGTTAGATGTAAGGTTTTGATGAGCGTTTTTATTCACTTTAGAGCAACCATACAGGACTTGCCTGCTCCTATACTCATGATCTTCAATGAGTGATTTGCATCTATATGCACTTTATTGTGGTGCTATCTACAAGGACTTTTTGTTTGGGGACTTTTCACTTATAGCGAGTCATATTTATATCGCTCCAAAGAGTGATACACACATTTAATTTTCAGATTTTTTCGTTGAGGCTTGAGGTTTCAAAGTCACTCATATTTATACACTTATCCTCTGAAGAGTGATTCACATGCTCTATAGAGTGGTTTATACACTTATTACATTTTTCTATAACGCAGCTTTTATAACCTTATTATAGAAGGGAGAACTTCCTGTCTTTGCTTGCCTACGCCCATTTACCCATAGGTGGTGCATAATCTAGATCAGGGGTCTTCAAACTGCGGCCCTCCAGGTGTTCAGGAACTACAATTCCCATCATGCCTAGTCATGTCTGTGAATGTCAGAGTTTTACAATGCCTCATGGGATGTGTAGTTCTGCAACAGCTGGAGGGCCGTAGTTTGAGGATCCCTGATCTAGATAATCATGTATATTAACCGCTTCAGCCCAGGAAGATTTTACCCCCTTCCTAACCAGAGCGTTTTTTGCGATTCGGCACTGCGTCGCTTTGACTGACAATTGCGCGGTCGTGCGACGTGGCTCCCAAACAAAATTGATGTCCTTTTTTTCCCACAAATAGAGCTTTCTTTTGGTGGTATTTGATCGCCTCTGCGATTTTTATTTTTTGCGCTATAAACAAAATAAAAGCGACAATTTTGAAAAAAAACGCATTATTTTTTACATTTTGCTATAATAAATATCCCCCAAAAATATATTAAAATTGTTTTTTTTTCTCCTCAGTTTAGGCCGATCATATTCTTCTACATATTTTTGGCAAAAAAAAAAATCGCAATAAGCGTTTATTAATTGGTTTGTGCAAACGTTATAGCGTTTACTAAATAGGGGATAGTTTTATGGCATTTTTATTAATAATTTTTTTTATTAGTAATGGCGGCAATCAGGGACTTTTATTGTGACTGCGACGTTATGGCGGACATTTTTGGGACCATTGTCATTTATACAGCCATCAGTGCGATTAAAAATGCACTGATTACTGTGTAAATGACACTGGCAGTGAAGGGGTTAACCACTAGGGGGCAGGGAGGGGTTAAGTATGTCCTAGGGGAGTGATTACTAACTGTAGGGGGATGGGCTCTGTGTGTGATGTCACTGATCTCTGCTCTGATGACAGGGAGCAGAGATCGAGTGACACTTGTCACTAGGCAGAATGGGGAGATGCTGTTTACAACGGCATCTCCCCGTTCGTCCTCTCCGTGAGGCGATCGCGGGTATCCCCGCGGCGATCGAGTCCGCAGGACCCGCGACCCGACTCACGGAGCTCGCGGCCGGCGCGCGCAATGGCACGGCGGGGAATTCAAATGGACGCACAGGTTATTATAAAGCCCCCAGTCTCCTGGTAGAGCGCTGCCAGCATACTCTAAAGTTGAGAAAACTTCCCTGTCAGCCCCTTCTCATACACTGCTCCTCCTTTGTGACTCACATTGTAAATCAGTACTGACAGCCCTTTCTCATACAACGTTCCTTCTATGTCACTCTCAATGTAAATGGAAGCCTGTAATACCTCAATTAATGCTGCTCTCTCGTGGACCCGGACACGTGACTCCCCTCTGCGATTTCATGATGGTCACATGACCGCTCTCCTCCTCCAATCAAAAGCTACACTCGAGGAGGAGAGCGGCCAGAACGAGAACGAGCGGTGTTACTTGAGGTATTACAGGCTTCCCTTTACATTGAGAGTGACACAGGAGGAACGTTGTATGAGAAAGGGCTGTCAGTAATGTTTTCTTAACTTGTCCTTGGTCCCCGTGGGGTGGAGACGACTGAACAGATTGACTCTATTCGAAAGGAACTGATGTTTAGGAACTGGTTTAGGTCCTTGAGATCTAGTATGACGTCTGACATCTCCACTTGGTTTTGGTACCGTGAAGAGATTCAAATAAAACCCCATACCCTGCTCTTCTGTGGGAATCTCTACGATTACCCCTTGAGACAGAAAATAATCTAGCGCCAGAAACAAAGACCTTCTTTTCATTAGGTCTTTGGGCACGTTTGATTTTAGAAAACGGGATGGTGGAAACTCTGAAATTCCAGTTTGTAGCCGAGAGCTACTACGGAAATGACCCATCTGTCCTGGATCTCTTCCTACCAAGTCTCTGAAAACTGCAAAAGCCTTCCCCCCCACCCGATCGAGTGGGGGCGCTCCTTCATAGGGAGGCCTTGGGACTCTGCTTTGTAGGCTTTTGTCCCCAGGGCTTCTTCGGGACCTGGGTTTGACCTTGAGGTTTACCTCTAGAACCTGATGGCGGAGGCCGTCGCGACTGCCTGGAGGCTGTTGCCCCTCTTCCTTTTAACTGGTAAAATGGTACTTTTACCACTTGAAATCTTCTGGATGTATTTGTCCAAATCCTCCCCGAACAGCCGTTTCCCATGAAAGGGGAACCCAGTCAACAGCCTCTTGCGTGGTGACTCGGCTGACCAGTGCTTTAGCCACAGACTTCTGCGCATCTGCACTAGCAAAAGAGCGAGGCGTGATGCCTGATGAATAGAGTCTTTAATAGTGTTAACCGCAAAACATAAGGCCCTGGGCAGATCAGCCATGTCCCTGGCCTGTTGAGCAGGCACATATTTTATTACCTGCTTCATTTGGTCCTTTAAGAATTGACAAATGCCAATTGCCGCCACTGCAGGTTGAGTCACTGCACTAGCCATAACAAAGGAGAATTTAAGCAAAGACTCCAGTCTCTTAGCTACTGGATCCCTAAACACCTGGACATTGTCCACTGGACAAGTTAGACTCTTATTCACGCAAGAAATAGTGAGCGTCAACCGCTGGCACACTCCATTTCTTGGTGAATTTTTCCTCAATAGGATAAAGTAAAGAAAACTTTTTAGGAGGAAGAAAATGCTTATCTGGGTGCTCTCAATCAGCATATATAAGCTGTTCCAATAAGGGGTGGAGTGAAAAAGCATGTAAAGCCTGAGGGGGCTTTAGAGAACCTAAAGAGGGAACCGAAATTTCGTTCGCCTCAGCAGAGGATAACTTATAGGCCAAACGAACCATCTCTGAAAGGGATTGAACCTGCAACCTTTGAGATTGCGAGACTGAGAAAGGTTCTTCTGAGACCGTTTCCTCTGAGGAAGAGTCATCAGACTGTCCCTCTTCCTGTTCCTCTGATGGTGATTCAACATCATCTGCCCATTGTCCCTCCGTCTGGGGGTCCAGGGTGGGAGAAGGGGACCTTACACGCTTTTTGCTTCATTCCGGGAAGATTTAGCGATTAAAGAAGCTAACTCCACTTCTAAGCCAACCAAAGCAAGAACATCCTCAGTGAAGTATGCAGGGGCTGAAATGTTGGGAGAAGCAGCAGTACCTGATAGCACCAATGGCTCATCCTGGCAGACTGCATCAGGTCTTTCCGGATAGGAAGATACTACGGATGCAAGCCCAGGTTCCTCAGACCCTGAAGGTGATGCTTTTGTGCCCCCTTTTGTTGCAGCTGTAGCTAGAGGTACTAACACAAATGCATCACCCGCTGAGCCGTAGTCAAGCAATATATATGTACATATGCTGCTATCAATTGCCCAGCCTGATGCTTGAGTAAATGTGTACTTTAGGAAGTGCCTGGATCCACGTTACGTGCTCTGAAGCTCCTGTGTTTCACCGACTGCTCAGCCCAAATAGAGTGAGGCTTTTAAAACTTCCAGCCTGCTCTGCCCCTGCGCTGTTACAAATTCGCACGCCGAATCCAAGTGCACGTCGGCTTGCCCCCTTTTACCGCCGAGCGTTCGTATCTATTTAAGATACGAATGCGCGCACGTGCCCTACGAGACAGCCGGCGGGGGGGCATTTAAAAGGGTCTGCTTAAGGGGATCGCTGAGCAGATGGGCGATCCCCCCCTATTTCCTCCTGATGGAGAGTGGGGAGAGGTCAGCTGAACCCATCCAGAGCCGCTTCACTGAGTATCATCTCAGTGTGAGGCAAGGTAAGCAAACATCAGGCATGTCTTAGACTTTCACACCCTCTAGTGGCGAAAGATAGGCAAGACACCATTTACTCACATAGGAAGAAATCCACAGGTGTTCCTTAGGACTGTCTTCACTTACCTTTTCTGCTGGAGACCATACAGACCCAATCTTCACCCATCACGGCAGGCCAAGTCATGACAGACCTTCAGGGACTGGGACCCCACTTACGGGGTCCTCTTTCCTGGACCTGTATAGCACCCTGCCAGAAAACCTTTAGGTATTCAGAAGAAAGACCAAAGTGCTGGATCCCAGGGTCCAGCTCTCCAAGGAGAAGCATTACAGGTATAACCTCGTCGTTCTTCCACTTGGCCTTTTCAGGCACCTTGAATGGATCTGGTTGCATAGCTCCTTGACCCAGTAAGGATCCTATAGCGGAGCTTTCTTTAGCACTTCTTTACCCATGGCCAACACCTTAGACACTGGCGAAAAAACTGAGGTACTCCCTGTGTGGGAGGGGTTATATAGGGAGGGACTTCCTGTCTTGCGTGTGCCAGTGTCCATCACCTGAAGGTGGCCTATAACCCACATAGTAATAACTATGGCTGCTGTGTCCTGTGATGTACGATAAAGAAAGTTCATTTGGCTGTACGTCTCCTTTGGATCACAGGAGTGCAGTGCATTCTGCACCCGTGACCCTTTTTCAGCGAGCTGAAGCTCGCTGTCGGCTGACATCACAGAGCCAGTCCAGGCTCGGGAAAGATCGCGACCATATGGTCGGGATCTGCCCACATGCCTGGACTGTCACCCAGCTCGGCCTCTCAGAGCCTGAACCAGCCGCTCCCGCCTCTACACAGCCCAGCATTTCAGGGAGCGGGGGGTGGGGGCCTGAGCAGAGAGCGGTGACTGACATTCACCAACTCTCTGCTCATGGAGCTGTGAGAAGAGAGCGATTGCCAGTATTTGATCGCTCGGTTCTCAGTGTTAGAGCCGGCTGGGGATAGATGCAGCGTTGGAGTGATGCTGCATCCACCTAGGTTACGTATGATTCAAGAAAAAAAATTATTTGTCCCATACTTCCATTTTAACTATGTAACTGTAAGGTGTTTGAGAACATGCAAGTATTTATTACTTAATAACCGACTTTCAATTATATATAGACCATGTAAAAGTTTCTTACTTCATGTAAAAAATATGTCTCTATAGATTTACTTCGAGATGTCAGTGTCTGTTGTGATATTTAGACAGGTCTTCAGAAATTTGAAATAAGGCACTAGTTTTAACTGAGAACCCAGCTTAGATTGGAGTTCTTTTATATATGAATATCATGGTTGTTCCTGCCATGGTTGTCTCAGAATACCTTTACTGCATTATAAGTGATCTTTATTTGTAATGTACATAGCGCTCATATTCCTGAATGTTTTTTCCTTTTTTTTTTCTCCAAGAAACAAAAAGAAGACCAATAACAATTGTTATTTGAAAAAGAAATAAGACACTTCTATAATTTGTACTACTGATGAACCTTACAATTTAAAAACATTTTCATAAAGAAAGCAAAAACAAATTGCTATGACAATTTTCTTTTTTAATTACCGACAATGCAGATTCATAAGAGACTGGACATTATGAACGCTGTGAAATTTACCAATTTATTCTTATTTAATAAAACAAATTACACCCTCTTTTAAACATATACAGAATTATTTATCTGTGTTAACATCGCTATATACTGCAGGGTAGTATTTGTTCATGAGACACACAACAGAAACATACACATTTGTGACACATTACATATGATACATTTCAGAAAAAATAAAATGCTATATTTACAAACTATACATCCATTCACCACTGGGTTTATTTTAACTCTTAAATATACTTTAATTAAACCTGAAACCAAGAGAAGTTTAATTTCCAGCACCTATAATTCAGCTTAATTTGCATCATAACCAATACATACATTGTAAGGTAATAAGCTAGAGAGCCCAAATCAGACAAGTACTACAGCTTTGGACATTTGAAAGGTAGTCTTTAATACATTTCATATATTGGAAAAGTAAATTACCCAGTACTGGAAACCTAGGACTAGATTTGTTTACTAAGTAAAGAAGCACTGAACTGACATTTAAGAGGCTACCTCAATGAATGACAGTAAGGAAAGAATACCATCCGAGTATATAATACAAGGACTTCATTTAGGAGCTGTCAAATTTAGAGGCTGTTGTTCATTAAAAGCTTAGCAAAAAGAGAAAATGGACGAAATTCCTTGTAGGCCCTGTGTAAATTACTCTGTCCCCTGCCCAAGGTTTTATGGATTAGTAGCTTTTTGTAGACATCTAACTGATCATCTGTTGGCTTCAAATGTACTAGTATTTCCAATTTGAGCAAACAAAAACTTACGACAGGTAAAAAAAAATAAAAACTAAAGGAAAGACAACAAATCTCAGAAATGTACACATTTGCAGTTTAACTATACTAATATTGAATTCCAAGATATGTTTGCAATAACCTGCAAGGCATCACTGCTCTCTGTGTTAGAATTATTACACAGTTCCTTTAAGTATTTAATAGACTTGCTGTCTTTCAGCTAGACCCGATAAAATAGAGTGTATATGGAAGAGTGTAAAACAGATCGATTTTTCTACACACTGAAGACTAATGAACACATTTTTGTCAGATACACATACTTTAAAATGGGATAAAAGACAAGCGTGTTTAAAAGTGTTTCTTGTGCAAATTCTTATCTTGCATCATACATCAACTTGTATACTAAAGAAAGAGGACCAGCCTCCATCATCAAAAAAGGTTTGAAACAAACATTAGGGTATTTTTTTTTAAATTGACATTTATATGGGCACATCACAAAGCAATGTTAAAACTATTAAAGATGAAAGTATAACTAAAAGGCAAAACTTTTTCTAGTTTTGGATTGAGTGGAGGGTGTTTTGAGCCCCTGTCAGTTTCAACTGCGGTCTATACCTCCTATTAGCTCTATTTGTCATGTTTACCATTATCATCAACAGTGAAAGTAAAAGAAAATCCTAAATTTCGGATTGATACCAGAACAGTAATAGAGGGGAAATATTCAAATGGAGATACTAGTTCTGTCAACACACAGTGACCTCCCTTTGGAGGGATTTCCTCTTCTTTCCTGTTTTGACTATGGTACAGAAAATTAAGGGAAATTACAGAAGTAAAAAAATAAAAAAAAAAATAAAAAAAAACTGACCTATACTCTATCCCAAAAAAAAAGTTTTGTCTTTAGTTACACTTTAAAAGACTAAAATACTTTTCAGCGGATCGTTTAGTAAAAGATGAGTGTTAATGGTTTAGTAAGGTGTAATCTAACAGTGCAGCGCCGCAACTTTTTATAGAATCTAAGGTTTTAGGACATTTTGGAAGACTGATTAAATTAAACCTGTCATGGCAGAAATGCGAAGGCTGACATTGTTGACCTACTTTTGATAAAACCAATTGTATGGCTGTGATGCTTGTTTGTCAGAGATCCAAAGTACAGATGTAAAACAGCCAAGCACTTTCGTAAGGAAAGGACAGCAATGGCAGCCTCTGTTTTTGACAGGACAGCGGTGCTCTAAGCTTCTCATTTGCATTGTCTCGTCTCTTGCTAATTAGACTATGACCCTATGCTAGCACACCCTCTCTTTTTATTTATATAATCAAAACACCGTAAGGAAGAAATTTGCAGGATTAATCACTTACACTGAAATTCCAAGGCGCCAAGTGACAGCAGCACTAGCTGTGCCTAAAATGGTTGACATACCAGGTTTTCCTTCAGCTGACCAGGCACTAGGGAATGTGCATGTACAATCTTTGTACGTTCTCCTTCATGTGCAATCAGTGTAACTATTCTACATGCTAAACTGACAGTGCTTTTCATGTAGCAGTTCAAACAAGAAGTATAGGATTGGGAGTAAAAAAAAAATGCTACACTCAGCTAGAGGGATACAGCATTGATCCGGTGCTGCATCTGTTCTTCCCCTGCCGGCTCTGCAGTGAGAACTGAGTGATCCAACACCCTTGATCACTCAATTCTCCCCTTCGAGCAGAGAGCGGTCACTGTCATTCACTGTCTCTCTACTCTTGCTCACTGGAGTGCTGGGGTGTGAAGAGGGGGCGTCCACTGACTCAGTTTCACAGTAGTTTGCTGAGAGGCTTAGCCAGCTACTGGTCCAGGCCTCTGAGTGGATCCCGACTTTAAAGTCGGGATCGATCTAGCGCCTGGACCCGTTGGGTGACTTCAGCCGACAGTGGGCTTTAGCCCGTTGTTAGCTGAAAACAGGCCACAAGAGTGCAGAACTAACAGCCCTCCTGTGATCCATATGAGAAGTAGAACCAAAATAGCTTTGGCCATACTTCAACATATTTTAAGCATAAAAGCACACAAGATTAGAGTTGGTCTTAATTCAGACTTCCAAAATTCAGAAAGTATTAATCAGCAAAATAAGTACAGACTTCTCCAACATACTCCTTCACATCTTGATAACTACAGTATAAATGTTTTTTCATGAACGTTACTATTTTAAAAGGTTAAATGAACAAAATTAAAAAATTAAAACAATCCCTACGATAAACATTTCAACATGGATACAACTAAGGACTGTATTAGCCAGAATGGCTTTAAATACTTAACAATTGCACTCTTTGCTAAAGTGCTTGAGCATCAATGGAGTAAAAGACAAATGTATAGGTAGGGAACATTGCTACTATGGCACTATAAAATAAAAATAAAATTTATATAGAATTTAGGTAGATTATACCTGTGGCTGTGCCTTACACATACGTGAAATAAAACCGTGTTTGTGGTCAGAGATTTCTGTGTAGTAGCACAGTATCCTTAACAATGAAGCAAATATAAAAAGGTATGTGAACAATTAAATAGTGGTAAAAAAATAAAATGTATATAAACATGCTCACAATTTTCACATATACCATCAACATTTGGTCCAATGGCCACATTACCTATAAACGGATATTATTGACTGAAACAAAACACTTAGGACTGTTTTTTACAAGCAGGAAAACCACTCACTGTTGCCAAAAAATCCCTAATTTTTAGATATTTACTTATACAAGTAGGAAATGACAATTTTGTTTACTACTGTCACAAAGGGAGCACTCCACTAGAAAGCAAAAAAATTTACATAAAAGGACTATTTCTTAATATTTGACCTCTCTAGACACTAAGGCCCCGTTCACACCTGAACGATTTTCTGCTTGATACTTGTAGCTATAAAGCGTTCAACAAGTCAAATTCCATTCATTTCAATGGACCCTGTTCACATAGGAGTGTTCTGTCGCCTGAAGCAAAATGCCTTTTCGCTCAAAAAAGTACATGATTTTCTTTTTGGCAGATTACAAGCATTTTTGACCCCATAGACTTCAATAGAACCACCTGACTTGAGCGTTTTACGAGCGTTTTGTCAGCAACATCTGACAAAATGCTGACAGCCAGCCAGCATCTCTTTACCCCTAATTTCCTCTCCCTCTCCTTCCCCCTAGTTCTTTCTATTGGCTAAACAAAAATGCCTGAAGCTGTAAAACACTTGTAATACGCTTTTACATTTTTCTAAAAAGGCTAGTAAAAAGCTATAAAAATGCTTCTAAAGAAACACCAGTAAATTGCTACGCTCAGGTGTGAATGGAGCCTAAGGCAGGCCATACATGGTGCAAATTTCTTTCCTGCAACCGATTCCCCCATCAAGACAGACAGTTCTAACAGGGGAATCCCTCCTGCCAAGCAATTGTCTGCTACGTGTGGGGGAAGCCGTCCCCACTGGGAGAAGACAGTGATTATTGCTAGCGGCTATAGCAGCTGCTAGCAATAATTGTAAGAGAACCCAGCAGGCTGGTTGTACTCAAGTTGATCGATCAACTTGGTACATTCAGCCTGCACAATAACGGTTCGAATCTCGGTTGGTTCCTGCTGAAAGGGCCAAGATTTGAACCGTGTATGGCTGGCCTTAGGGGTTAATTTATAATAAAGAAAACCTGCATGACTATTCGTCCAGCGAAACTGCATGTACATTCATTCTGTGTGAGTTCTCGAGTATTCATTCATTTTTAGCGGGTTTTTTTTTCTTTGCACAGTGTATAAATCTGTGTCTGTTGAGCCAATAGGGGAAAATCAAACAGATTTCTTTATCTGATGGAATGTCCTTAAAAGTACTTTCTCTTCTGATCGAATGGTCATAGAGTACTTTTATCTTCTGTGAATGTATTTTCACTTTTAGGCTGCATTCACACCTAAGTGTTTCGTAGGTTGAAGCTACAAAAGTCTTAAACTTAAAAAATCTATTGTTCGCTATGCCTGTTCACACCATTTGCGTGCACAGGTGTGAAAAGGCACCATAGAGAACAACTGATTTTTTTTAAGTTTTTTCACGTGTTAATGCAGCCTCAGGATTGAATGTTTTTGAGATATGCTGCATTCAATACTGCTTATATTCTACAAAGAAATCTATACAACATGTATAATAGTTTACATATTGTATTTGACAACACTGGAACAAACAGGAATAGCCAAATGTATGGTGCATTCATCCTGCAAAAGACAATTTAAAAATCAGAAAATAACATTTTGCACATTGTAGAAACCTTAGCATGGAAATTATTCACAACGGTTTTCACGAATGTTGATACATTCCTGCAGTGAATTGTTATAAACAGATATAAATACACCCCTTTATAGCGGCTATTAGACATGCTACTTATTTTGCATGCTAAAGGAAGGAGGAACAGGCTGTTGGTAATACCATTTTTTGGCCCTCAGGAAATGTTTATGAGACAAGACAACAAGCATAGGACATCACTTTAACCTAAATATTTAGCAGTCCTGTCCAGCAGGTAATGCTTTGGTTTGACAGATGCACCATTACCCTTTGACTTCACTCCAATTGCACTTGGAACAGAGATGTCGGGTCAGAAGCCCACATGGTTAACAGAAAAAAAACAAAAAAACTAATATTGCATTTGGCAAATCTACTGGTGAATATCCCTTCATTATTCTTTGGACTGAATGCCACACCATTTTAAACCTGTTATGTACAGACTCCATTTAATTAACCTATTTAAAACTTTATAAAAAGGCCTTAGTGGTAAAAGCATTAATCCACAATATTTCAGTCTGTGCCATGAAAAGTGTATAAAAAGTCAGTGATGGAGCTAGAAAAATATAACATCTTCTTCTTTTTTTGTGTCCTCCTCGTTAGCTGGTGCAGTTGGTGGTGGAAGAGGAATAGAGGGTGTCAGTAAATGAGAACTGCTTTGCCGATGCACACTTGAATGATATGGCGGTGTTTCATTGATGGGATCGCCTTGTCCTGAAGAGTCTACGTGGCAAAAGAGAAAATGAGAAAACATACTTTTATATGAAAAATAAAATACAACCTGTGTACCTGAAATCCCAAGCTGAAGTTAAAAAAGCAGCACTCAAATGCACACAGGGACTGCAACTACTACTTACAAATTTAGTTTTTCACCAAGATATATATGTAATGCATTATACTACCCAACTCCCATTGCAGTAATTAATTTGTGCTTCAACAGAGGCAATTTCAACATGTCCAGTGAAGCCATCTGTCGTTCACATATAGGAAAGCCTGGTATATCAAGTGCATTTGAAAAAAAAAAAAGTTTCTCACCAATCAGACTAAAAACTGACCTGGATACATCAAAAGTACAATACAACCAGTACAAATACTATCATTTACAGAATGCATTGTTCATTGTATTTCTTCATGTTCTACTATCTGGAGGACTTGCCCGCATACACACGGTGATGACCTCCTCTTGCGTGATCTTATGGTACTATATGCTCAAACTCCTATGCCACTTACATCACACCATACCATGGCATCTTTGAAATTCTTAACTTGGAATGTTAGGGGATTGCAAGACAAAGTTAAACGCACGGCCGTCCCATCCTACATTAAAAAACAAAGGGCAGACATCATAGTCTTCGTGGAGACGCATATAGCTGGCAGCTTACAAGCTTGCCCTTAAACGCCCCTGGATTGGCTGGGTATACCATTCAGTCCATACCACACACGCAAGAGGGGTGTCATTGCTCACAACCAAGTCCCTGCACTTTGAGTTGTGTGACCTGAGTTCGGTCCCACAAGGTCGTTATGTTTTTATACATGCTAAAATATATGGTGAACAATTTCTACTAATGGCTTACTATGTACCACCTCCGTTTTGTATGGCAATCCTGACAGAGGGACTCGACTTTATGGCACAATACCCGACGATTCCGGCCATCTGGGTGGGAGACTTCAATGCCACAGTGCTGGAAAACTAGTGAAAAAAGGGGATGAAAAAGTGCAAGAGTGGAAATGTACCTGTGTGGACGAGGAACCAAAAGAAAAGGAGAGATTCCAACTGAGTGGAGTCAGGTGTGTGGAGATCCAGCACTGTTTCCACCACTTATCCTTGGTTGGTTGTTGTCACTTTTCCCTGGCAACCTTTAAGCTGCTAGTTTTCCACCTCATGATCTTTCGTTTCCACATTGCACGGGACACTTCCTTCCTAGCTGTATTTTCTGCCAATTATACTGCCACCAGTTCACCTTTATCATCATTCACTTTTCTCCCCCCCCCAGAGATGCCTTGGGGTCCCGTGCCCACCCTGATTGCTGCCTGCTAGGTCGCCCCGCTGGGCTGTCTACCACGGCCCCCAGTTGGGAGTGCCACCCGATGTTCTTGGTGCCCTGCCACTGTACCGGTAACCAACGGGCCTCAACTGGTAGATATGCACTTCGGTGCCAACTGGGGTCCTACCCTACCCCTTCAATAATGACAGATTATTCTCCATATCATTGCCACTTTAGATTATCACGTGCATGCTCCTGATGAGTGGCGGATTAGCCACCAAACGCGTAGAGCTACTTGATGCAGTGTTTCCAATCATCTACATCTAGATCTGCAAGTTTTTGAGTAATCTCTACCTCTACAGGTTTAACCACTTGCTTACAGGGCACTTAAACCCCCCTCCTATCCAGACCAAATTTCAGCTTTCAGCGCTGATGCACTTTGAATGACAATTGCGCGGTCATACAACACTGTACCCAAATGAAATTTTTATCATTTTTTCACCACAAATAGAGCTTTCTTTTGGTGGTATTTGATCACCTCTGCGGTTTTTACTTTTTGTTAAAAAAATGTAAAAAACTGAATTTTTAAAAAAAAATTTTTTTATTTTTTTTATATTTTGTTATAAAAAATTTAAAACAGGTCATTTTTCTCCTTCATTGATATACGCTGATGAGGCGGCAGTGATGGGCACCGATGGGTGGCAGTGATGGGCACTGATGGGTGGCAGTGATAGCTGGCACTTGTGGGCATTGATAGGTGGCACTTCTGGGTATTGATAGGTGGCACTGTTGGCACTGTTAGGTGGCACTGATGAGGCAGATGTGCCTCTTCCACTTCGGGACCGATGTCCCTCACATCAGAGCTGGTGATCGGCTTTTTTTTCTACTCACGCTGTCAGCGTGAGTAGAAAAAAAGGACGATTACCGATCTTTTGTTTACATTATGTGATCAGCTGTCATTGGCTGACAGCTGATCACATGGTAAGGGGCCGGGACTTACTTAGATAGGTGATCACCCGAGTCTCAGTGACTCGGTGATCACAGTTCGCTCGGAGCGCGCAGGGCACGTGCACAGGGGAGGCCGTCATGTGACGGCCTCCCGGGAATTCAGGTCCGCGCTGTGGCCGTCATTCGGCCATAGCGCAGATGTGAAGTGGCTAAGTGAGGCCTCAGGTCCTGCAGGCATTACCTCGCAACCATATTTGTATTCAATCCAGTCCTGGTTGAACTTCGGAATTTTACTATGGTTTTACCTATGTTTTTGTATCATCATATGTACCATTCAATCAATTTATTATCTTGTCTAAACTTTGTACTTTTGATATCAATGATCGCATTTGAGACATTTGTGTTATCATTTATGGTTATTTATTTGTGCCCTAGTGTCTACCAATCACTCTGATTTTAACATTATATTTATGGCTACCAATAATGTACACAAATAAAATTCCCTTGTTCAGCTCAATTATCTTTGTACTACCAGGTGCTTCACTCAAAGTCCCACTTCCCTTTGCTCCCTCCTTTTCGACTTATCAGGGATGGAAATGCATGACCTCACCAGGTCATGATTTCACTCAAAGTCCCATAGGGATGGAAATACGTGACCTTACCAGGTCTTCGCTTCCTAAAAGTCCCTAAAATTCCTTTTTTCCCCTTTTTTTGCTTAAGGTACTGGTGGAGCTCTCCCTTGCAGAACGTCAAAATGAGCCTGACCCAACTCCTGACAAAGCTTCCCGCCTTAAACTGCAAACTAGAGTAGTTAATCAGCTGCAACATGAGATGTCTAAAAGAAAACTTTTTTTCTCTGGACAAATTTTTTAAACATGGAGAGAGAGTGGGAAAGCTATTAGCATACATGGCTCACAGTGAGGACAGGCCCTCAGTAGTGATCTCCCTGCGAAAACTGTCGGGTGAGATGGTAACTGAACCTGTAGCAGTAACAGCAATGTTCCACAGGTTTTTTTATCTCTCTATACACTACCACTACATCCACTGATTTAACGCCTATTGATCGCTTTCCTAGAAGGACTCACCTTTCCACAACTGACCCCAGCCCAGATAGAGACACTTAAAGCACCACTAACGACCAATAAGATAGCAATGGCAATTGCCAGTTTCGCTAGATCCAAATCACCTAGGTCTGATGGACTACCCATCGAATTCTATTCACAGTACAGTGAGACTCTCCTAACTCAGCTGCTTACCCTATACACCCACCTGTTTGAGACTTTCACCATACCAGCATCCATAAGAGCCGGTTCACACTGGGGCGACTTGTCAGGCGACCTAGTCGCCTGACAAGTCGCCTCCCGTTCTGTACAATGGAACCGTTCTAATCGGAGCGACGCAAGTCGCTCCGACTTAGAAGAAAGGTTCCTGTACTACTTTGGGGGCGACTTGCATTGACTTCTATACAGAAGTCGTCTTGCAAGTCGCCCCGGCAGTCGTGTGCAGGTTGCCTCGGTGAGGCAACCTGCAAGTCGTGCTGCGTCTAGTGTGAACCGGCACTGAGGGAAGCAATTATAGTGCTCATTCCCAAACCGGGCAAGGATTTGGGCCTCCCCGAGTCGCTTAGACCCATTCCCTCCTTCAGGTGGATATTAAAATACTTGCAAAAATCTTGGCACTGCGCCTCAATCAGGTAATCCTAACCCTAGTGCATGAAGACCAAGCAGGCTTCATGCCAGGCAGGAACACCTCATTTAATCTTAGAAAATTGTTTATCAACATGCAAGCCCATCACGACAATGTTGGAGAGAGAGTAGTGGTCACACTTGACACAGCCAAGGCTTTCGACTCGGTAGAGTGGAACTACCTGTGGAAATGCCTTGCACAATATGGCTTCAGCCATAAATTTCTTAGATGGACCTGCTTGCTGTACCAGGCCCCAGTAGCCAGAGTAACAGCTAACGGATGGCAGTCAGATACATTTGAACTATCAAGAGGTATCAGACAGGGCTGCCCTTTATCCCCCCCCCCCCCCCTACTAAATGTCTTGGCCACAGAAACCCTAGTAATATCCATCAGAGGTAACCCATTGATACGGGGCTTGTGTGTAGGCGATCTAGAAGTAAAATAAGTACGTACTCTGATGACACATTACTATAGCCAGCGGATTCAGGCCCCTCTTTAGCTGAAGCCTTACTAACAATTGAACATTTTGGCTCATATCCCGGACTCAAGATCAACTGGGAGAAGCCGCAAATTCTCCCACTTGATCTTGCTCCCCAAACTGAACTACAGACCTAACTACCCTTACAACGAGTTAGTAGTGTCAGATACTTGGGAGTGAGCGTGACTAGGTCACCGATCCACTATGGATCTCTAAATGTGGAACCCCTGTTCACCCCGATTAAATCTAAAGCACAAATTTGGGCACGCCTCCCTCTTGGGGTACTAGGTCACATCAACCTCATTAACCACTTTGCATCCAGGCCAATTCTGACACTTCGCTCCTACATGTCAAAAATCATTATTTCTTTGCTATAAAATTACATAGAACCCCCAAACATTATATATGTTTTTTTAGACCCTAGAGAATACAATGGCGGTCATTGCAACTTTTTATCTTGCACGGTATTTGCGCAGCAATTTTTCAAACGCGTTTTTTATAAAAAAAAAAAAGTTTCATGCTTTTTAAAAAAAAAAAAAAAAAAAAAACAGCAAAGTTAGCCACATTTTTTTGCATAATGTGAAAGATGAAGTTATGCTGAGTAAATAGATACCTAACATGTCACGCTTCAAAATTGCACACGCTCGTGGAATGGCGCCAAACTTTGGTACTTAAAAATCCCCATAGGCGACGCTTTCAAAATTTTTTACTGGTTACATGTTTTGAGTTACAGAGGAGGTCTAGGGCTAGAATTATTGCTCTCGCTCTAACGTTCGCGGTGATACCTCACATGTTGGGTTTGAACACCGTTTTCATATGTGGGCGGGACTTACGTATGTGTTCGCTTCTGCGTGCGAGGTCACGGGGACAGGGGCGGTTTAAAAATTTTTTTTTTTTTTTTTATTGTTAATTTTACTTAAAAATTTTTATTTTGACACTTTTTAAAAAAAAAATTTTTTTTGATCACTTTTATTCCTATTACAAGGAATGTAAACATCCCTTGTAATAGGAATATCACACGATCGGTCCTCTTTACAGTGAGATATGGCGTCAATAAGACCTCACATCTCACCTCTAGGCTGGGAAGTCTAAAATAATAATAAAAAAAAAAAAAGATCACCGCTTCCCAGCCGAGGCGGCGCTGTTTTATTGAATGCAGAGGCCGGGCGTGACGTCATAACATCGCGCCCCGGCCTCCGAACGATCATAGAGACTCCGGCTACATCTACATCTGGCGCCGGCGGATCCGCTCTCCGACTCACTGATCGCTGAGGTGAGTTTGTAGAAGCACCGGAGGGCGGCGGTAGGGGGGGACGTCCCCTTTAGCCGCCCGTAAGAACGATCAAGCGGCGGAAGAGCCGCTATGATCATTTTTATGGTGTACGGAATCGCCGGCTGAAAATGCCGATATTTGAATGATGCCTGTAGCCTCAGGCATCATTCAGATATAACCCCGGAAAGTCAAGGCCGTCATATGACGGCCTAAGGATATCAAGTGGTTTAAATGATACTCCTTCCTAAAATTCTATATATATTGTGGCACACCCCTGAATACCTACCTCTGAAATATTTCAAAACCATGGATGCAATTCTCAAACCCTTTGTTTGGGGGAAAAATAGACACAAATTGGTGTGGCGACTGCTCAATAACCCCACTGATCTGGCCGGTACGGCCCTACCGGACTTCAGTCTATACTACTTAGCATCTCAGCTATCCAAGTTGTTCCATATAGAGAAGACTGATAGAAGGATTCACCCGGCTCCTATGCCCTACCTGGGTCCAACTGATAAATGACCCCATATGCGCCATAGCAGCAGGCATAGAAAATACTACAAAAAAAGAGGAACGTAACTCCCTCCTAAACAACTACAGAAAGATATGGAGACTAGCCTCGGTCAAATTAGACATACTAACTACTACTCTCCCATTTGGCACAATAGAGCACTCCAAAAATTCTTGACTGTACCAGCATCGGAGACTTGATGTAGAAGTGGAATTTTTTACCTCACACACTTACAGTGGGGACGGAAAGTATTCAGACCCCTTTCAATTTTTCACTCTTTGTTATATTGCAGCCATTTGCTAAAATCATTTAAGTTCATTTTTTTTCCTCATTAATGTACACACAGCACCCCATATTGACAGAAAAACACAGAATTTTTGACATTTTTACAGATTTAAAAAAAGAAAAACTGAAATATCACATGGTCCTAAGTATTCAGACCCTTTGCTCAGTATTAGTATAAGCACCTTTTTATCTAATACAGCCATGAGTCTTTTTGGGAAAGATGCAACAAGTTTTTTACACCTGGATTTGGGGATCCTGTCATTCCTCCTTGCAGATCCTCTCCAGTTCTGTCAGGTTGGATATAAATGTTGGTGGACAGCCATTTTTAGGTCTCTCCAGAGATGCTCAATTGGGTTTAAGTCAGGGCTCTGGCTGGGCCATTCAAGGACAGTCACGGAGTTGTTGTGAAGCGACTCCCTCATTATTTTAGCTCTGTGCTTAGGGTCATTGTCTTGTTGGAAAGTAAACCTTCGGCCCAGTCTGAGGTCCTGAGCACTCTGGAGATGGTTTTCGCCCAGGATATCCCTGTACTTGGCCGCATTCATCTTTCCCTCGTTTGGAATCAGTCGTCCTGTCCCTGCAGTGGAAAAACACCCCCACAGCATGATGCTGTCACCACCATGCTTCACTGTTGGGACTGTATTGGACACGTGATGAGCAGAACCTGGTTTTCTCCACACATACCACTTAAATTTAAGGCCAAAAAGTTCTATCTTGGTCTCATCAGACCAAAGAATCTTATTTCTCACCATCTTGGAGTCCTTCAGGTGTTTTTTTTTAGCAAACTCCATGCAGGCTTTCATGAGTCTTGCACTGAGGAGAGGCTTCCGTCAGGCCACTCTGCCATAAAGCCCCGACTGGTGGAGGGCTGCAGTGATGGTTGACTTTCTACAACTTTCTCCCATCTCCTCACTGCATCTCTGGAGCTCAGGCACAGTGATCTTTGGGTTCTTCTTTACCTCTCTCACCAAGGCTCTTCTCCACACGATAGCTCAGTTTGGCCGGACAGCCAGCTCTAGGAAGGGTTCTGGTCGTCCCAAACGTCTTCCATTTAAGGATTATGGAGGCCACTGTGCTCTTAGTAACCCTAAGTGCAGCAGAAATTTTTTTGTAACCTTGGCCAGAGCCGTGCCTTGCCACAATTCTGTCTCTGAGCTCTTCAGGCAGTTCCTTTGACCTCATGATTCTCATTTGCTCTGACATGCACTGCGAGCTGTAAGGTCTTATATAGACAGGAGTGTGGCTTTCCTAATCAAGTCCAATCAGTATAATCAAACCAAACACAGCTGGACTCGAAGGTGTAGAACCATCTCAAGGATGATCAGAAGAAATGGACAGCACATGAGTTAAATATATGAGTGTCACAGCAAAGGGTCTGAATACTTAGGACCATGTGATATTTCAGTTTTTCTTTTGTAATAAATCTGCAAAAATGTCAACAACTCTGTTTTTCTGTCAATATAGGGGGCTGTGTGTACATTGAGGAAAAAAATGAACTTAAATGATTTTAGCAAATGGCTGCAATATAATGAAGAGTGAAAAATGTAAGGGGGTCTGAATACTTTTCGTCCCCCGCTGAACTCAACGCCGGGACATTGAAAACTTTCGATGCATTAAAGCTAGAATTTACCCTTCCAAATGGCATGTTTTTCCGATTTCTACAAGCTAGACATGCTATCCACTCCCAATTCCCAGAATCTATACCTAATCCCACCCATAATCCTATAATGGATGTGGTCAAAAGTGAAGAGCCTCAGAAACTAATATCAATATTCTATAACAAGCTACATACTTCCTCGTCAACGAAACCAGCCTATAATATAAAAACACGTTGGGAAGGAGACCTAGGGAACCTATAGGATGACGACTGGAATGAAGCACTTGACACATGCAAAGCTGTCTCACTCAAACATCTGACAGGTTGACTTAAATTTACATTCTACATCGTACATACCTCACACCTGTTAGAATGGCCAAATTTAATCAGGGACAACTCGCCACATGTCCACTATGTAAGCAAGAGACAGACACTTTTTACCACCTCCTGTGGTCCTGTCCATATATGCAGGGATTCTGGAAACAGGTGGTTGATTTCCTACATGATGACATGGGGTCCCTGCTGACTCTAGACCCCAAACCGTGCTTGCTGGGTATTTTTCCAGACGCTGACACCAACAAATATACCAAACTTCATGCATGAGACTCTATTTTCTGCCCGAAAAGCAATTGCTAAACTTTGGATGAGACAGACTCCCCCTAGACTACCTGACTGGAAGACTGACGTAAACACCACATTACCATACAAAAAATTCATCTACATTAATAGAGGGTGTACTGCAAAATACAACAAAGTTTGGGACCGCTGGCTCAACGCATCGGACACGTGTATAGCACTGCAGAATGTGTCTCCTATACATGTACCCTCCAGCTGGACCCGAGCCATATATGACATTTTCTTCAAGTATACATAATCGGAAAAGTATGTTTACGCTCCAGAAAACAAAAGCATTACTACACAGTAACAGTCTCTGTAAATGCTCAGGAACTTTTTATGTACTGCCTAAATATGTCATATGTGAACTGATTGTACTGCACAAAGAAAATGTTTGTGTATTGGAAAATTTGTACGCTTGTTTGGGAAATAAAAATGTTTAACTAAAAAAAAAAAAAACTGGCCTGAATATTTGAATCTAGTGACACAGAAAATGGAGAGTGAGGAATCCACACAGCACAGGCTTCAGAACATAGAAACCCAACCACACAAATGTGAAACTGTGTGGTCAAATGGAAAAAGATTTTACAGTAAGAACAACAAATTATTTTCTTTACTGTCCATTGAGTGCCACAGTAATTTAGTAATTCTTAGACATTGGGATGTCCAAAAGCAGTCCAACTGAGGGGTATGGAAACAGATGTGGAAATCTTACTAAATGTAGTATGTCTGAAAAGATGCTAGATAAAAAAAAGGGGATAAGCAGATTTGGATTCAGAGGATCAATCTGGAGTTCCAGACCAAAACAGGAAATCACCACCACCACCAGAGACTGGTACCTGAAAAAATAGTGAACTTCAACTAACCATGTGGAAGAAAACCAATCATGCACCACAAGAAAACAGGTGCCACAACAATTACCTGAAAAGGAGAATAACATTTTAAGCCAACCAACAGCTAAGGTGGTCAGAAAGAAAGATTTACCTGGGTAAAAGCAGAAGCCCAGGATACCTAGCCCTAGACTGTACAAAAAAAAGAAAAAGTTGGACAGACAAGGTAGTCAAAACAAAAAGACAACCTGGTAACAGCAGTAGGCTAATGTAGCGCACATTTAATCCTCAAATACAGGGAAAGGAAGGTCGGATAAAATGGCATTTTTGACTTACTTGAAAAATACCTTTCTTGGAGTAATCCACAGGACAATGGAGAGGTCATTTATAGAACACTGGGTTATTCACTGCCTCTAGTTGATTGAACACTGGCAAAGAGCAAAACCCTGCATAAACCCACCCTTGCATGAAATAAAGAGGGAGAAAAATGTGCCAAATAGGTTCAAATAATGGTCTCTGAGCGACGACACCACCAGACTAAGGCCCCACAGAGTTAACAGAGAGTGTACCAGCAGTACTATCTGAGTGATGTATTATACAAAGACTCTGAATAAAGAGTGGGAAGCTAGCCACCACCAAGGCAGAAACCTGGCCTTTATTAGTTCTCAGGGCAAAGCATTTGTCCAATCCTGACAAAATGAAGGATTAAACCCATGCGACAAAGTATGGCTAGGGTGAAGCATTCCCTTTGCACACTAAGCAAAGTGCTGTCGCAAACCCTATGAGATGAGATTTTTAATCTTCTTCAAGGTGGGAATTACAATATCTTGAAAGACCCCTGTCTCTCAGCCATTAGCGACTTATGAAGTCCACATTCCAATTTTCCACACCTGGAATGTGTACTTCGGATAGGGCCGGAACGTGAAGTCAGAATGAGCTACGCTTCTTGAAAAACAGCTTTACTTCTGGTTCAGTCTTGATGATCTATGGATGTTGCATGTGGGCGTTGTTGGATTGGACCCGAACTGGGAGTCTCTGGAGCAAGGATTTGGGGGGGGGGGGGGGGGGGGCTTGTTGGTCAGTGCTGAAGGGCAAGCCAAATTGCCCTAAGCTCTAGGACATTGATTGGCATTCTGGAGCTTTCTCTGATGACCACATCTCCTGGACTGAAAGGAAATTCAGGACTCTACCCCAGCCTTACAGTACCTTCCACATCATTGGGAAAACTGATTTCTTGTCCTCCAGCACAAGGCTGGAAAGCCACCATTGCAAAAATAACTTAAATGCATAGAGTGATCCAAGGACACATTTCGTAGGTCCAATGCTGTCAGGATGTTGCGTTGAAGCAGTCTTGAAAAAACTGAGCATGTGGTACTGCTTCAAAAAGGAGGCTACCATCAAATCTAGCACTTTCATGCAAAGGCGAATAGGAGGCACACTCCAGGGAACATAGCCCCCCATACTATGAACCAGAGGGAGCAAAGCTCTCCTTTCCTGGAGAAGGAACATGTGTCAGGGTCGTGTTCAGGACAAGGCCCAAATAAACCAGGTAGTGCAACAGTTCCAGGGTTGACTTCTTGAGATTAAGGGCCCAGCTGAAGTTCTCCAGGGCTAGTATGGTCTGTAGCACATTGGCACGAAGGCCTTCCACTGATTGTTCCCAAGGGAGTAGATCATCCAAACACCAGAATGAGAATCCCCCAGGTTTACAAAAGAGCCAACGTTGGGGACAGAACCTTCATAAATACCCATAGTGATGTGGTCAACCCAAGGGGCAGAGCCACAAACTGGAAAGGGCCCCCCCCCCCCCAACCATAAAATGCAGGCAGCGCCAAGGAGTTTAGAGTGCTTGATGTTGACCAAGGCCAGGAAGTCCCTGTGATGGAAAGATACAATCCCTTACGGCACAGATTCCATACGCAACTTTTGTTCAAGAACTTTAGATCCAGAATTGGCCCACATCCTCATTTTGGTCAGGCACCATGAAACCGTAACGGAGCAGGGGCAATGAGCCCTTGAGAGTGCAACAGGTTCAGCCCAGAGTACACTTCTTCAAGGATAAGAGTGCTTTCTTCCCCTGTTGTGTTTTGGATAAACACATAAAAGGCATTTCCAAAGAGGCTTTTGCCCTCAAAAGGCATACATTCCAGCTGCTTCTTGCAAGGGTACTTAACCAGTATTTCAGCCATAGTACTTGTCAAATATGAACTAGCATAAGTCCCAGGCAAGAATTGTCAGAGAGAATCATACAATCCATCCACACAGAAGTGCAACAGTTCTGAAAAGAGATCCAGGTGCTGTCTAGAGCAGCCTTTCTCAACCGGTGTGCTGCAACACACCGGGGTGCTGCCAGAGGTCCACAGGTATGCTGCAGGATCATGGTAGAGAAGGGATGTCAGATGAGCCCAATATCCCGATCCCCTGCCAAACTGTACACCGGCACCGTGAGGGAGCTCCGTCAGCCTCAGCAAAGTAAACGTAAAGGGAGGGGGAGTGTGCTGTGCTCTCTGCTTCCCCCTACAGTGCAGTACCCGGCTGTGTGAGGAAAGGTACTGTAATATATTTTTTTAAAGGGCTTTATACATGTGTCTGCGTGTGTGTGTACACGTGTCTGTGTACATGTGTTTGTGTGTAGTGCCTTGAAAACGTATTCGTACCCCTTGAAATTTTCCACATTTTCTCATGTTACGACCAAAAACGTATGTATTTTATTGGGTTTTTATGTGAAAGACCAACACAAAGTGGCACATTATTTTGAATTGGAAGAAACATGATAAATGGTTTTCAAATTTTTTTTACAAATAAATATGTGAAAAGTGTGGCGTGCAGTTGTATTCAGCTCCCCTGTGTCAATACTTTGTAGAACCACCTTTTGTTGCAATTACAGCTGCAAGTCTGTTTGGATATGTCTCTACCAGCTTTGCACATCTAGAGAGTGACATTTTTGCCCATTCTTCTTTGCTAAATAGCTCAAGCTCTGTCAGATTGGACGAAGAGCATCTGTGAACAGCAATCTTCAAGTCTTGCCACAGATTCTCAATTGGATTTATGCCTGGACTTTGACTGGGCCATTCCAACACATGAATATTCTTTGATCTAAATCATTCCATTGTAGCTCTGGCTGTATGTTTAGGGTCGTTGTCCTGCTGGAAGGTGAACCTCCGCCCCAGTCTCAAGTCTTTTGCAGACTCTAACAGGTGGGCTCCATCCATCTTCCCATCAACTCTGACCAGCTTCCCAGTTCCTGCTGAAGAAAAGCATGCCCACAACATGATGCTGCCACCACCATGTTTCACAGTGGGGGTGTTGTGTTCAGGGTGATGTGCAGCGTTAGTTTTCTGCCACACATAGTGTTTTGCTTTTAGGCCAAAAAGTTCAATTGTGGTCTCATCTGACCAGAGCACCTTCTTCCACATGTTTTCTGTGTCCCCCACATGGTTTCTCGCAAACTGAAAACAGGAATTCTTAGGGCTTTCTTTCAACAATGGCTTTCTTCTTGTCACTCTTCCATGAAGGACAGATTCTCCCACCTGAGTTGTGCATCTCTGCAGCTCCCCCAAAGTTACCATGGGCCTCTTTGGCAGCTTTTCTGATTAATGTTCTCCTTGCCCGGATTGTCAGTTTAGGTAGATGGCCATGTCTTGGCAGGTTTGCAGTTGTGCCATACTTTTTTTTGGATAATGGATTGAACAGTGCTCCGAGACATGTTCAAAGCTTGTGATATTTTTTTTTATAACCTAACCCTGTTTTTTTTGTAATTCCTTTATTTGCCAATGAAAGTTACATGCAACAATCAAGAAATAGTATTTACAGTATCTCAAATAGAAAACAAATAGGTAAGTAAACGGAGGCCGGGTCCAAGAACACTGGGCCTGGCGTTGCACAGAGTATGTGGTCATAACAGCGTATACTTGTTGATAGATAACATATATTTATGTAGGGCTGGGAAAAAAATTGATTTAAATCTTGAATCGAGTTGAGAGGTCAAATCGATTCAAAATGTAAGCAAATCGATTTTTTTAGATTTTTTTTCCACCGCGCCGGTCCCGAGGCGCTGCGGGCATGAGTTTTTAGGCGAGGCCGCGGCTTCGGCCTAGTCCGCGGCTAAGGCCGGACGCCGCGGACTAGGCCGAAGCCACGGCCTCGCCTAAAAACTCATGCCCGCCGCGCCTCCGGACCGGCGCTGACACCGCGCCGGGCCTGAAGAGCTGCGGGCAAGGAGTTTTTAGGTGAGGCCGCGGCTTCGGCCTAGTCCGCGAGGCCGGACGCGGCAGACTAGGCCGAAGCCGCGGCCTCGCCTAAAAGCTCATGCCCGCAGCGCCTCAGGACCAGCGCGGTTTCCAAAGAAAAAAAAAACTCAATTCGAATCGTGAATCGAGTTTTTTTTAAGAGAATCGAAGATTTTTTTTTTCAAGAAAATCTCCCAGCCCTATATTTATGTAGATGGTCAAGGCATATGTGCTGCAATGAATGAAACAGTGAGATTCTAATACAACATATAATATTCGGTAGAATGAGGTAACTTAGCTTGGAATTTTCCAGGTAGCGTAGCGGGGGTTAGTACTTCCCCTGGGCCTAACAAGCCCAGGGATGGGGCAATATGAAAGCAAGATATGAACCAGGATATACATCATATCTGAAAGGTGTATCCCATCACTGGGTTTCCAGAGGGCAACTAAAAAGAGGGGGGTGTAAGGCAGGGGGAACAACCAGAATGGGGTGTAGATGGGGGTAGGTGTCCCCCGGGCTGAAGAGACTGGGGGGGGGGGAGGAAAATAGAAAAAGAGGGCGTAGAGGGCCTCTCACCCAGGGAGTTGAGTTAGATCCAGGGAGGCTAGCTCGTATGTGCCACTTCCTGTATATATGTGTCAGTGTACACAAAGTGGTTCCAGGGTCGCCAGGTCTCTCGGAAGGTCTCCTTCTGGTTATGCAAGGTAGCTGTGAGATCTTCCATGTCTCTCAATTCGTTCACCTTGGAGAATCACAGAGATATTGACAGGGGGTTTTCTGATCTCCGACAAAGGGGGATGCACGGCCTGGCCGCATTTAGCAGTTGGATTGTAAGGGAGGCCTTATATTTCCTGATCGCTCTGTCTGAAAGATGAAGCAGGCAGGCCGACGGGTTCCCTACCAGATCGTCATTGGTCAGGTGCTTGACTGTGCAGATCACTTTGCACCAAAAGCGGGCAAGTTTGGGACAGTCCCAGAAGATATGCAGCATCATCCCTTCAGCATCTCTGCAGCGCCAGCAAACACTGGGGACCTGCGGGAGGAAACGGTGCAAAGTGGTAGGCACTCTGTACCAACTGCATTTCATGTGTTAATGGCACCATTTTGTCATGGCCTGGCTTTCACCGGCCATTTTCTTTTGTTGTAGTCACCATGTGGCCCAGCTTTTGTCGGCCATTTTCACAATGTGGCCGTGGCTTGATTTACGTTTGTTGCAACTACCATTTCATGTCTGCTGTGTTTTGTGTGGAATTTCTCTGCTTTTGGGCCAGGTTTAAAAAGGTGATTTTGGTTTGTAGAGGCGTAGTTTAAGTATTTTATACTGTTTAGCCTGTAAATAATCCCAGAGTGGATTTCAGGGGTGAGACACCGGAAACTGAGAAACTGTTTTGTTTAAATGTTAAACTCACTGATTTCGAAGATACTGTTTTGTCATTGCACATGGTGCAGGCTCCATTTTGTTTTCCTTTGTGTGTGTGAAGCCATGCGGTCTGAGCCACCATCTTGTCTCTAGGCACCATTTTGTTTCCCTTTTAAGTGAATTCAATCTTTTTCAGGTTTAGCTATTTTTGTACTTTTTACATACTTTTCAGTAAAACTATTGCTTTTTTTGTATTGAATTTTGGTTTTAAGTGAAATCTCTACTTTGCAATGAATTTCAATCGATAGTAACACTAACTTTAACTGAGTTTTCGTAATTTTAGCGGTGTGTGTTATTTTTAAGATGAAACTAGGCTTCCCCTCCCCCTCCCTCTTTCTGTCCATTGAGATTTAAATAAACCAGTTAGATGGGTTTTTTAGAGCTGAGCAGGCGACAGGAAGTTGGTGGGAGGAGCTTGGGGTCTTTTGACTCGTGTTTGGAAGAATGATGGAAACCATCTTGATTTTTAATTCCAGTTGCTTTGTGAAGTTTTATACTGTAATACAGTTCGGGTAGAGACCAATCAGGAGGCATCCACGTTAGTGTTGTAACATCTAAGCACAGATAGAAGCCATAAGATTATTTTAAATAGTGGAGGATTTCATGGTGTTTTGTAGTTGGTGGGCAAACACATTTAGAAGGCTGTATATCGTAAAACTGGTCGGGCCGTGTATAATAGTCGGAATTCTAGTGCACAATTGTATTAGCATAAACGTGAGCAGTAGTACGCTAGCAGCCCCGATCAGACCGTGTATGATAATCGGAAAGCGGGGGCCAGTTATAGTTATAAAGGCGCAAACACTAACCGCTCTGAAAGAAAAGGGCAGGGTTCTCTGGATGCAGAGTTCGCCAAAAAGCGATATGAATTGTCATGGGCAATGGGTCGTCCATGCACCCCAGTCAGACAGCTGCATAATACATGAAATCTGTCATTGGACACCTTAAATATTGGCATATATGGTCAGAGGGTACAGTAAGGTGTACTCCTTTGAAAGGTACTTTTGATGTCTGGAGGTACGAGACCCAGAATAAAAATACCTTGGAAGTAGTTCAGCTGTGGCTTCAGAAATCTGTAATGAGTGAGTTGATGGATGTGTAGTACACGTTTGTGTGGTTAAAACGCTCATGCCTGTTTTTGAACTTTGTTTGGCTGGTCCATGCAAGATTTCGAGATGCTCTTGTGTTTCCTACATTGTATTTTTTTCTATTGCTAAAAGAGTGAAGGTAGAATTCTGTCTGGTTGTTTTGTTTTTTCATTTTTGTTTTGGGAACTATGAAATATCTCCCCCACATTTGTATCTAAAGCCTGAGGAGATGGCCGCACTGTGACCAAGCTCCGGCTCCACTGGATCTGACAGGTGACACGGCATCGGTGAGACCTTAAATTAATCACCCAACACATGATGGAGAGCCAGAGAGGTAGGGGAGGCATGCGGGGGAAGAGGAAGGAGCGAGAGGGTCCCCGCAGACGTCTAAAGTCCATAGGGCACACGATACCTTCAAGATGGCGCCGGAGCGGCAGCTCTCTCACAGAGGAGAACGGGGGCGGCTGCAGCAGCAAGGAACACAAGCCAGCAGCATGACACCACTGCTCCAGATAGCGGAGGACATTCTCCTCCATCCACCTTCAATAGTCCAGTGAAGCAGAGGAGGAAACTGACAGCCGAAGGAGACCCAGTGAATGATGCCTCCCTTGACAGTCAGGCTGATATTAATGGCTTCAGTGAGAAGCTGGATGCCTTTCCTACAATGGGCCAGCCTATTCTAGACTCCGCTCTCAAAGATATGCTAATCACATTATGTGGACCACTGCAGCATGACATGTCTATCTTCATGAGATAAACTAGCATAGAAATAGCAGCCATAGGAGATAAAGTGGATCACTTAGAGAACAACATGAGTGACTACACACTGGCACATAATGAAGTAGAAGATGCCCATGATTAACTAGCAGAAGAACTAGCAGAAGAAATCCGCAACATTAAAATCAAAATGGCGGACATGGAAGACCGTTCCCGCAGGAACAATGTGAAATTTAGAGGCATTCCAGAATTGGTCCCCTCAGGGTAACTCCGCCCATATCTGCAAAAAATGATAGCCGAATTACTTCCAACAAAAAAAAAAACACGAAGTGGCAATAGACAGGGCTCACCGCCTTCTAAAGCCGTCCTATCTGCCTGAACGTGTACAGAGAGATGTGATAGCTAGGATCCATTATTTCCACATTAGGGATCAGCTCATGTACTTTTCCCGCAAACGCAATTCCTTACCAGAGCCATATTCTGGAATCTCAATATATATAGACCTCTCACAGGCAACCACTATCAGGAAGTGCTTAGTCCTTGTATAGATCCTCCTGTGTGTGGGTGCATTGAAAAAGATATGACCAGTTAAGGGCATTTCCACGATCCCTAATACGTTACCTAAAGGATGGATGGTTCCAGCAATGACAGCTTTAGGTTTTTAGGAACCCACTTCATGAAAAAATTAATGGTGGACTTTGACTTTGAAAAGATTAGGGGCCAAAATGTCCTACTCAGAGGATTTTTCCCACATCAGAGCCGGATTCCTGAGACCCCCCCTCTTTTTCCAACCTAGAGAGAGAGCGGTAGGGGAAACTCACATAAATCCTTACAGATATCTGCAAATTGTTCCAACACCAGAACCAGTCTGCTACACTACTGATGGGTATTTTTCAAATAATGGCCTGAATTTAGATATTGGTTTCCTTACACATTATGCTAAAGTTTTACGACCCCCTCTGTGACCAGTATCCCCTCCCCCTCTCCTCCAGTCTACAGCTCTCCCTCTGTCTTATCTCACTCACTCTCACTTATCTTACTAACTCTGCTCCTATCTTTATTACCATTGATTTGTATGTGTTTGTTTTTCTCTCTTTTTTTTTTCTCTTTAACATTCTGCTTAACCACTTAAGCCCCGCTCACTGTATATATACGTCATTTTTTTGAAGATGGATATCTCGGTAACGGCAGCAGCTGCTGCCACAACCGAGATATCCATCTTTACAGTGAGCGATTCTGTACACGATAACGGTGGTCTCTGCGGCGGGTTCGAGGCGAGATCACCGTTATCGGCGGCGGGAGAGGTGCCACCCCCCCTCCCCCGCGCCTTACCGGAGCCGTCGGTAACGGCGGAGGCGATCGGGTCCTTTCCCTGCTGAGGTATGGAGACAAGTGAGGCCAAGATGGCCCCCACCCGTCTCCATACCATGTGACGGCCGGAGCGACGTCATTCGACGGCTCCGCCCACTCTCTTAAAGGCACAAATTTTTTTAATGTCATTTTTTTAAACGACTTTTTTTTTTTTTTTTTTTTTTTTTTGCATTTTAGTGTAAATATGAGATCTGAGGACTTTTTGACCCCAGATCTCATATTTAAGAGGACCTGTCATGCTTTTTTCTATTACAAGGGATGTTTACATTCCTTGTAATAGGAATAAAAGTGATCCAAATTTTTTTTTTTTTAAAAACAGTGAAAAAATAAATAAAATAAAATAAAATAAATAATAAAAAAAAAAAAAAAAATTTTTTAAAGCGCCCTGTCCCGACGAGCTCGCACGCAGAAGCGAACGCATACGTGAGTAGCGCCCGCATATGAAAACAGTGGTCAAACCACACATGTGAGGTATCGCCGCGACCGGTAGAGTGAGAGCAATAATTCTAGCCCTAGACCTCCTCTGTAACGCAAAACATGCAATCTGTAGAATTTTTTAAACGTCGCCTATGGAGATTTTTAAGGGTAAAAGTTTGACGCTATTCCACAAGCGGGCGCAATTTTGAAGCGTGACATGTTGGGTATCAATTTACTTGGCGTAACATTATATTTTACAATATAAAAAAAAATTGGGCTAACTTTACTGTTGTCTTATTTTTTTTTTCAAAAAAGTGAATTTTTTCCAAAAAAAGTGCGCTTAGAAGACCGCTGCGCAAATACGGTGCAAAAAAAAGTATTGCAATGACCGCTATTGTATTCTCTAGGATGTTAGAAAAAAAACAATATATAATGTTTGGGGGTTCTAAGTAATTTTCTAGCAAAAAAACCTGTTTTAAACTTGTAAACACCTAAAATCCAAAACGAGGCTGGTCTTTAAGTGGTTAAAAATTTGTGTATCAGTACTGCTTGGACATTGAAGAAGGGGACATACCCCGAAAACTTGTCATGAAAAATTCTATGTTAGTGCAAATAAAAAAAAAAGTATCACGGACAGTACTCAATTTTCTCTGTCACAATTGCACTAATACAGCTACAATCAAATCAAGTCAAAAGACTAAAATGGGACTAAAACTAAAATGCCATTTTAGTCAAAAGACTAAGACTAAAACTAAATTAAAATTTGACATCAAAATTAACGCTGGTCTGTAGTGCATGTTCATACCTCAATACCATAGATAATAACATATTAGATTTTTCACTCCAGCAGTATATAATGAGTTTGGAAATTGTAGAGAAATGCTTAACCACTTAAGGACCAGCCTCGTTTTGGATTTTAGGTGTTTACATGTTTAAAACAGTTTTTTTTGCTAGAAAATTACTTAGAACCCCCAAACATTATATATTGTTTTTTTTCTAACACCCTAGAGAATAAAATGGCAGTCAATGCAATACTTTTTTTTTTGCACCGTATTTGCGCAGCGGTCTTATAAGCGCACTTTTTTTGGACAAAAATTCACTTTTTTGAATAAAAAAATAAGACAACACTAAAGTTAGCCCAATTTTTTTTATATTGTGAAATATAATGTTACGCCAAGTAAATTGATACCCAACATGTCATGCTTTAAACTTGCGCCCACTCGTGGAATGGCGTCAAACTTTTACCCTCAAAAATCTCCATAGGCGATGTTTAAAAAATTCTACAGGTTGCATGTTTTGCGTTACTGAGGAGGTCTAGGGCTAGAATTATTGCTCTCGCTCTACCGGTCGCGGCGATACCTCACGTGTGGTTTGACAACCGTTTTCATATGCGGGCGCTACTCACGTATGCGTTCTCTTCTGCGTCGAGCTCGTCGGAACAGGGGGTTTTTCAAAAAAAAAAATTTTTATTTTTATTATTTATTTTACATGATTTTATTTATTTTTACACTGTTTAAAAAAATAAAAATTGTGTCACTTTTATTCCTATTACAAGGAATGAACGAAAAAAGCATGACAGGACCTCTTAAATATGAGATCTGGGGTCAAAAAGACCTCAGATCTCATATTTACACTAAAATGCAATAATAAAAAAAAAAAAAAGTCATTGAAAAAAAATGTGCCTTTAAGACATATGGGTGGAAGTGACGTTTTGACGTCGCTTCCGCCCAGCAGTGTCATGGAGACGAGTGGGCGCCATCTTAGCCTCACTCGTCTCCAGGCACAGGAGGGAGACGGACGCGATCGAATCGGCCGCTACCGACGGCTCCGGTAAGCGACGGGAGGGGGGGGGGGGCCCTCTCCCGCCACCGATAAAAGTGATCTTGCGGCAAAGACAACTTTTATCTGAAAGCTGACTGCCGCACGACAACAGGGATAACCTGCCATAACATAAATATCTGCCGGCAAACTTTGGACGTAAATCGGCGTGTGGCGGTCGGCAAGTGGTTAAATAATGCATTACAATTTAACTCTGCCCATTATATTTTAGATGACTTAAATGAGTTTTAGTCGACTAAAATTATGAGTTCACGCAGGTGCAGTTGCAGGCCGCCGGTGGAGCCCATTCCCCGCTGCGGGAGCGTGCTCGCTGGTTGGGTGGACTTGACACCCAAGTCTTTGTCTGCCAGCGACCCGCGATCACCTAGTACAGAGACAGAATGGGGATCTGCCTTTGTAAACAAGGCTGATCCCTAATTTGACAGATTACATGACAGAGATCTACTGTTCCCAGTCTTTAGGAACAGTGATCTTTGTCATATCCCAGGCAGCCCATCACAACTACAGTTAGAACACACGCACAGAACACAGTTAACCCCTTGATCGCCCCCTAGTGTTAACCCCTTCCTTGCCAGTGTCATTTTTACACTGATCAACGTAATAATGTCACTGGTCCCCAAAAAGTGTAATTTGAGGTCAGATTTGTCCGCCGCAATGTCGCAGTCCCGCTAAAAATTGCAGATCGTCGCCATTACTAGCAAAAACAAAAAAAAAAAAAAAAAAAGTCCCTAAATCTATCCCATAGTTTGTAGACACGAAAACTTTTGCGCAAACCAATATTTACCAAAAATATGTAGAAAAATATATAATCGGCCTAAACTGATGAAGAAATTAGTTTTTTTACATTTTTTTGGGATATTTTATTATAGCAAAAAGTAAAAAATATAGTTGTTTTTTTCAAAATTGTTGCTCTTTTTTTGTTTATAGCGCAAAAAATTAAAACCGCAGAGGTGATCAAAAGAAAGCTCTATTTGTGGGGAAAGAAGGACAATTTTGTTTGGGTACAGCGTCGCACAACCGTGCAATTGTCAGTTAAAGCGACACAAAATGGTCTGGTCATTAAGGGGGCAAATCCTTCCGGTCCTTAACTAGTTAACCACTTCAGCCCCGGAAGGATTTACCCCCTTCCTGACCAGAGCACTTTTTACAATTTGGCACTGCGTTGCTTTAACTGCTATATTTTCCACTTTTTGTTCTAAAAAAAAATCCAATAAACTCAATTTTAGTCATACATTTAGGCCAAAATGTATTCGGCCACATGTCTTTGGTAAAAAAAAAGTCAATAAGTGTATATTTATTGGTTTGCGCAAAAGTTATAGCGCCTACAAACTAGGGTACATTTTCTGGAATTTACACAGCCTTTAATTTATGACTGCCTATGTCGTTTCTTGAAGTGCTAAAATGGCAGGGCAGTACAAAACCCCCCAAAATGACCCCATTTTGGAAAGTAGACACCCCAAGGAAATTGCTGAGAGGCATGTTGAGCCCATTGAATATTCATTTTTTTTTTGTCCCAAGTGATTGAATAATGACAAAAAAAAAAAGAAATTACAAAAAGTTGTCACTAAATAATATATTGCTCACACAGGCCATGGGCATATGTGGAATTGCACCCCAAAATACATTTAGCTGCTTCTCCTGAGTATGGGGATACCTCATGTGTGGGACTTTTTGGGAGCCTAGCCGCGTACGGGGCCCCGAAAACCAATCACTGCCTTCAGGATTTCTAAGGGCGTACATTTTTGATTTTACTCCTCACTACCTATCACAGTTTTGAAGGCCATAAAATGCCCAGATGGCATAAACCCCCCCCCCCCCCCCAAATGACCCCATTTTGGAAAGTAGACACCCCAAGCTATTTGCTTTGAGGCATGTTGAGTCCATGGAATGTTTTATATTTTGACACAAGTTGCGGGAAAGTGACAAATTTTTTTTTTTTGCACAAAGTTGTTACTAAATGATATATTGCTCACACAGGCCATGGGCATATGTGGAATTGCACCCCAAAATACATTTAGCTACTTCTCCTGAGTACGGGGATACCACATGTGTGGGACTTTTTGGGAGCCTAGCCGCGTACGGGGCCCCGAAAACCAATCACCGCCTTCAGGATTTCTAAGGGTGTAAATTTTTGATTTCACTCTTCACTGCCTATCACAGTTTCGGAGGCCATGGAATGCCCAGGTGGCACAAACCCCCCCCAAATGACCCCATTTTGGAAAGTAGACACCCCAAGCTATTTGCTGAGAGGCATGGTGAGTATTTTGCAGCTCTCATTTGTTTTTGAAAATAAAGAAAGACGAGAAAATTTTTTTTTTCTTTTTTCAATTTTTAAAACTTTGTGACAAAAAGTAAGGTCTGCAAAATACTCACTATACCTCTCAGCAAATAGCTTGGGGTGTCTACTTTCCAAAATGGGGTCATTTGGGGTTTTTTTTGCCACCTGGGCATTCCATGGCCTCCGAAACTGTGATAGGCAGTGAAGAGTGAAATCAAAAATTTACGGCCTTAGAAAGCCTGAAGGCGGTGCTTGGTTTTCGGGGTCCCGTACGCGGCTAGGCTCCCAAAAAGTCTCACACATGTGGTATCCCCGTACTCAGGAGAAGCAACAGAATGTATTTTGGGGTGTAATTTCACATATTCCCATGGCATGTTTGAGCAATATATCATTTAGTGACAACTTTGCGCAAAAAAAAAAATAAATAAAAAAAAATTGTCTCTTTCCCGCAACTTGTGTCACAATATAAAATATTCCATGGACTCGACATGCCTCTCAGCAAATAGCTTGGGGTGTCTACTTTCCAAAATGGGGTCATTTGGGGGGTTTTTGAACTGTCCTGGCATTTTATGCACAACATCTAGAAGCTTATGTCACACATCACCCACTCTTCTAACCACTTGAAGACAAAGCCCTTTCTGACACTTTTTGATTACATAAAAAAATATATTTTTTTTGCAAGAAGATTACTTTGAACCCCCAAACATTATATATTTTTTTTAAAGCAAATGCCCTACAGATTAAAATGGTGGGCGTTTCATTTTCTTTTTTTCACACAGTATTTGCGCAGCGATTTTTCAAACGCATTTTTTGGGGAAAAAACACACTTTTTTAAATTTTAATGCACTAAAACACATTATATTGCCCAAATGTTTGATGAAATAAAAAAGATGATCTTAGGCCGAGTACATGGATACCAAACATGACATGCTTTAAAATTGCGCACAAACGTGCAGTGGCGACAAACTAAATACATTTTTAAAAGCCTTTACAGGTTACCACTTTAGATTTACAGAGGAGATCTACTGCTAAAATTACTGCCCTCGATCTGACCTTCGCGGTGATACCTCACATGCATGGTGCAATTGCTTTTTACATTTGACGCCAGACCGACGCTTGTGTTCGCCTTAGCGCGAGAGCAGGGGGGACAGGGGTGCTTTTTATTTTTTTTTTTCCTTTATTATTTTTTTTTTTTTATCTTATTTTTAAACTGTTCCTTTCATTTTTTTTTTTTTAAATCTTTTTTATTGTTATCTCAGGGAATGTAAATATCCCCTATCATAGCAATAGGTAGTGATAGGTACTCTTTTTTGAAAAAATTGGGGTCTATTAGACCCTAGATCTCTCCTCTGCCCTCAAAGCATCTGACCACACCAAGATCGGTGTGATAAAATGCTTTCCCAATGGCGCTGTTTACATCCGGCGAAATCTAAGTCATAAAATGCTCGTAGCTTCCGGTTTCTTAGGCCATAGAGATGTTTGGAGCCACTCTGGTCTCTGATCAGCTCTATGGTCAGCTGGCTGAATCATCGGCTGCATTTTCAGGTTCCCTGTTGAGACAGGAGAGCCAGAGAAAAACACGGAAGACGTTGGGGGGCATTCCCTCCCACTGCTTGTAAAAGCAGTCTAGAGGCTAATTAGCCGCTAGGATTGCTTTTACATGAAAGCCGACCGCTGGCTGAAAAGAATGATACCAAGATGATACCTAAACCTGCAGGCATCATTCTGGTATAACCATTCAAAGTCGTGAATGGCGTACCTGAAGACAAAAAAATGGTTAATCAATGTCCAGCGTTCCCTGTTATTTGTAATGTATTGATGTGAGGGGAGATGAGCATATCCTCTGGGATGCCTTGGCTTGTCTATAGATAACCATTGGCATGACCCTTTCAGTCTATCTATTGTGGGATGTTTGTACTTCCGATCATATACATACATATATATAAAAATATTTGAGAAATCAAGAAATCAAAAACTTAAAAATTAAAAATTGAAATTTAATTTCAATTTTGATTTTAATTTCAATTTAATATTAGAGCTAGAATTAGGAACTAGAAATTATAATAATAACAAAATTCATCAATAAAAATCAATAAATAAATTAATATATTAATATACTATGGCCCTTTAATAATGACAACCAAGCTAAGACCCACCCTCCCTAGAGGACCATCAATTAAGGGAGGAGCCCTAGAACCAACCCGACCAGTCTGGTCAAGTTGGACATGTGTATAAAAAGCCAGCATGAGACCTACACTATTAAGGCTCTGATGAAGAAGGGTAACCTTCGAAACGCGTTAGCCAGCAGTAGTCCGTATGCCTCCTTCCTGGGACCTGGAGAACTGCTACCACTGGAATATTTGCCTCTGTGCCATATACCATGCGATTTTTTCTTCGACCTTTGTGAGTAGTTTTTATCTTGTTTTTAATTAATAAATCTGTCAAGGATAATGCACTAGGCTGGTGCGCTCTTTTTCTTCTTTTCATTTAGTGTTTTGTGCACTCACATGTCTTCTCTCCTCGGCGCTGGAACGGAAACTGCCGAGCCGAGGAGAGATGACATCACATCCTCTGCCTGTGTGAAACTACACACAGGCAGGGGAGGATTCCCATTGGCTGGGAGCGATCGCGAGGGGGGGGCCACGATCGGATGGTCTCCCCCTCGCCTCTCAACGCTCCCAGTCACAAGCCGACCGCCGCTGGCACCGGGGGGGGGGGGTCCGATCGGACCCCCCGCCCGCGGGAGGCAGATCACGTATGGGTACGTGATTCTGCCTGCCCGTGCCATTCTGCCACAGTATATCTGCGTTAGGCGGTCGGCAAGTGGTTAATAAAGGAAATGGTTTGTTTGAACCAGCTTGGTCCAAAAGAACCATTTAACATAATATCAAACCTGGATTTTTTTTTTAATTCACAGTGGTGTACAAAAACTCATAAGTGTATAAAAAAAGTGCATTGTGTACACACACACAAAAAAGTGCACTTAAGGATGTGTCCTCCCTATGGAGTAGGACCTCACCATGAACCCCCAGGGTGCACTTATTATTATTGTTATATGAATTGATTATATCAAACCTGGAATTGGGTTTTGAAGGATAAGCTCACCTTTACAAAAAATAATAAATGCACATTTTGTTTTGGCATGTAAAAAAAATAAAAAATAAAAATCTGCATTTATTTTTATTTTTTGTTCAAGACCTCTAAAGTATTGCACCCGCGATCAGCTAGCTCTCAGAATGGGGAAGCAGGGACCGGTGCATCTGTAACCCTGAATATGGGTGTAACATGTAACATGTTACAAAAGGTGAACTTATCCTTTAAAGCTATGTATAGCCAGGCCTTTTTTTCTCAGAGAAAAGGTGCAGGAACTCACCCCCCTCCCCTAGGTCACGCCTGTCTCCGCCCCCTAGAACCGCCCATTGTCTCCGCCCCTACATACCTAGCACCACCCCCTTTAGAGAACAGGAAACCAAGTATATTTAGGGGGATATAACAGATTTTTGTATGGAATTTGTTAATAAAAAGCAAAGAAGTAAAATGTACAAAACATTAGAAATATTAAGTAACCAAAGTAAACTCAGAGGCACTTTCATATATCCCCATATTCAGCAAGAGACAGCCCACATAAATACACACAAGAGACAGCCCACATATATACACATACAGCAAGAGACAGCCCACATATATATCCAGCAAGAGACAGCCCACATATATATCCAGCAAGAGACAGCCCACATGTATATCCAGCAAGAGACAGCCCACATGTATATCCAGCAAGAGACAGCCCACATATATATCCAGCAAGAGACAGCCCACATGTATATCCAGCAAGAGACAGCCCACATGTATATCCAGCAAGAGACAGCCCACATGTATATCCAGCAAGAGACAGCCCACATGTATATCCAGCAAGAGACAGCCCACATGTATATCCAGCAAGAGACAGCCCACATGTATATCCAGCAAGAGACAGCCTACATCAGGGCTTGACAAATTTGCTTGGAATCTAGGAGCCAGCTAAAAAAGTTAGGAGCCAGGTTTTTTTTTTTTTTTTTTTTTTTTAAAACGACCGACCGCTTTATTTTCAATATAAGAATTAACCAATCTTAAATTTACACAGAGACGACTAGAACGAATGTGACTGCTTTTATTTCCTGCCATGCAGGGACACAAGACCGCCATATTCCCGCTAAGGATCCAATCAGGTCCGCCTGAAAAACTGACAGGCGAACCTGATCAGACAGCCCGTGTGAAAGGGGCCAAGCAGGGAGATGACAAATAATAAATTCATTTTAATTAACCACTTGCTTCCCGCAGGACGACTATATACGTCCTGTCTTTGAAGAGAAATACCGTTGTTATGGTAGCAGCTAGCTACCATAACCCCGTATCTTCTTCAAGAGCCGGCGGTTCTCTTTCAGATAAAAGTGGTCTCTGCAGCAGATTCGCAGCGAGATCACTTTTATCGGCGTCAGGAGAGGGCCCCCCCCTACCGCCGCTCTCCGGTGCCCTTCACCGCTTACCGTGGCCGTCGGTAACGGCTGAGGCGATCCGGATCTGTCCCTGGCCTGACATGGAGACGAGTGAGGGGAAGATGCCCCCCCCCCCCGCGCCCGTCTCCAAGTCATTGCAGGGCGGAAGCGACGTCAAAGCTCTTGAAGGGACATTTTATTATTTTTTTTCAAATGACAATTTTTTTTTTTTTAATGCATTTTAGTGTAAATATGAGATCTGAGGTCTTTTTGACCCCAGATCTCATATTTAAGAGGTCCTGTCATGCTTTTTTTCTATTACAAGGGATGTTTACATTCCTTGTAATAGGAATAAAAGTGACTTTTTTTTTTTTTTTAAAGAACAGTGAAAAAATAAAAGTTAAAATAAATAAGAAAAAAAAAAAATTTTTTTTAAATATGCCCCATCCCTTGTAATAGAAATAAAAGTGACACCATTTTTATTTTTTTTAAAAAACAGTGTAAAAATAAAAAGTAAAATATATAAGAAAAAATAATAATTTTTTAAAATGCGCCCCATCCCGCCGAGCTCGCTTGCAGAAGCGAACGCATATGTGAGTAGCACCCGCACATGAAAACGGTGTTCAAACCACACATGTGAGGTATCGCCACGATCGGTAGAGCGAGAGCAATAATTCAAGTCCTAGACCTCCTCTGTAACTTAAAACAA